>JARHVA010000513.1:1437500-2037500 GCA_037957365.1 Torreya grandis | reverse complement strand
TTTATTGGAAATAAAATTACCTAATTGGTGTTGAGTTCACAATATAACACATAATGGTGAGTTGGACTATATAGATTTTTGTCCTAATTTTGAAATATTTTATAATGAAATGGATAGGTATGAGGCCTTTGTGAATCATTCAAATCCATTTCCCTCCATTACTCCAAATCCTTCCAGTACTAAAATTATGTTTGAGGTATATGAATTATCATTCCTAGTCAAGGAGGAGAATGGGTCAAAACTGAAGACATATGAGATCCATGCTTTACATTAGTTTCAAATAAATAATATATATATTCACCTTTGGGGTGATTAGTCACAAAGCCCATTTTTGAAAGTTTACTCCAAGTGGCCACTAACAATTTTTGGGTAGAAGTTGAAGGCATTATTTATAATACTAATGAGAAGATTATCTAGTTGATTAATTTTTAGAAGGATAAGGTGGCCAAAATAGATATGTTGAATGTGGCATTCAAAGTTTCAATGATTAGTGATGAGAAACTAATGTTCAAAATGCCATATTTGATTAAAAGATCTATCTTGACTATGAAATAATCAATATTGATTTTAAGGTAAATAATGTTTTATACAAGCAATTGTAATCACTAAAGTAGGCTAATGCTTCAATAAGTACATTAATTTTATCTTAACTACCTCTAAATACATAACCTTAGTTTTTGGACTATATAATAATGTAAACATCAAAGGGGCCCACTTTTGTGAAATTTATAGTAATAGTTCCACCACTGCCTCTATCTACTCTAATGACCACTTTAGTTACAACCTCATTTATAATTATAGCTATAGTGACTAATATTATGAGCATACATGCTCCATCATCTAGCGCTACCACATTAGTAACCACTTTAGTTACAACCCCAATTGTAACTATAGCTATAGTGACTAATACTATAAGCACAAATGCTCCATCATCAAGTGGTGTTATGTAGTGGTACATGGGAAAAGACTCAAATACACCATCCTAGCTCTGATATGCTTTTATCTTGATCTTTATTTTAACTTCTTAAACTTTTCTTTGATCACAAACTCCAAGCTTCTCCAATAGTTTTTCAATTACTCATTAGGCTTATTAGCCTCCTTTTTTTGAATCTACCACTAAACACATTTTGGAAACATTTCTCCATGTTATTATAACTTGCATCAGTCTCTCATTCATCTCCTTTACTCATTTTATTCATTGATTCATTTATCTTTACTCACTCACTCATTATGTTCACACTAGTTCACTACTTGAGGTTCAAAACACTAAATATTTTTTTAGGTCTCATGAAGACAATATGATATAATTTATTATATTTCATGATCACATTACACTTGTCTTTACCTCTTTAAACCACTCATTCAATCTCCATTCTTCACATACACCCCTCAACTTCAGTAGTTACCCTATCTCCTTATAGCCTTTTTTTTTCAATGTTTCCCTTTGTTTGAACACTATGTAAACTCCCTTAAATATATAACACCATATTAAGGCATCCTCTAACTTTTTAAATCTCTCCATAAAATTTCATCCCTTGACTCTTAGTGTAGATACCTTTTACTTTGTAAGCTCCTTCACAATTAGGCATTTCTAACCCTACAACACACCCACAGTACCAATTTTAGTACTGTATAGACCTGGGACCCACTAAAAAACTATTTAATCCTTCTCTAAACATTAAAAAATGCATTATTACAAATTTTTGTCAAATCCACATGATTAGAATAGAAGTTATAGGGATTTTAAGAAAGAAACCCTAGCTAGTTGATTGTGGAGGCTGAGAGGGTTCAAATCCATTAACCTTAATTGTAGGGCATTTATGTAATGTACCCATTTTCACCCTCTTAATTAAAATGTAATAAAAATTAATTTAAGACTAATTTATTTCACTTAAACACTTTAGTGGTAAAAACCACTTTTAAAATATATTATTAATTAATTTAATAATTGCCTTGTGATAAAAATCACTATTTTTACAATTAATAAATAATTAATGAAATAACTTTCCCCAATAAGGAATCCTTTAGCCCTTTAGCCTATCTCCCCATAGACTAAAGGAGTCCTTATTGGGGAAAATTATTTTATTAAGTATCAAAATAGTGATTTTTATCACAAGGCAGTTATTAAATTAATTAAAAAAATATTTTAAAAGTGGTTTTTACCACTAAAGTGCTTAAGTGAAATAAATTGGTCTTAAAGTAATTTTTATTACCTTTTAATTAAGGCTAATTTATTATTATTTTTTCAAAAAGGGGAATTCTTAGCATGGAGCTAAAATGAAGATAAGGAAAAACATTTATCTTTCCAATAAGGGTTCAAACCCTTTGAAAAGTTATAAAGAGAAGATGAAGGCTTCAAGGAGGACATGTTGAATTTGTTATATTGTTATTCCTGTGTGAATAAGGATGTTGGGATGCATGCCCAATAGATTTTCTCTACTTGGTGATTGATCAATCTACAAAGGTGTCTATTGACACCACCTTTTGCTACGGAAAGCTTGTTTGATGCCCTAGAGGTGGAGCAAACTACCTAAGAGGGTTTGTTAATTATTTTGAGGTTTTGATTATGTGAATTTTTATATTTCTTACTTGATAAAATTATTCTAACACATTTGCAAATGAAGTGAACCACTTAGGAGAGTGGACGCTAGGGTTTGAAGACATTTTTCTAGACAAAATTCTCTTAAATTATTAGCTACAATTATTCCATATTTTTATTATCATATTTGAGGTATTTTGGAACCTTTGTGAGGGATATTTAAGATATAAAATTAATAGATGATTTTCAAAAATTATTATTAATTTTTCTAACCTTTTTTAGAATAATTTCTTGTTAAAGAAGGGCTAGAAATTGCAATACTATTTTTCTGCTATTTTTCTAGGGCTTTCAAGAGGGTGGTGATTGACCTAGAGGGGTCAATTTGTTTTCAATTTAAAGGCCAAAAGTTAACGTTGGATTTTTTTTTTTTTAATTTTTTTGAGGTGGACAATGACTTTTGTAAGGGTTTTCAGAGGTATTTTAGTCTCCAAACAACAACAAAAAATTCAAGGATTAAATCTAATTTTGTCTACTTATTTTGTGGCATCTGAAGAGAAGAAAAATATATTTATTTGATAAGTTTAAATATGAAATTAATTATTTATTAGTGGAAATTACCCTAGGAAACCCTCATTCTCAACATCTAAGGTTTCTTGAATTAAATAAGGAATTTATGGATTTTATTTGCAACTAGGGTTTACGAATTTTTGGATCAAATTTAAGAGAACTTGGGGGGAACCCCTTATTTGCTAATTCATCCCATTTTGGGACATTATAGTGGTATCAGAGCACTGATCTTGCATACTTGTGTGTTGGTTTTTGGATGCAAACAGGTAAATACTACTTAGTTTATCAAAGGAGAGGAAAAGAAATGGGAGACCGAGAGCAAGGTTTTTCTCCAAAATAGTATAAGATTATACATGGCTTCATCAAGGAAAGCCAAAAATAATTCTAGCAGAGTATGAGTGTGTAAATCATAGCTATGTTAAAAGATGCCCTTCCTAAGAAAGATAACTTCTCTAATGGAGAAGGACATTCAAACAAAAATGAGAGGATTTTTTTTAATCCACCTCAAAAATTATTTAATACCACTTTTTCATAGAAAGAACTGGCATTGGAGAAGAGGAATCAAAGAGAAAATATTTGGGATACACTCCAAGAGGAGTATGCAGCTTTAGGTTTGGCTACACAAAATTTGTTAAATTTTAAAGATTTTTATGAATTGAAGGAAGAAACAAAATCAAAGGCTCCAAATACACAACCCCGTAGAGACTTGAAACAAAGGTTGGGTAAGATTTACCTTCCTATTTTTGATGGTTCAAATAAACTTCATGTGACTCTTGGTTACAAAAGCTAGAAACATATATGTCACTTAATCCCATAATTGAAGGAAAGGCTCTAAAATTTATCACCCTACATTTGGAGGGGATTGCTCATGAGTGGTGGTTTCATGGCCTCATCACACAAGACCATGGATTTATTACTACCATGGAAGAATTTGGCCAAAGAATCATGGAACGATTTGATAGGAAGAATCTAAATAGGCATTTTTGGGAGTTGGCACAACTCAAATAGGAGCATGATGTTGAAAGGTATGTGGTTTATTTTTATAAGGTTTTAGTAATGGTTTCTGACATTAGTGAAAATAGATTAATTGTTTTATTTATTGATGGATTGATTTAACCCTTGAAAGGGTTTGTGAAAGCTTTTAACCCTCTCTCTTTGCAAGATGCCATCACTAAGGCATTAGATCTAGAATGTTTAGCCTACAGGGGTTATGAAGGACCAAAGGGACAGTCAACAACTACCACCTATTTGCTACCAAAAAGAACAAATACAGGGCAGCCAAGGACTATTTTGAGTGGGCATCAAAGAACATAAGGTGGGAAGTCCAAAGTACCACTAGATGAGCCACCAAGGAAGCCTTTTTCACCATAGAGGCCACCACATAAATCGTTGTCCTACAATAGTAACATGAGGTATGAAAGAGATGAATTAAGAAGACAAGGCCTATGTTTCACATGAAAAAGTCCATGGACCAAGGGCCATCGTTGTATGTGCAAAGGGTATGTTTACTACATAGAGGTAATAGACAATGACTCAGATTTTGATGTTATTGATGCTAATGTTAAACATGATAATCATTTAGATGAGGAACATGCATATAAATAGGATGAACAAAATGTGGACAACACTCTATCTTCTGTTTCATGAGCTCCCAAATACCATGCATTTAAAATAAAAGGTACTTTGAAAGGACAAAAGGTAACTACTTTAATTGATAGTGGAGCCACTCATAATTTCATTGATGAAAGATTGGTTAAGAATTTAAAATTAGAATCTATGGATTGAAAAATCTTTAATGTAACAATGGCAGATGGATTCATCATTCCTTGCTCTAGAAAATTGTCTCAACTCCTACTCACCCTTGGGAAACACAAGGTAATGGATGATTTTTATATCATTGATATTGGGGATATTGATATTGTTTTGGGTGTTTAATGGTTGCATTATTTAGGAGACTTCACTCAAAATTACAAAACTATGAAACTTAAATTCTTCAGAGAAGGCAAGGAAGTGATTCTCAAAGGTCTAGCCAATGGAACACCACAAGAAGTATCAATGAAAAGGATGGAGAGGGATTTTAGAAGAGGTGAAATTTCTTGGGTAGAAAACTATATTATCATAGTAAACTCAGAAAAAAGAAAAATACATCCCCCTCAAGGTAAGCTTCAAACTATTTTAGACAAACATATTCATGTCTTTGATGATCTACCTTATGGTTTGCCACCAAATAAAGGTTATGAGCATGATATTGAGCTGGAAATGGGTGAAAAAACCATCCTTGTTACTCCTTATCACCACCCAAGGGCCTTCAAAGAGGAAATTGAGAAAACCATGAAAGAGTTGTTTGATATGGGACACATAAGGCCAAGCTCAAGCCCCTTTGCTTCTTCAGTTGTTTTAGTAAAAAAGAAGGATGACACTATGAGAATGTGCATTGATTACAATATTTTAAACAAGAATACCATCAATAATAGGTACCAAATACCTAGGATTGATGAACTAATGGATGAGTTATATGGTGCCACTTATTTCTCCAAAATTGATGTGAGATCTAGTTATCACCAAATCAAGGTAAGAGAAGATGTTCATAAAACCAATTTTAGATGTCATTTTGGGCACTTTGAGTTTCTTGTCATGCCTTTTGGATTTAATTATGTTCCATATACCTTTCAATCATGTATGAATAATATGCTTGGAAAATATTTGAGAAAATTTGTGCTAGTTTTCTTTGATGACATTCTTGTGTATAGAAAAATAAGGGAAGAACATTTAGAACACTTGGATTTGGTTTTGAGCACTCTAGAGGAACACTCATTATTTTAAAAAAAATCTAAATGTGAATTTGGATTGACAAAAATTATTTACTTGGGGCATATCATCAATGCACATAATGTGCAAGTGGATCCACATAAAATTGCAGCTATCATGGATTACCCTATTCCCTCTACAATCACCCAAGTAAGAGGATTTTATGGACTATGTAGTTATTAAATAAGGTGTGTGAAAGAATTCTCACAAATTTCTACCCTATTTATTGATTTAAATAAAAAGGGGGCTTTCCAATGGTCCAAAACAACTCAAATAGCATTTGAAAATCTCAAAAAGGCAATGTGTTCTTGTCTAGTTCTCGCTATTCCAAAATTTTCTACTCCTTTTGTGATTGAGTGCGATGATTCAAAAGAAAGAATAGGGGCTGTCCTAATACAAAATAAATATCCTATTGATTTTAAGAGTTGAAAATTAAAAGATTTAGAAAAGGGTTATTAAATTTATGATAAGAAGATCTTGATGGTTATGCATGCCTTGAGCAAGTTCAGGCAATATCTGTTTTATGGTAAATTCAATATGAAATCAGATCACAATAGCTTGAGATTCTTTCTTAATCAAAATGAACTCAATGATAGGTAGAAAAAATGGGTAAGTAAGGTACAGGCTTATGATTTTGATATTTAATATGTAAAAGGAAAAAATAATGTGGTTTTAGATGCTTTATTTAGGAAGCCTTGTTTAGGATTGCTTAAGGGCAAGCAAATTTTACAAGGGAGGATCGTAATGTCCCCATTTCCCCCCTCTTAATTAAAACAAGTATGAAGACCTTTATCCTATCTCCCCATAGACTAAAGGAGTCCTTATTGGGGAAATTTATTTTATTAATTATCAAAATAGTGATTTTTATCACAAGGCAATTATTAAAATAATTAATAAAATATTTTAAAAGTGGTTATTACCACTAAAGTGTTTACGTGAAATAAATTGGTCTTAAATTAATTTTTATTACCTTTTAATAAAGGCTAATTTATTATTATTTTTTCAAAAAGGGGAATTCTTAGCAAGGAGCTAAAATGAAGATAAGGAAAGACATTTATCTTTCCAATAAGGGTTCAAACCCTTTGAAAAGTTATAAAGAGAAGATGAAGGCTTCAAGGAGGACATGTTGAATTTGTTATCTTGTTATTCCTATGTGAAGAAGGCTATTGGGATGCATGCCCAATAAATTTTCTCTACTTGGTGATTGATCAATCTACAAAGGTGTCTATTGACACCACCTTTTGCTACAGAAAGCTTGTTTGATGCCCTTGAGGTGGAGTGAACTGCATGAGAGGGTTTGGTAATTGTTTTGAGGGTTTGATTATGTGGATTTTTGCATTTCTTGCTTGATAAAATTATTCTAACAAATCTGTAAGTGGAGTGACCCACTTAGAAGAGTGGATTCTAGGGTTTGAAGACATTTTGTAGACAAAATACTCTTAAATTATTATCTATAGTTATTCCATATTTTTCTAATCATCTTTGAGGTATTTTGGACCCTTTATGAGGGATACTAAAGATGGAAAATTAATATATAATTTTTAGAAATTATTATTAATTTTTCTAACCTTTTTCAAAATAGTTTCTTGCTAAAAAAGGGTTGGAAATTACAATACTATTTTTCTGCTATTTTTCCAAGGCTTCCAAGAGGGTGGTGATTGATTTAGAGGGGTCAATTTGTCAATTTAAAGGCCAAAAGTCAATACTATAATTTTTTATTAATTTTATAAGGTGGACAATGACTTTTGAAAGGGGTTTTAGAGGTATTTTAGTCTCTAAAAAGTAGAAAAAAATTCAAGGATTAAATCTGATTTTGTCTACTTATTTTGTGGCATCCGAAGAGAAGAAAAAGGTATTTATTTGAGAAGTTTAAATATGAAATTAATTATTTATTTTCAGATTATTTTATTGGTGTAAATTACCCTATGAAACCATCATTCTCTACATCTAGGGTTTCTTTCATTAAATAAGGAATTTGTGGATTTTATTTGCAACTAGGGTTTATGAATTTTTGCATCAGATTTAAGAGAATTTGGGGGAAACCCCTTATTTTCTAATTCATCCCATTTAGGGACATTACAATTTAAAAAGGACCTAATAACTTTCCCAAGTCTTTATTGACAATTTCCATGTTTAAAAGTGGTTTAAATTCCTTATTCAACCTTGATATTCTTAAAACAACACTAAATGCAGAATTTTGTGAGTCCTTTGTAAGATTGTGTGACAACTCAGTGATCTGTTTACACTCAAGAGATTTAAAACTTCACAAGGGATATTATTAAGGTATTATTATCCTTTTCACCCACAATAATAATCAATACAAACTATACCCATTCATCCTCTCAATCATATACACTTCTCTCTTGGTATGTGACTGTACAAAATAGGGTGTTGACTATGTTAGCAGAGTTCTTTCATTTTTATGGACTATATATTGAGTTTTACCATTACCATGTCATTCAAGATAACTAATATTCCTCATCATCAATTATATTATTATATACAAGGAATCATATCGATCCAATACCATGCCTACACTTAAAAAAAATTACTCACCTCCTTACTTGATTGTCACAGGCCTAAACATGGTACTTGGATAAAGATGTATTTTTTCTAAGTCTCTAACACTTTTACACACCATATTCATTAAAAATAGGATTTTTCAAGTCTCAAATGTCTTTAGGATTAATTTATCACATAATTTCCTTCCTTAAAAATATTCATCAACTCCAATACATTCTTTCCTTTCATGACTGTAACCTATAGTCCATTACTTTAGACTTATAAATATTTTGTCCTTTCTTGGATTTTGTCATCATTCTTAGAGAGTGTAAAATAATTTAGACCTTTTTTTCCTCTCTCTCCTTATCATATGATCTCCTCTCTCCCTCACATTATTCTTCTAACTCTACAAATACCTTCTCACCCAAATTTTATGTTGGTTTTTCGTAGTTACTACTAAGACTCTTTTACATGCCAACTCAACATGAGAATTGTAGTTATTCTTTTCAACATAATTCTTGATTTCCAAGACTTTAAGGATTTAGACATAAAATGACTTAAAACACTCTTAAAATTACTTATTTGACCTTTTTACAAACCTTATCTCACTTAACCACTTCATACCATGCTTATGGTCCTCCTAGGTTTATTAGTTCAAATATTTGAATTTTCAAATTTACACTTTTGGAAGGAAAACTCCAATACACTAAAAATTCACTCTTGATGACTCAAAATTAATTTTAAGACTAAAATGGACCCTAAAATATCCTTCACATAAACATATACTATAAAATAGACCAACTATGACTCCTAACTAGCACATGAGTACTTAACAATTGAAAAATGACATTTATTTGCTAGATGCTCCTGCATCATACTCCTTAGGAGGGAGAAAATTTAGTGATAAAAAATTATTTCTTGCCTTCCAATTAAATCTTTGGGGATCTTCCATGCTCACCTTACTTTTTTTAATTTATTTCTTGCTCCTTTTTCTTCATTAGGTTTTTATATTTCTACTTCCTTGCTTTATTCATCTTCCTTGTCAATACATTTTTTACCTCGATGAGGTGTACCAACTGATGTAACTCTCTTTTTTTTGCATGTTAAAACTTTTACAATTCCCTTTGTACTTCATCATACTCTATTTCTAAAAAATGGTTCTCATCATTCATGCTTACTCTTGTTCTATGGCTACCTCCTTCATTGATCTCACTTGGTTCTCATGTCGTTAGTTGTCTTTGTTTCTTGGAGATTTTGTTTCCTTCTTATAATGGACTCATAAGCACCTCAATATTTTTCATTTTCTCAAATAAACTCTCCTTTGTTGCTTCTTATTCACACTTATCCATTTACTAATGTGGATTCACATAACCTTGTTCATCTTTCAAGAATAACTTCTTGTCCCATTCACCTTCATCATAATACAATGTGGTTTACTAGATTATTTACTTTTCATCACCATGTACATCAATAAATAAATCATATGTAACTTATCCTATTGAATAAAATACCTTTTCAATTTGCTCATGCTTTACTTGCTTGCTTGTTAGTGTGCATGCTTGTGGCTTTGCTTGCATAACTCTTTGTGTTTCACTATGTTGCTCCATTTATAATTATTTTTTGATCTCATCCATGAGCTTCTCCTATTTTACTTCATCTGTATGCAGCCCTTTCAATGGACTAAAAATATTTTCAATAACCTTCAATTCCTCCTCCAACATGAGAGCATATACCTCTCCACAATCTTCATCAAAATTTAGATCATATTGTTCTTAAGCTTCTTGGGCACCTTGATTCACAACTTGTCCTTCAACTCCCTCATTCATGAGATTCAAATAAATATCATTATTCTAAATATCAAGTTTTTTAAGCACTATATGAGGTACTTCATCTTCATCTTGCCTTTCCAAAAACCCATCCATCATTGCTATTATTTCTATATACAAAATATCTTCATTATTTGAATCATTTTCATATGCATCATCAAACATAACATTAGAATTCAAACCTTGAGAACACTTAGCTTCTTCACACTTATCATATTTCTCACTCATTGAGTTAATTAGTTTTAATATCATCTCTTTATCCTTGATTGGTTTCACCATCTCTTCTACTAGCTTCTTGGAGTTTCAACTTTCCTCTTTTAAAATTCTCTCTTGGAGTGAACCTATAATATTATTCTCTTATACCCTTTTCATATTCTTCACAACCCATTTTATGCCTTGTACATGATAGGATTCAAATTGTATTCTTATCTCATCTTGTTCATGCTTCTTGGTTTGATAGCCTCTCACATCATCTTGATGAAACCTGCCATTTACTTCTTTTATCCATATGTTCTCTTTTTTTACACCTATATTCTGACCTTTCATGACCTCTTGCTTGTGGTTATTCTTCTTCATATCATCACTTGTTGTCTTGAACCACTTAGTCCAAACATAACCATGCTCTTGTACTTTCCTTGAGGGTTGCACTTTACTCTTGTCCAATTTACATATTATCTTCTTTTTCTTCATATGTACAATAATAATCAATGCTCAAACATTTATTTACCTCTATATAGGACTAATGCATTGTTATTTCTTCATTCATGTCTTCATGATTTGCTATCTTTTCTTCCTTGTGTGCCTTTTCTCTTGCTTCAGCTTCAATGCTTGTCAAAGCATCATGAAATTCCTCTTCCACCTCATCTTAAGCATGATGAATACCATTAATCTTTATCATATTACCTTATATAACCTGTTCTCTTTCCTTAAAATATTATTTCATCTTATTTGGTGATGTGTTAGACCCATTTTTCACAAGCCTTAAGGTGTCATTATTAACCTTAAACAAAATTTTCTTCATACCTGCATACACACACTCAAAGTCAATATTAGAATATAAAATAAGAGACCATATACTCTCCATGAATGCCTTTTGCATATACATTCTCATATTTTTCTTATCTTCTCTCTTAAGTGCTTCTTTTGGCACTTCTGTCTCTTTATTCTCCTCAACGAGAACTCTTTTCTCAACCTCTCTATCATTTTTATCTCTTAGAAACTTCTTATCCCTCATGCTTCTATGGGTTGTACCCTTTTTTTTCTTATTTTTCCTCAAATCACTCATCTTGTGCCTTCATGAGATTCACAATGAGTAATATATTTTTAAAACTCTACCCCAACTCTCTTCTCATTTTTTTTACTTCTTTCTCTATGTCCATCTTCTCCTTATTTCCTTCACTTTCTAGGCATTGTTTAAACCACTCTCTTAGAAATTTTCCTTCTTAACTCTTAGATCTATCTCGGATATTTTATCTTTCTCTATTTATTTGTCTAAGAATTCTCATATCCCTCTTGAATCTCTCTTGGAGACTCTCCTCTTATCTTTCTCTTTTGAGTTACAATGCTCTCTTCACTCTATCTTCTCTAGTTCTCTCTTGAGTAGTTCAAGTCCTTATCATTAGACTTAAGGGGATTTAATTCCTCTCTTCACCAATTCTATCATTTGTCTATACTAAAATCAATAGGTAACACTTAAAACACCTTATTTTCCCATAATACCTTGCAATTTCATCTCATACAATTCTCATATCATACTTTGCCAATCTCAAATGGATAATCCTTAATAAATAACTCAAAATAGTATGAACAAAGAGATTACATTACTTTGATACCACATGATGAAAAGGTACATGGGAAAATAATCAAACACACCATCATGGCTCTAATCTACTCTAATCTTGATCTTGATTTCAACTTCTTATACTTTATGTTGTTCACCAACTCCAAACTTCTCCAATAGTATTTCAATTGATCATTAGGCTTATTAGCCTCCTTTTATTGAACCTACCACTAAACAAATTTTGGAAACATTTATTAATGTTATTATAACCTACATCAGTCTCTTGATCATCCCCTCGATTCATTTTATTCATTGGTTCCTTTATCTTCACTCACTCACTCATTATCTTCACACTAGTTCACTACTTAAGGTTCAAAACACTAAATCTTGTTTTAGGTACCATGAAGACAATATGATGTCATGAATGATATTTCATGATCACATTACACTTATCTTGACCTATTTAAACCATTGATTCACTCTCCATTCTTCACTTACACCCCTCAACTTCAATATTGACCCTATCTCCTTGTAGCCTTTTTTTCACTATTTTCATTTGTTTTAACACTATGAAAAATACCCTAAAGATATAATCCAATATTATGGCACCATATATTTGGTTACAAATCTCCATAAAGTTTCATCCATTAAATCTTAGTGTAGATACATTTTCCTTTATAAGCTCCTTCACAATTAGGCCTTTCTAGCTCTACAACACACCCACAGTGCTAGTTTTATACTGTATGGACTTCAGAACCAATAATATTATCAAATTCCCATGATTATAATATAAGATATAGGGTTTTTAAGAAAAAAATCCTAAATAGTTAACTATTGAGGCCGAGAGGGTTCAAAATCCATTAACTTTAGTTGTAAGGAATTTAAAAAGGACATAAGACCTTTCCCAAGTATTTATTTAAAATTTACACATTATCAAATGGTTTAAAGTCCTTATTCAACCTTAATATTCTTAAAACAAAACCAAATGTAGAATTATGTGAGTCCTCTATAGGATTGTGTGACAACTCAGTGATTTGTTTGCACTCAACAGGTTTCAAACTTCACAAGGATATTCTTAAGGTATTATTCTCCTTTTCACCCACAATAATAATAAATCCAAACTATACCCATTCATCCTCTCAAGCATATACACTTCTCTCTTGGTATGTGATTGTGTAAAATAAGGTGTTGACTGTGTTAGCAGAGTTCTTTCATTATTATGGACTATGCATTGAGTTTTACCATTACCCTTGCATTAAAGATAAATAATATGCATCCTCATAAATTATATTATTATTTATAGAGCATAATCTCAATCCAATACCATATATACACTTTAAGAAACATTACTCACCTCCTTACTTGGCTATCACAAGCCTAAATAGGGTACTTGGATAGAGATGTCCTTTTTCTGAGTCTCTAACACTTTTACATACCATATTGAATAAAAAAAGGGGGTTTTAAGTATCACTTCCTTCATAAGATTCATAAAATATAATAAATTCTTTCCTTTCATGACTATAACCTATAGTCCATTACTTCAGACCTATAAATATGATGTCCTTTCTTGGATTGTTCATCATTCTTGGAGAGTGTACAAAACTTTTGATCTTTGTTTCTTATCTCTCATTCTTAGATCTATCTCCTCTCTCTCTCATATTCTAATTATAACTCTACAACTACCTTCTCACCCAAATTCTACATTAGTTTTTGGTAGTTACTACTAAGACTCTTTTACATGCCAACTCAACGTGAGAATAGTAGTTATTCTTTTTAACATAATTCTTGATTTCTAAGACTTTAAGGATTTAGACATAAAATGACTTTAAAAACTCTTGAAATGACTTATTGGACCTTTTTAAAAACCTTATCTCACCTAACCACTCCATACCATGCTTATGGTCCTCCTAGGTTTAGTTTAAATATTTGAATTTTTGAATTTACACTTTTGGAGGGGAAACTCCAATACACTCCAAATGCACTCATGATAAATCAAAATGTATCTAAAGAATCAAATGGACCATATAATATCCTTCACACACACTTATACTTCAAAATATACCAACTATGACTCCTAACTAGCACATGAGTCCTTAACAAATGAAAAATGACATTTGCTTGCTAGATGCTCCTGCATCATGGTGCCAAATCAGCACCTTGATCACACACACACACACACACACACACACACACACACACACACACACACACACACACACACACACACACACACACACACACACACACACACACACACACATATATATATATATATACATGTATGTGTGTCTATGTATGTATGTACATACATACATATATGTATATGTATATACACATATATACACACACACATACATACATGTATGTGTGTTTAAACATATATGTGCATGTGTGTGTGTGTGTGTGTGTGTGTGTGTGTGTGTGTATGTGTATATACATATACATATATGTATGTATGTATGTATACACACACATATGTCTATGTCTATGTATATGCATATGCATATGCATATGTATGTATATATGTACATACATACATATATAGATGCACATATATATACATACATATACCTATACACACAAATATACATACATACATACATACATGTGTGTGTGTGTAATATTTGATTGTAATTGAGACTTAAGTCTCAACTCTATTTTTGGCATATATGTATTGTATTTAATAGTTCGAGTTGAGGGATAATATTTATATGTATACAACATGCATGATATGCATGGGTTTCATCACTCAGTTCCTAAAATAGAAGATGTAAATTTAGACTTTGTTTGGAGGATGAGGTGTCCCCATCCAAAACTATAAATACTTATGTCCTTTGTATTCCAAAAAGTAGATAATTTTTAAATTGAGATGAATAAATTTTTTTATGGATTGTTGTGTAAGTTTGTCTTAATGTGTGTTTCTTCTCCAAACCTTGTGATTCATTGAAAAAGTTTCATTGTATTGGTATTTTTAATATTTGGATTGTGTATAAATGTTTTTGATACAATTATTCAAAATTTGTTGTAACTAATTTGAATTCTTTATGTTGATTAATCATAATCTCCATTTGAAGATGCACAAATTATGATCATACATTGGTAACAAACTTTGGTTATGAATATTAAATTTTAAGGTATTTATTTCCTTAAAATCCTAATTGTGTTTGTGTGTTTAATGTGTTGATATCAACCTATAATAGGCATTATTTCTCAATCACTTATCCAACCCATATTACAAGGTCAATTTTAAAAGGGTTTTATCTATATTTGGTTCACAAACCCTCTTTTATACTCTATCTTTCCCTCTTTTATACTTTTTTTATCTAGACCACCTCAGGTTAGAATCCACCTAGCTATCTCAAGTATACCTTTCATTTTTTTATACTCCATACATACAAACCATTTGAGGTGAATAACCCATTGTTCATTGTTATTCCACCACCAAATTATCTATAAAATTGAATACCCCACAACTTATATCTTAGAGTGAAGTTTTGTCATTGATCCTAAAATGTTAGAGGCTACCTCATAGGATTATATGGTGTGCACAAAAATCACATCAACAATAACTCATTCTTTTGGAGCTAGAAGGAGGGCCTCTTTCATTTATTAATGGAGATCACTTGAGTTGTGTTATATATACCAATAATATTAATAAGGTCCTTTTAACATTGGTTTACTAACCTCACCCTTGCAGATCCATAAAAGACCTAGGTTAGATAAAGGCAACTTGAGGGGACCATAGACTAATATTATTCCCCAATATGAAGAGGTTAATTTCCTCTACGTATGATGACCCTAGCCTAGTTATCTAATTATAATATTATTATACCTAGAGTTTTCCATTATTTACCTAGAAACCTAGAAAAGTATCTTCCTTCCTTCTCTCCCTCGGAAGGTAGGATAGAAGAACATGTAAAGGATTTCAAGACTACCTTAGGGATATTAAATTTATTCCATGAAGATGTGTCATGCATACCTTTTATTTTTACATTACAAGATGTTATTTATGATTGGTTCATTAATATCCTAGAGGATTCAATTACTTCCTAAGACTAGTGTTAAAATACCTTTTTGACACAATTTGGATAGTTCGCTAGTCTAGGTATAATATACCATCATTTTCAAAGAATGAGAAGATAACCTAATGAGATAAGTAGAGCCTTTAATGCAATATTTCAAAATATGAATAGCTGAGTAGATGTTGACTACAAACCCAATGGTGTGTTAGCCCTTGAGATGTATAAGAATGCTTTAGACTCTATGATGGTGGTCTTGTTACACAGAGCATTGAATATTAACTCACTAACACTAGCCTATGATAAAGTTATCAATATTGATAAATTGTTGAATTGTAAATTACAAGACTTGGCCATGCCCAATATTCGTCCTAACTTCGCAGCCCTCAATCATATTTTGAATGTTAGTTATAATGTTATGGATCATAATCAGAACCAAGCATATACACATTTACCTTTGACTCGTACCCCACCCAATCAAAACCTTAATTTTTTTAATAATCATGTGTCAGCACCTTATCATCCAAATTAAAGACAAGCCTTAGTACTAATTAATGTTACTACCACAAAAGGTACTTTTTCTAATTCCACAAAAGTGGAACTAGATGCTATCTAGCAAATGTTATATAAACTAAAAAAAAAATTCCCATGTATGTAGAAGCGTAAGGGAAAAACCATGGGAAAAATTCCAACCATAATTTAAAATTACATAGGTATAATGGGCCTTTCAACAGTTGGAAATAACACCTAAAAATAACAACCTAATAAGATGCCTAAAATAAATTTATTGGAAATAACATTACCTAATTAGTGTTGATTTCACAAAATAACACATAATGGTGAGTTGGAATATATAAATTTTTGTATTGATTTTAAAATATTTTAGAATGAAATGGATAGGTGTGAGGTCTTTCTGAATCATTTAGATCCATCTCCCTCCATTGATCCAAATCCTTCCAGTATTGCAATGATGTTTGAGGTATATGAATTATCATTCCCACTCAAGGATGAGAATGAGCTAGAAGATAACATATATGAGATCCATTCTTTACAGTAGTTCCAAAGAAATAATTACAACTTAAGAATCAAATTTCAACATCTTCTCATGACTTCCATGCCTCCAAACAATAATGCAATTATTCTTCCAAATCTAAAAGATAATAATAATCTACCCCCTCTAAAGGGAAATGATCAACAACATGTTGTTGATTCAAAGAATAAAAATAGATATAATATAGTTGAGGATATGAAGAAAATTAAAGAAATTATCACTCTTCATGTGCTAGCTCATATTAATGAATAAAGAGAACTATTATCAAAAGCATTGACTAATAATCCATATGTTGATAAATCCAAAGTTACACATACTAATGTGTTTGTTCATCAAGACAAACCTGAATTACCACATTTTCTATTGAATATTATAATGTTTGGGAAGAATGTGAATAATTTTTTGGTAGACTCAGGTACCTTAGCCAACATCATTCTTACAACTATTTATAGTAAGTTAGGGTTGACTCTAGACAAGTACAAGAGAGTGGTATTACAACTAGACAAGAATGAAATGTAATGAAATTACTTAGATGTTCACACAAAATGATTTTATATCGCACATAATAAGAAAATATGAGAGATCACATAACAACAATTGATAGCATAGCATAATACTAGATAATATAGCAAAGCCACTTCGAGGGGGAAACCTTCACAACAATGCACTAAGAGCAGAATACTTAACATTATGATCAAAGACTAACCACTACCTCCTATATATAGTCTACTTTTCCATGTTTATTCCATAGGCCAACCTAACTAAGAACATAGAGAAATGTAACAAGAATATAAAAGTGAGATATAAGCCACAATTTAGCCACACATATCCCAAAACAGGCCAAAGGTTAAGGGCATAGCATGCCCCTCCCCTTAAAAACAATGTTGTCCTCAATGTTGAGTCAACTCTAGATGTTGTTACACAAAGGATTCATCCTCCCAAGTAGCATCTTCATAGGGAAAATTATTCCATTTGATATGGTAGTACTTAATCACTCAATACCTCAATTGATTAGTGCGCATTTGAAAGATCACCTCAAGATCAAGAACAACTCTTCCTTCCTCATCTAATTCTGTTAACTCAGTTTGGGTAACCACTTTGTGTCCAATGACTTTATTTAGGCATGATACATGAAATACTAGATGTATGTGAGTGGAGGAAGGAAACTCTAACTTGTAGGCCACACTACCAATTTTTTGCAAGATCTAATAAGGATTATAATACTTAGGGGACTTGTTATCCTTCTTATATTGCTTCAAAGACATCTGCTTATATGGTTGTAATCAAACAAAAACCCAATCACCAATGTCAAAGTTCCTCTCACTCTCATGTTGATCTGCCTGGTGTTTCATGTGATTTTGGTCCATGGATAAATTTTCATGTAAATTAGCAAGGACCTCCTATTGATGGTGAATATGTTCTTTAATTACATAAACCTTAGGATGGATGTTTAAGGTTGAAGTGATGGATGGTGGGTGGTATCCATATAGTGCCAAAAAAGGAGACATTTTGGAAGAACTATGAACAAAAGTATTATACCACCATTCAACAAGTGGCAAACAATGAACCCATTTATCCTGTTTATCAAAAATAAAATAATGGAGATATCCTTCCAAATATTTTTTGACTACCTCAGTTTGTCCATCAGGTTGAGGATGATAGGATGAACTATGAGCCAACTGGGTGGCCAAACATGCAAAAAACTCAGTCTAAAAATTACTAGTGAAGATGGGATCTCAATCATTGACAATGATCTTAGGGGTACCATGAAATTTCTAAACTCTATTGAAAAAAGCAGAAGCTACTATAGTAGCAATAAATAGTTGTGATAAAGAATAAAAATGAATATACTTACTGAGATGATCTACCAAAACCATGATAACCTTTTGACCATCAGATCTTGGTAACCTTGTAATGAAATTTATAGACACTTCTTTCCAACATTGGCTCAATATGGATAAATGATAAAAAAGACTTGGGGTTTTGATGGTTTCTCCTTTATTTTGTTGACAAATCATACATTCAGCCACATATTTTTGGACATCCCCCTTGAGTCCCTCCCAAAAAAAATCTTACTTGATTCTATGATAGGTTTTCAAAAATATTGAATGCCTCAATTAGAGTTGCATGAAATTTTTGAAGGATTTTTTTAGTTAAGAGAATTTTTACATAGGTATAATCTATCTTTCTACCATAATGCATCGCCCTTCCATGTGATATTTTCATATCCACCCAAACCTTGCTGAAGATTTTGAATCAAATCATGGGTAGCACTATCCTTGTCCCATTTTGATCGTGATTCCTCTAGCCAATCTGATTATAGAATGGTCATTGTATATAGCAAGGCCTCAACTGATTCATCCTTCTTATATGGTGCATCTACCACTACATTGTCCTTGCCTTTCTTTTAAACTATTTCAAAATCATAGCCTAACATCTTAGTTACCCATTTTTGTTTTTCTTTAGATGATAACCTTTATTCCAAAAAATATTTGAGACTATCATGATCAATATTTACCTAAAAATTATGACCCATCGAATAAGGCCTCCATTATTTGAATGCATACAAAATAGCCATCATTTCCTTCTCATAAATGGGCTTGTGCTGATTTTTACCCTTCAGTTGATGACTTTCAAATGAAAGTGGTCTACCTTATTGCATGAGTAAAACACCCATACCATACCCAGATGCATCACATTCAAACACAAAATTCTTAGAAAAATTAGGAGTAGCCAACATTGGAGTGGTTCACATTGCTAATTTCAATTGTTCAAATGCCTTGGTAGCTATATCAGTCTACTAAAAGGAGTCTTTCTTCAACAAAGATGTGAGTGGGGCCATAATGATACCATAATTTTTGACAAACCTATGATAGTAACCAGTTAGCCTCATAAATCCCCTTAGTTGCTTGAGTGTCTTAGGAATCGGCCAATCCACCATTACTTAGATTTTTTTAGGATCCACTTTTACTCTTGTATGTGAAACTAGATGACCCAAATACTCAACCTCACAAGCTCCAAAAGTACATTTGGAAGGTTTGGCATGCAATTGATATTGTTCCAAAATTAAAAGTACATGTTTCACATGGTGAAAATGGTCTTCCTAATTTTTAATATAAATGAGGATATCATCAAAAAATACCAAAACACATTTCCTCAAAAATGGCCTAAAAGTAGTATTCATCAAACTTTGAAAGGTAGGTGCATTTGTTAGCCCAAAAGGCATAACTAAAAACTCATAATGGCCCTCATAAGTCCTAAAAGAAATTTTGGGTATTTATTCATCATGGATCCATAGTTGATGATGCCCAAAACAAAGATCTTACTTGGTAAAATAAAGAGCACCATTTAATTCATCTAGAAAATCATTAATGACAAGTATAGGAAACTTATCTTTGATAGTGTAATTTTTGACTTTCTTGTAGTCAGGGCACATCCTCTAAGTGTCATCTTTATTTTTCACCATGATAATTGGTGAAGAATATTTGCTTTGGCTATGGCAAATGATTCTTGCATCTAACATTTCCTATACCATCTTTTCAATTTCACTTTTCTGGGCATAGGGATACATGGGTGGTGTACTACCAAGAATAAGTTTGATAACATAATCATGTTTGTGGCTAGGTGGAAGTCCTTCTGACATGTCACTAAAAACAACTGAATGGGCATCAATTACTTGCTGTAGATCAGGAGGTGTAGATGGTTGAGTTAGATGAACTTCCATGAAAAACATGCCAGCTACAAATCCTTCAATACCCTTTCAGAGAATCTTTGTCATTTGATGGGAGATAACAAGTTGTGGAGATTTATCTCTTAATCCCCTTAGCTCAAATGACCTTCCCTTAGAATGAAAATACATGAATAATTCCTAAAATTATCTCAATAGTGCCCAAAGTGGTGAGCCACTGTAATCCCAAAACAATGTCAGCTCCCTCCATGGGAATAACAAACATAGGAGAGTCCAACAAGTAGTCTCCCATGGCCAAATTAATACTATGACATTTTCTTGAGTAGCTGATAGTACCACCATATATAATCTGACCTAAAATTCTAGAGTGAGATAAATGAAATATTTCAAGCGAGCAACTAACTTATTATTGATGAAATTGTGTGTGCTCCTAGAATCAATCAAAATAGTGACCTTCTATTTTTTTAGGAAACCCACCACCTTAAAATTTTTTGGAGTACTAATACTTGAAAGGGCATGATAAGAAATAATAGGCTGAGAGTCTTTAGATTCCTCCTTAGGACCTTCTTCATCCTTGTAAAGTGCCTCCTCATCATTGTCATCCTCATTAGCACCTTCAATGTAAAACAACTTCTTTTCAGCATAATGATGGTCTTTAATCCATTTGATATCATAACCATAACACAACCCTTTGGTTTACTTCTCTTTAAATTTTTCAAGGTGTCATTCTGGTGGGTTGAGGATATGATGGTGCTAGAAAGTGTGATCATGACCAGTAGTGAAGGTTTTCTACTTGACCATCTCTTTTTCCTCTACCATGCGTGCCCATGGGATAGCTTTTGATACATATGTTGGGTTAAACATTTGAACCATTAATTGGATTCTATCTTTGAGATCACCCAAAAATAGATCAATTAAATTTTCCTCAGTGATGTATTCTACCCATAAAGATAGATTCTAAAACTGATGAATATAATCCTTCATAGTTCCCATTTGCCATAGTTTGGCTAACTAACCAAAGTATTTATTAGATACATTATTCTGATAATGAGAAAATAACTCATCAATGAAAATAGACCATGTAACAAGAGTACCATTATTTTTATTTTGAGAACATAACTGCAATATCAAATGAACTACTTAGATTCTATATATAGAGACACCACTATCACCTTCTGTGAACTAGGAGTTTGATACAGTAAAATAAATTATCAAGTTGGGTAATCTAAGTGAGAGGATCCTTACCATCAAAATTATGGATGTACACTTTGGGCAACATTAGTTTTATACCAAAATTGGAGTTATTAGTGTTGAGAGGAGGAGGAACGAAATGATGAAGTGGAGGGTTATTTGACTGTAACTGAGATGAAAGAGTAGCTAATGAAGTAGTGATCTAATTTAATTGATTGTGAATCCCATTAATATCTCTATGCATCCTTAAAACATTAGTTTCAACTGCAACAAAGTCATCATGCCACACCAAGCCCTTTATGTCATTGACTTTGTTGAGAAATCAATAGATTTGAAGTTGAGAAATCAATAGATTTGAAGTTGAGAAATCAATAGATTTGAAGTTCTAGATTCCATGTCATTGACAGAAGGAGTCTTAGAAGTTTCTTTCCCCCATTTTCATCCTTATGTATAAGGAATAACCATATACAAACCCTAAGAGGGTTTTTGCCCTAAAAAAAGTGTATCAGGGGATGGTACCATTGTGATTGCCTTGCCAAGATGAATCTAATGACTACCTTTGCACACTAGAGTAAAAACAATTTAGCATAAAAAAGTGTATCAGTGGAATCTACTATTGTGATCATCTCATCGAGATGAATCCAATGACTGTAATTATGCAAGGCAAAATAAAATTCTAGACTTTTTTTCTAAATATTTTTTTTCTAAAAAGTGTTTCAAACAATACTGCACTGACAAAAAAAATTAATTCTTCCCAGATTTTAAGTTATGTTTTTCCGCTCCTTTCCCTCATAGAAGTCATGCCTCACCAGATCTAAAAAAATAATGTCATAGGAAACTTGCCCAAATCAAAGCTCTGATACCACTTGTAATGAAATTACCTAGATGTTCACAATGAATGATTTTATATCACACAGAATAAGTAAATATGAGAAATAACATAGCAACAATTGACAGTAGAGTAGGATACTGGATAATATAGCAAAGCCACTTCAAGAGGGAAACCTTCACAATAATGCACTATGAGCATAATACTTAACATGATGATCAAATACTAACCACTACCTCCTATATATAGTCTAATTAGGCATGGTTATTCCATAGGCTGACCTAACTAAAAAAATAAAGAAATGTAACAAGAATATAAAAGAGGTATGTAAGCCACAATAGGACCACACATAACCCAAGACATGCCAAAGGTTATGGGCATAGCATGCAATCCCAATTTTTAAGGATTTAATGAATGTCAACATGTAGTTAGCTTTAGATCCACTTATTCAATAGTATATCAATATTCTATTTTTTGACATTCCTAAGGATTATGGCTTATTATTGAGTCATGATTGCTCAAAAACATTGAATGAATACATGGTGATAGATTTTTCACACATGTGGTTACCCTGGAAAGGAGTAGCCATTCAAATTCAAGTTGATTAAGAACCTAAGATAAAGTACCTGATTAAAAATTAGAATACCAAAAATGAACGGGTCAAATTTATGTTCTCACATGCATGTATTTATAAATTTAATATAAAACATGAATCCCATGAATAATAATTTGAAGGTCCTTCACAATTATGAACTCTACATTTTGACAGTGTCAGATATAATTAAGTCTTTGGTATCAGCATATATGTGATCAACCTAGATGGGAAATAATATCTCATTGCATACAAGTTTTATTTCCCTTACACCAACAATTATTTTGAGTATATATATTTGATATTGGGCTTACAATTTATGTTAAAACACAACATTAAGTAGTTTCTAATATTTGGTTGTCCACCACATCAGAAGTAAATATCAGTGAAAACTTTAATACTTTAAAAGGTATAATCATAGGTCTTGGGATCTAATTGATTGATTTAAAGCATTCATGATCAAGGTTATTCCAAGGGAAGAAAATCAAACATCATAATCACTAGCTACATCAGCTACCAATTTAGCACCACTCCAAGAATATAAAATTCAAAAGTTTTTTTATGGAGTTGGTTCCTTTCCCCTCATTCCTAGATAACATGAAGAAATTTTAGGTGTTTGATGATGATTAACAAATTATATAGTTTATGAACAATTTTGGAGCCTTTGCATCTCAAATAATAGATGAAAGGGATTTTGAGCATATGAACAAGAAGACCTAGGAAATGATGGTATCTTACAACTCAAATATAATTGAATACCTATGGGAATGGTATCATTAGAAAGAGATTTTGACATGAATCCACAGGCTAAAAAATAGAAACAACCAAAAATGAGTGAATCTAATTTCATAAAAAAAATTAGGGGAAATTATGAACATTCCTAATATGTAAACATTAACATGATTTATTCTAAGAGTGAGAAGTAAAGAATAAAAAAATTATTGACATAATATAGTTATGTGATTGTTTGAACCTACAAAGATCTAAAAATCTTTGATTTAAGAATAATTACACATACCATTCCTATGAATAAGGAAGTAAGCCCTTTAGGCAGCACCAAAGGATAGTTTATCCAATTTTATATCCCCTCATTTAAAAAAAAGTTTAGAAGTTATTGGATGCTAATATTGTATTCCTAATTAGGCATTCCACCTAGATTTCCAACTTAGTACATGTCAAAAAAATTAATAGCAAAATTAGGTTGTGCATTGATTTCAAAAACTTGAATAGATCATCAAAAAAAGATAACTATTATTTTCATTCCTTAGATGAAGTCATTTATATGGCTAATGGGTCTGAAATGATGTCCTTTTAAAATAATTTCTCAAGTTACAATCAATTATTAGTGGAAGTAGAGGATCTAATGAAGACTAGTTTTACCACCAAATGGGGAACTTTTGAATATAAAAGGATGCCTTTCAGCCTAATTAATTTCAGAGAAACTTTCTATCATGCCATGGACTTTGCCTTTCAAGGAATCATTGGAAAATGCATCATCATTTACATGGATGATCTTATTGTGTTTTTGAAAAACAAATCTAACCATGTGACTCACTTACAAAAAGTATTTGATAGGTACAAAAGCTATAGAGTGTCACTAAATATAAATAACATATTTAGAGTTATATAGGGAAAAATGTTAGGCTACACCATTATTAAATATGGGATTTCCATTGATCCAAAATGAATTGATGCCATTTCAAAGATAACGCTCCTAATAGTAGAAAATAATTGAAGTCTTTATTCAAAAAGATAATTTTTTTATGAAAAACCATTTTTGGATTTGTAGAGATCGTCAAGCCATTGAATGCCATGCTGAAACAAGAAGTTAAAATAGAATGGACAACTGAAACCAAGAAATCATTTAAAGATATTAAGACTTCCATAACTTAAGATATAGTTTTGATTATTCCTAATTTTACTAAAGACTTATTTTTATATTCATTTGCTTTAGGACACACTATAGCAGCAATACTCACACAAAAGGTATATGACAATGAATATCCAATTGTACTCATGAATACTAATCTGAAGGATGTAAAACTAAAATATTCAATGATAGATAATCAAATATTTTCCTTGATCAAAGTGGTGAATAAATTAAGGCAATATATCCTTTAAAATAAGACACACCATTGTTTTAAACCTAGTTGTCAAGCCCACACTTGGACAAAATGAATTATTTGAATTTAGACCCTCTAAGATGGTACAAGGCCAATGAATCATCCAAATCATGACTGAAACATATCCATGTATTTGCATCGAGCATATCAATGAAAAACAAGTAGTTGGAGGTGATTGGTATGCCCACATTATCCACTACTTGCTTACATGTACATGTCCCCTAGAGTTAAATGGAGAGAAAAGGTGAGCCCTCAGGTTCAAATCAACACATTACATGATTAAAAATGGAGTTTTGCATAGGAATAATTATGAGGGCCTCTATTTGAGGCATTACTAAAGAGGAAGCTACATGCATCCTAGACAATTTACATCAGAAGATAGGTAGTGCACATCCTTTTATAAACACTACAACTCAGAAGATCTTGAAGATAGGATACTATTGGCTTATTATTTTTATGGATGCTCATAATCATGCCAAAACATGCCATGAATGTCAAGTATTTTAAAAGAGGAAACACATATAGCTATGCCACTACATCTTTTGATTGAAGGATGCCCTTTTACTTAATGGGGTCTCAACTTTATAGAAGTAAACAATCTAATTTATTTGGTAGGACATGGGTTTGTTTTAACAATTATTGATTATTGCACTAGGTGGACAAAGATTGTGGCTATGAATAATTTTAAATATCAATATGTTATTAAATTTTAAGAAGAAAACATACTGACTAGATTTATAAATCCAATTTATCTAGTCTATGATATTGGTTCAACCTTTCAATCTACAAAATTTACTGAGTGGACCTACAATAATTAGATTACCGTCAAGTTTTCCTCAAATTAATATCAACGAGATAATTGATTTGTTGAGTCCGCTAACATAAATTTGATGGATGTTGTCAATAAAAAATCACAAGACAAACCAAGAGAGTGTTACCTACTATTAAAGTATCCACTATGGTCAAACATAATAAGGCATAAATAGGCCCTTAAAGCTTTCCTTTTTCTACTAGTTTATGGGTGGTAGCTTGTGTTTCCCATTACCATTAAACTACCAACATATCAATTTATACAAGAGTATATGGAGGGAGATGAAATAATTTAGTCAAGGTTACCAACCATTGTCCAAATGGAGGACACATGAACTAAAACTCTGCAAAGTTTCAGTGAACACTAGTATATTGTTAAGAGATGGTTCAACAAAAAATAGAAAATCAAGGTTTTCTTAATTTAAAATATAGTACTTTTATGGGATAAAGAATACAAAAATAAAGGAAAACATGATAAATCCACTCCCTTATGGATTGGGACATATCAAATATCTAAGATTTTGGGTAATAATGTTTTTTTCCTAAGAGACCTCCAAGGTAATGATCTTTTTTTTTCCAGTGAATGGGTAGTTTTTGAAATATTATTTCATGGTTGCTCCAGCTAGAAATGATTTTGAGTGACTATGAGTTCTACCTTAGTGATAGGATTATATTATATTTCCAAGTTTCTTAGACTATATTTCTAGTTTTCTTAGATTAGATTCCTTACTTTCTATATTAGTTTCTTATTTTCATAGGATATATTTCCCGTTTCCAACATTTCCTACCTTTTAGAGTAGTTGTTTTGCTTTTATAGACTAGTTTGTTTAAATTCAAAACAATCCAATGATTTTATGATTAAGATTATACTAATATAGGGAGGCTAAAATCACATTCAAATGGTATTTGTGTAGAATATTCTTATTGCATTTAGAGTTATCAAATCAAGGTACATGTCATATTTGAGTAGAAATTTTTTATCTGAATTGACTGAGCTTATGAGACTATTGAAATTTGCTATGATATTTTCATGTAAATTTTATAAGTAATTCTCATTATAAAATATTAAATACACATATATGATTTTTTGATAGATAATACATTGAGTAAGGCCAAAAAATGAAAAACAAATATGATTTAAGATAAATTCCATTCTTATTAACCTATCCTATGGTGGTTCGCAATCCTTATATAAAGCTAAAAAAATGAATAGTGATTCAATTAATATCTATCAGGTCTATGTACACCTGGTTGGTAGTAGAGAATTGCTTAGAATGGAATTAGAAATATCTCCATCAGGGCTATAGACACTTGACTGACATCAAAGCATTGGTTGACTTCCCATATCTTCATACTTAAAAGATAAATATTTGGGAAAATAAGATCAATACAAACTTTTATTTTTCCTAAATCTTTGTTAAAAATCTCATAATAAAGAAGAATGAATCTTTATAGAATCACACAAAATCTAAAGATTGAGAAGGGTTAGTATGTTTCATAATTATGTTTGGAGTCTCTTTCAATTTTCTAATTTATTTAAATCTTTCTAGTAAAGTTTGAAGTTATATATGATCAAACCAAAGTGTTGGGTTCTCAAATATTATAGAGTATTTCCCTATTAAGTCATCATTTGTTGTGGCCAATGCACTCGACCTCAAAAAAACATAGATGGAGACCCAATTTTTATTCAAAATTTTCATGAACATATCTTATATATTTCATGTTTTGGTCTAGCTCACATGAAAATGGCTTTGATTTCTCAATAACTATTCATTTTTGTTGTAATAACTATAAGTAAAACTCTATTACAATATTAAGGTTTTTAAGGTCAATTTATGTATTTGGTATCATGCTAAATTTGGGATAGAAAATGTTTTGTGTTGATATCTTAGACCTTGAATTTTAAAATTTTAAAATGTGATCGTTGAAAGGTTTAAATGTGTTTTTAATTGAGATATTTTATAAATATATTATGCCTTTTGGTGTCAATAGTTAGGGCAAGATGGGATATGATTGTGATTTATTTGACTAATTGGCTAATCTAATGTCTTGTCCAAAGTTTGTTTCTTATGCCTAAGTGTGAGTGCTAAGCCTTGACAAATAATATCTTGACATCCATCTTCATCCAACTTCCTCACTCATGATTTTTCAAAGTTATAAGTTTATTATTAACTCGAATAAGCATTATTGAGACACACATCATAATCCCACTTATCCATAGTCTAAAGGTCCATGACATAGTCTACAGAGTCATCTAAGTTCCTAAATAAGTGAGATTATGACCTATGTATTATCTCATTCACATAAAAATCCTTCAGAAATCATATATTTTCTAAGTATTTCTAGTTGTCTAGAATAGTGTGTATCAGCCACATGTCATAATCTCAAAAACCCATGACTGACAAGTCTGTACACAATTTTTAAAGCTTCACTACCCTCTAGATGAGTGAGATTTATCCATGTATCACAATCTCATTGACATGTAGCCCATAGGACCAAATTATATACTCAAAACTTGAAGATAATATGGAGCAGCATGGGTCATCCATGTGTCATCATCTCAATAATTTATGGCTTGACATAACATACTACAAAGGTTAAAGCTTGGGCAATTGAAAACCATCCATGTGGCACAATCCCATGAACCTATAGTCTAACATAACAAAGTATATAGTCAAAATTTAATGACCCTCTAGTGGAGTGAGATTGATCCATGTGTCGAAATCTCACTAACCCATGATCTACACAATACATAGTAAAAAGATACATACTTCAAGAGAATGAGCCCACAAAATCTTGTTAAGTGTCATAATCACAAGAACCTATAACCGAAGAAGCAAATTACTAAATACAAAGTTTGGTGCTCAATAGATAAGTGATATATTGCCACATGTCTCTCACCAATTCAAATAATTATAAAAACATGAAAACAAGCTTTGAAAGTATAAAAAGAAGACATATGTCATGTTAAGAAGATGAGGCACCCAAAAGTAAAAAAATATACCATGTGGCAACTAAATTTTCCAAAGTTAACAATGCAAAATTCAAATTCAAATGAGAAATGAATAAGTGGGTAATGATGAAAAAGCCATTATTTGCAATTAAATCACATGAATTGGCAACTTAACACATTCACTTCTTATAGATAATAAATCTAAGTGACATGTTTGGCTTAAAATGCATAATTTGATTATATTGACCTCTTACTATCATATAAAATCTATGGGTTTTGAAATCCCCAGTGACTAAAATAATTCAAGCTTTTGGAGAACTTAGAATTTTTACACAATCTTAATGGCTTCAAAATCTCGTACTCCTCCCTCTGCATCTTCCATTTCTAGTATGAATGAATTCATGGGTATAGTATTTAATTTAGTATATTTGGAGCACCGATTTAAACATTATTTAGCCATATGGTAGAGGTGGCTACAACATAACCATATGAAGTAGAGAACTAATTATTGGCATTCACATGACAATACAAACATGACATTCTACCTATTAAAGCAGTAGAATTGCAAAACATTACAGTGAAACTAGAGGTAATGCCTTATATAAAATTGATTTATGATTTATTTACAAATGGAAAAATGTATATCAACCTTTTTTCAGTCACATGACAATACAAGGATGACATTCTAGCTATTAAGGTAGTATGCTTGCACAATACTTTGGTGAAACTAGAGGTAATGCATTATATCAATTTTATTTATGATTTATTTTAAAATGAATAATACCCATATGACCTAGATTAGTGTAAATGCATTTGAGAGATATTATAGGCTCCTTGTTCTCGAGACAAACTATAGACAAGCTATGGTAAATTGATGGTTTCTTGCAAATTCAATCAAAGATAAATTACAATAATGGGTTACCAACCCTAATAAATTTTTTGACTAGAGGCCTAATTTACTCTATTCCGATAGTTTTTTAAAGGCCAAGGATAATAATTTACATGGATTTTTTAAATCCATTTTATGTCTTCCTAATTATTTTTTTTATGTTCATGAGATATGGGTCCCATTATTGGACATTATTTTGAATTCTGACAATTTTTTTCCCTTGGATAAATCATTAAATCCAATTTGATACATTATATTAGTAACCCAACAAGCCTACCATAGGGAAAATTCTATATTATTACATATTTGATAGATGTTATAAATACTACAACACATTTTTCCTATGCATAACCATTGAAGCCATCCATAGAGTATCACAAAAATGGGGTCTGTGATGAATTCAATATTCTTCACATATACAAATTCAAGAATTAAATTTAAATAATCATGGAAACATTTTATCATATGGTGTATAAGGCCATCTATGGGTAGAAAAACATGCCTAGGTTATCAAATTAAATTAATATAAACATTAGGGAAATGGGTGATTATTTGTATTACCCTGATTGCACTGTAATTAGAATTGAATGTACTACAACACAACCTTTATATCCATTGCATATTTTTATAGACAAAGTGGCTAAATAAGAAAATTTTGCATAGTTATATGATAGTGTGGACATCAAACTCATGGGTTCTAAACAATAATGTCTACATCTAACCACTCTCAACATTGGTTGCATATAGTATACCAAATGGGAGTACTTCATCTCTATTGATAAAATTAGGATGCATTATGAATTGAAAAGGGCAACATTTAGGTATTGGGATCCTATAAATCATATCGAAGAATATATTAAAAAACATTAAGAGAAAGTTAAAATCTTTTATGGGTACCAATGGTATAGTCATGATTCTATATTTTTAAATGTTAAAGATGATAGTAAGGTTGCTATAAGGATGCACAAAGTTGGAATTTAAATGATATTATCCTAAAGGATATATTATGATCTTACCCTTATAGAGGAAGAGGCCAAGAGAATAGATAATGGACCTCAACACTAGTTCATGGGCATCTTCTTCAACTAGAAGTATAAATGGAGAGAAAATTAGTTGAAAAAGAAAGTGCATCTAGGGACACAGACCCACAAGTCAGTTCCAATAACCTTGGAGATCTCCCCAAACCTCCAAGTACTAGTTTCTCAACTTAAAGCTGACATAGAGGAATATATAATTCCCAACAAATATTGTCTCTATTGACCACATTATAACAAGTAAGTCTTCCTTATTTCCTTTTGTAAGTTCATATTATTTCTACTCCCTTGTCACCAGTTGATACCATATCACCACTAGTGGTAGTGTCTTAGTATATTGGATAACCATCCACACTTTCCATGACTCCATCAATAGTCACTAGCATTCCAATTTCACATTTTACATTATCATTTATGCCTTCATTTCCCACTCCACCTTCCACTATTGTATTCCATACATTTTCCACTCCATCCACTTTAGGGCCATCTCTTATTTCCACTAGGCCACCACTAGTGACATATAAAAGTAAGCATGTGACCCCTTTTGTATCTCTCCATGTTGTAAAAGAAGAATAAAGGCATGTTAAAGGTCTATTTACAAAAGTAAGACCTATTTATGAAGAATCAAAAAAGGAAAAAGAGTAAATATATCTAATAAAATAACAAGATATTAATGAATAAGGAGAGTGAGAGGAAACTAATTCGAAAAGAATAAAATTATATGAAGAGTCAACAATAGAACAATGAAAAGCTGACTCAATTGAAAAAAAATATTATCAAAAGAAGAAAATAAATAATAAAAGGATATGGAATTAGAGGTAGAGTCTAAGAAAGAATTTATAGCTCATTAACTTACATTATTAGCTACACCTCCAAGCTCTCCACCTCAAATTGTAGAACAATAACTAGAGAAGGTGGTAGAGACCATACCATTCTCTATTAAAGATCAAACTAGGGAGATAAGTCCCAAAGATACCTTAATTATTGGTAATGTTTCTATAAGGAAGGATACAAGTCCCATAGATGGACTTAATATAAAAGGTTTCAATGGCACAAGAATTAGATATTTCATAATTTACAATATCAGCCTTTACAACAACAAATTCCATTTCTACTGCTAATTAGAATGATAGCCAACCATCCATTGTAAGTAAAAAAATTCTTAATTCTTTGTTGTCTATTACAATTATCACTATTTCAGTTAGCAAAATAATATCTACCCATTATTTGTATTCTTTCATTTTTTACTCTCGTAGTCCTCTAAAGAAGCCTCATTCATTCAAAATGCCAATGTTTGCAAACCATATCCCAAGGCCTTATAAATTTTTATTTGTTTATTGTTAGCCAACCCACTAAGGATTATATTAGTCTTGTTATTAATAAGGTTGGATATACATCCATTAGTGAAGTTAATCCATAGCCTCCTAGACCAAATAAGTGGGTGTATTTTGAATATCTAGTGTCTACCTCTATTTTGGCTACATAAGCTACACCTCCTAGGCCATCTACACAATTAAGTATGCCTATTCCTAAAATTACCCAATCAAATTCTTCTAAAATAATAGTATAAAATATGCCTATTAAAGTCAAGTATATTATTGAGAAAACTCCATAGAAGGGATTCATTACATGGATAAAGGTTATTCCTTCTTTTCCTGAGCTATTTACACCTTCTCTTACCACCAAACATACAAAAGAATATGATCATGAATTTAATCCCCTCCTTCCACATCTCCATCTATAGAACATACAAAAGAATAAGATATAGTGATTATTCCTCCATGGATCTAGATATTTCAAGAAGAGGAGGCACACATATAAGATTTAATCATTACAGAGCATCCAAAGGTGGGGTTTAATTTTGATAGACAAACTAACACATTAAGAAAGGTCAAGAGAAAGTATATGTTGGTAGAGGGTGAAAATGTCCAGTTAGAACATAGAGAAGACACATTCTCTTTAAAAAAGAAGAGGAAGGTGTTTATCTTAATATCTACTCATTTCTTAATTAACGAAGAAGGTAAGAAACTAGTAATAAGGGTGTGGTAGAAGACCCTAGTTGTTGTGAATTACACAACCCAAACAAGTGTGAAGAGCTCCTTTTTGTCTTGGAAGGATGACCTATAGGTAAGAAACCACTAAAAGGGGGGTTTTTGGTGAGATAGTAAGGTGGACTACTTAGTGTGAGCTAGATCCAAGAAGCGTGAGCTTGCTAGGAGGCTATCAATCCACTCTTTGATAACAGTTAAATTAAAAGAGATAGAAAGGAAATACTTGCACAAATAATAGAAAAACTAAAATAAAATACAAAAATAATTAGATGCTTGATAAATAAAATAGACTACATATAGTAATAACAAGTCAATATTAGTGCTAAAATAGTTTGGTCAGGTTCAAAAAATTAGGTAGGGGTTAGTGAACAAGAAGGGACACAAAAAGTTGAATTTGGTTAGGGGTAAGGGGTTATAAATAAATTATTGTTATTTCTTACCAAAGTGACCATCGATGATTGTGCTGACCATCGATAGTTGTGTAATCATCGAAAGTTAGAGGTGACTATCGGTGGTTATGCTGACTATTGATGGTTAACTGTGGATTTTGAAGTTGCTCAAAAGGGAGTTGTAGAATGGGTAAATGATTAGGTAAGGGTTTTTAAAGGGTCTAGTTAAGAATATGGAAGTTGGAAGATAGGTGTAGGAGGTTTGATTTAGTCATGGAAGTCAAAACCAAACAAACACAATTAAAATACAAAATGTACTTATTTCTTGATCACTGGAGGTTGGTGGCTGGAATAATTTTGGTAGAGTACCGGTACTTTTCCTTAAGATAAATTTTCACAGAGGTTTAGATATCTATTGTAATTTCTAAATTTTTGGAAGACTAATTGGTTAAGAGCTTAATTGACTCTGTGCTAGAATGTTGGTTCTTAATATTTTACAAGTGATGGATCTACCTCCTACTCCATTCCTTTTATAATAAAAGAGAGATGGAGGATAAAAGTTTCCTTACGAGGTTAGGGTACTAATTTTTATGCTTCATATTTTGTTAGCAATGAGTAAGGTAGACATATTTAATTGTATTGTGTTAGCTTACACACAATTGTGTTTGTGTTAGAACAAGGAAGACTTGACTGTCAATGGTCAAGTTAACCATCAGTGGTCAAGTGTATATAGGTAAAGGGGTCAAGGTGAGTTAAAAGGGTGGGGTTAAGGGTCATTTAATGAGTTAGTGAGTTTATTTATCTAAGTAACTAACTAGACCCAAGGTCTGATGGGTTGGTTAGTTGGTCTAAAAGGGTTAGGTGGTCCCTAGAGTGTCCTAAGGTATTTTGACATCTAGAGCCATTATGTTTGGTTTTCTAGTGTCTACAAAAGGTCTAATCCATAGACCTAGATGAATATAAAGAATACCACTATAGTTTTGTTGATACAATTAATGGAGTACTCAAATAGATGTTCAAAAATCATGACCAAACAAAGCAAAGGCTATAAGAGAGATATGTTACAAAATATCCCTAATATATTTTGGATAATGAATAAGGAGTAGCTAGAACATTGTATAATAGGATTGGTTCAATTAGAATCATAAGAGTTGAGTCCCATATAGAATGGGAAAATGTGACCCAAGCTCAATTTTTTGGGCTAAGATACTAAAAATAAAGCCTATGCACATTTATGTTTGATATCATCTCATGATGTTACTCTAGCCCAGAACCATGTAACAACTAGAAGAGATAATTTGTTTTAAACATGGAATTTAAGGCTTCAATGATTACTCATGAGAAAATGTTCACCAAGCTACCATATTTGTTTTAAATATCTATCCTTGGCTATGAAATAACTAAGATTGATTTTGAGGTAAGTCATGTTTTATATAAGCAACTGGAAGCACTCAAATAGACCAATACTTTGGTGGGTACATATGTTGTATCTCAACCACATCCAAATACATAGCCTTAGTTTCTTGGCTATACAATAATGTAAAAATCAAAGGGGACCACTTTTGTGAAACTTCTACTATCAGTTCCACTAGTACCTCTATCTACTCAAGTGACCTCTATGTATGCATTCATGGTATGCATGGGTTTTGACACTTACTTACTAAAATGGATGATGTAAATTTAGAATTTACTTGGAGGATGAGACATTCCCATCCCAAGCTACATATATTTGTGTCCTTTATATTCTAAAAGGAGGATAATATTTCAATTGAGATGAATAATAAATTATGTGGATTGTTATGTAAGTTTATCTTCATGTGTGTTTCTTATCCAAACCTTGTGATTCATTGAAGAAGTTCCATCATACTAATTGATCCATAAACAGGTATTGTCTAAAACTACACCAATTGATCTATTTTTATGGATGCTTTATAAATTCTAAATTTCTTGTTAATTAACTCAAAATTGGCATAATAATTAAAATCAGCATTCAAAATTGATAATAAACCAAAATCATGAGCCACAAATATAATATGCAAACTAGGGTTGATAACAGAGTTCACTTGATCTAGGATACATCTCTGAGTCCTAATCAAAGGTAAAACCAATCAATTATTGATTAAAAATCACTTTGTACATTAGTTATCCCTAGTAGGGGTTTCCAATTTGAAAATAAATGTTTTGACATCCTTTGACTCTGGCTACTAGCTCTGGCTCTGGCTCTGGCTCTAACTCTAGATACTAGATCTCACTTTGGTTATTGGCTCTAGCTTTCACTCTAGCTATTGTCTCTGGCTCTGACTATTGGTTCTATTTGTCTTTCACAAGTTTGATGTAATGTCTCTACCAAAAGAGGTCTATGCAATAACTCTAGGCCTGTAATTACTACTCCAATAGTGAAGACATATAAACTTGATTACTATGCAAAGGGCTAAGCTTCAAGATTTCTTACTCTTTATGAAAAGGGATAAGATATAAGATTTTTTTTTTACACTCTATTAAAAATATATATCTAACTAAATTCTTTTGAAGATCTCTCAATCAAAACCCTTTCTCTTCTGGGATGGATGCTTGGATCTAAAACCTTGGAATGGAAGAGTTGTAATGCAAGTGAGAGTTTGTTTATCAAATACTTGTAATATAAGTGAGAGATTACAGTGTTCTTGGAATTCTCTTGGAATGAGTTTAAAAATCAGGTTCATGGGTTTATATAGTTTTTCAAAACCCACCAATTATGGATTTCTTCATTATCCATCCCCATGTACAAGCCTTTACTTAAGCTTCTTAACCTTATTTCCTGAAATGGGGAATGGTAAGTTGATGAGGGTCAATGGGATAAACCAATCTTCATATCTTTCCCTTTGGGTAAACCTCACATGTATTTTTATGGGGGATATCCCAATTTCTATGAGAAACATCCCACATTTGACTCTCATGACTTCTGTGCTCTTGGTGATTTGGCATTTTGTGAGCAACAATATTGACAAGGTGGGGTTGACAACTGATTGGGTGGTTGTTATTGGTGTGATTTGTGTGTTGAGGTGACCAAGTATGGAATCAAAGATGTAGGGTAGACAAGGATGTGGCCAGGTAGTAGGATGCAAGATTCATCCTCGATAGTGGTTGAGAAATGAGGTAGGTGGTGTCTTAAATTGTTAGATTAGTTGATTAGATAATTTTGAAGTTAAATTTGGTTATTTTATGTTGTTTTCATAGTTTTTTGAGGGGGTTTCCCTAATTATAGGTTTTGGTTTATGATTTATAAAATGAGTAGGTGAAACTTGAAATTAAAGGAGTATTTAGGTTGGGGGTAGGGTAGAGGGTATAATTAGGGTGTTTATTTACTAGTATGGGTAGTTTTTGGTAGTTTTAAGGTATATAAGTTTAGGTATTTTTTCCTTGACGGTCACACATAGTGATCATCAGTGGTCATGCATAATCATTGATGGTCAAACTTGACCATCGACAGTCTACTATCTAAGCCAATTGGTCACTTGATCATTGGTGGTTATAGTGACTATCGATAGTTAAGTGAATGGTGAAGGTGTTTGAAGTTGTAGGAAAATGTGTGGGGTTTAAAATGTTTTTAGTGTTGAAAATGCTAAGGGTTGGTTGGGATAGGGTAGATTTCAAGTAGGAGTGGTGTGTTGAAATGTGTGTGGGTTAGGGTAGGTGTTTTTTGATAAAAATATTAAAGGTTAGAGGTGCATTAAAAATGTTATAATATTATAAGGGTAGCAATGGAATAGATTGATTTAGGTTGATAAAGGGGTTGAGTTAGGTGAAATGAGGTAGATGAACATGAGTAATGGTAATAGAAAACTAAGTGTGCATGCTAACTTGAATTTTTTAGGCATGATATATGATCTAGATGAGGGATCAGGTCCTCAAATATTTGCAAAGATCTATGGAGGGATGACTAGACACATATGGAAGAGGCTAACCTCAGAGCTATGATACACTATTAGTGCATGTTGTAAGATGTGGTGATGATTATGGCCCTCATCAAGAGATGGGATCTGGACATGAACACCTTCCTCTTACTAACAGGAGAGATGACCATCCTACTAGAGGATGTTCATAGGATTACATAGCTACCCATTTAGGGGGAAGCTAATATACCATATTGAGAGTGAGGAAAGGGATGAACATGTGGAGATTTTATATGGTGAGGATTGAGACCCTGCTAGTTGGCATGTTAGATGATTTAGTAACAAGCTATTTTACTAGAGGGATCGAGATGGTAGGTGTTTTATGATGATGATGATGATGGTAGTCTCCTATTTTGCATTACCAGATTCAAGCAATGGGTAGTTTCCTTATCTACTACTAGGAGTGTTGATGGAGATGTTGTTTGGTAGGATAGTGTTTAGGTGGGCACTAGTTTTGTTGTTTTAGATATACAAGGAGTTGTGGGGGTTCTAAGCTCACTGATGATATGGGATCAACATGGGGTTTGTGCTCCATTGTTGGACCTATGAGCATATTAGGGTTTTGATGTTGATGGGGCTACCATGGGAGGGATACATCTAGATGGACTTTAAAGTGGGTTTCATGTGATGGAGGGGTGACTATGTACTCACAATAACTAGAGGAGGTGTGAGGGATATCAACTAGTTCAGAGATGCATTACATGGCTTGGTTATGGGGTATGTGGTCTAGAGGCCATATGTTAGCTTTCCTAGGTGGGCTCACTACTCTTGGCATACATTATCATTGTAGATATGGGGGTGGGTTTATGAGAGGAGAGAGGGTGAGATTGAGCTCATACCATTTGATAGAGTTTGGAGGTAGTTTGGCCTAGTGTAGGGGATTTTGGCTCCAAAACTAAGGTATAGGAGGGAGGATACTAAGTTTTTCCTTCTTCAGCCATAGCCAAAAGAGGTGGTCCTAGATCATGAAGATATACCTATTAGATTATGGGTTGATGATGTTAGTTTTACTAATATCTATGTGACATGGTATTAGGCCCTTTATATTACAACTAATTTTTGGTGGTTTGATAGGGGCCAACAAGCCATAGATGTGGATCTAGTTGGTGGCGGTCCATAAGTACAAGGAGGTGGCCCTAATGTATAGGTAGGAGAAACATTGGCTACTATACATGTATATATTAGATCAATATAGGAGTAGGTGGCCACATTAAAGGGCTAGATTACAATATTACAAGTTCAGGTTGTCACCCTGATAAGTGAGATAGATCAAGCCAGGGCCTCACTAGGCTCGGTGACCTAGGAGAGGGACACCTTGATATAGAGGGGAGGAATAGCGACAACACTAGTAATACCACCAGGTACCATCCCTATGGCATAATACTTGGCCACAGTGGAGGAGTTGAGGTATTATGAGTCCATAGTTTTGACACAATGTCTTGATTAGCCCCAATGGGGTTAGTATAGAGCCAACTTAGTAGGTGGGGTAGTTGTGGTAACTCTAGGTTAGTGGGCCACTTTGGTAGGTGGATAGGTAGGCATCCCAGGAGGGCTAGCTCTATATGGAATAGTAGTGTAGGAGGTGATAGTGGTAGTGGTGACCTAAGGGAATGATATGATATTTATATGATGTACATATATAGATGTACATAATTTTGATACCGACCTACGTGCTGATGTAGAAAGATGTACATGTTTTGAGATAGAAAGAGATATACATTATTGTATGTATTATTTATTTTGATGACATGATGTATATGATTTTTATGATGTTCATGATGACATATAGATGTGATGTATGGCTTATGGTTCATGGTTTATATTTTTTGATGTTTTACTCTTTATGGGATTCAGACGCATTAGCTTAGGCATGTGATGGTTATGATGATGTTTTATTTTGTTCATGGATATGATGTTTATGATTATGGATGGTTTCATTATGGTTATTGATGTGATTTATGAATAGGGATAGGATGATACTCATGGTTATAAATATATGATGTGGTTTATTCTATTGATTATGGATGTGATGTTCCAAATATGGTTATGATGTTATGATGAAAGCACATAAAGTAAGTTAGATAACAAACTAGATGTGGGAAAATAGATAATAATCATGAGACATATGTCTACATGAATCAATGATGAGAGGATAAGGAAAAAACATGACGCTTTTTCATTGGTAAGGACAAAACAAAACCAAAGTATAGATTGGCTTAGGGAACATAAGCCTTTCAAATGCTTTTCATAAGCATGCTTTGGTTGATAAAAAGGTGTCCTGATCACATTATGTCAATTAAGCCCATAATCCCTTGATTTGTAGATGGTATAAAGGGGAGATGGGTGGTAGGTGAAGGGTAAATGGGTGATAGGTAAGGTAACCTTATGTGGGCTAGTTTGCCCCTTCTATAGGTGACTTAAGAACAATATTAGACAAGTCCATGTCCTCATGCAAGGTGTAGACTAATTGATGTAGGGAGTCTACTAATGCTAGATATGAAAGTTGATTGTAGCTTTCTTGGGATAGCTTGTTCTGATTTTGATATGGGGACTTTTGTTATTTCTATTATTTTGATAAATTTGTGAAGCTAATCAATGCAAGAAGCTTTAAATGATTCATTTTAACAAATTTGACTTAGCCATCCTTCAAGGGAGTGGTTTATGTTTGTTTTTTTTAATTTTATGTTTTCCTTCAAGGGAGTGGTTTATGTTTGGTTTTGTTTATTTTATGGTTGTCCTTTAAGGGAGTAATCTATCTTTTTAAGCAATTTTTATATTTGGGCAACTGGCCTTCAAGGGAGCAGTCTGCAATGCTAGAGACATGTGACCCATGTGATATTTAGGTATCCCAAATTGTTTTGATCTATTTTTAGACATAGACAAGTCTATATAAGCTTAGAGGTTTACCTTTATGAGGGTAAAAATTTAGCGCAAAAGGTTAAGAATAGGTAAAAGGGGTGGTTTTGAGAGACAATGACCATGGGATTCCATCTAATTAGAGATGAAAAGTATCCATGAGAACCATGCTATGGGTAGAGCCATGGTACCCATATTTAGGATTAGGCTGTGACTATGATGGTTCATCACATGGTTCTATGTTGTAATAGATTTTCATCAAAGGGATAGGGATAGGTAAGTGAAGGTAAAAGTCTTGTAAATCATGGGATGAGCTTAAAGTAGACAAGAGGTGAGTTTGATCCTTGTTTAACAAAAGAAAGGACACATATGTGAAGCATTGAGAGGCTTATGTTTTGGTTTGACTTCAAGAGAGGATAATGGTAAGCTCCTAATCCATACTTTTGGGTTGTGATGTAGGGTCCAATATAATTGAAAACAAACTTGCCTCTCTTATTTTTCTCCATATTGGTCACATGTTGATTTTCCTTCAAGATGATGTCTCTGATATTGAATTCTCATTATTTCAAGTGGTTTTTATAGGCATGCTTGATTCAATCTTGTTAGACATGAAGATGGTTAAGTATGGTTAGGTGGTACTTGTTAAGTATCTCAAGTCGTGCTAGATGTTCTTGATGATAGTCACTCTCAAAAATGATGTCTTGAAAGGATATGCAAATAAAAGGAATCTGGACTTTGAAAGGCAAAACTACCTCTACTCTAAAGACCAGAGAGAAAGAGGTAACACTCGTAGAGGTTTAAATGCTAGTGCGATAGGCCCATAAAGTGAAAGGGATGTGTAGGTGCCAATCCTAAAAAAAAACATTGACTACTTTGGTTAATATTTTGTTGAGGATTTTGTTAGAGGATTTTGCCTATCCATTTGCTTGTGGATGGTAAGGCAAGGAAAAGCTTAAATTGATGCCAAATTCATCACAAAGACCTTAGACTCACTTTTTTTTGAAATATTTTCTATTATCAGTGATGATCTTATGGGCAACATCAAAATGATAGATGATATGATGATTGATGAAGTTGACTATCTTGTCAGCTTTGGTTGAGATGAGAGGAATATTCTCCACCCATTTGGTGAAATAATTAGTGGCGGTGATGATGGATGGGTTCCATTGTGAAAAATAAGGATTGATTTCTCCAATGAGATCAAGTCCCCATTATGAGAAGGGCCAAAATTCCTTTGATATTTGAAGGCCATGGGTAAGTGTGTGATGTAAATTGGCATGTTGTTGACATTTAACACACTTATTTACATAATCACAATAGTCCTAGTTGAGAGTGGGATAATAGTAGCTAAGGCTAAGGATACATTTAGTAACAACTGAACCACTAAAGTGTCCCCCACATATTTTATCATGCATTTCCTTGATAGCATGGGAAGCTTCATTCATGACTATGTAGACAACTGAGAAGAAGGCCGTCAAAACTACACTTGTAAAAGATTCCACCTAGTATGGTATAACAAGATGTACTTTGAATAAAATCTCTTTGATCATTCCTAGAGAGTTTGGGAGGAATGATGCCAAGGTTGAAGTAGTCAAAGGTTTGCTCATACCATATGTCTGATAGAGATTGTTCTACACTACAATGGTAGGAAGATCGAAATGGATATAAGATGGTGTGATGAAATGATGGATGGTGACAAAGAGCTTAGAATCCTAAGGTTGAGATGGGATTTGGGAAGCAAGGGAATCCATTGTATCCATGAACATTTTGGTGGATAATGGAACATACTAGATAAGGTAATGATAAAATGATGCTAAGAGTACATCTACTTGTAGTTTGTACTTTTTCAAGACACCATTCTTACATTGGTAAAATCCATTGACTTGGTTGACCAAAAGCTGGGAATTGCCAAAGACACTGATTATCTTAACTCCCAAGGCTAGAGTAGTTTAGAGACCTATTACTATGGATTCATACTCAGCCACATTATTGGTGTACTCAAAATCAAGTTTGAAAGAAAGGGGAAGAGGTTCACCATTGAGGGGAATGAGAATAACTCTATCACCCCCATTGTACTAACATTTTGATCCATTAAATAACATGGTCATTTGGTAGATGGGATCTTCCTAATAAAGAGTCATGATGGACTTGTAAGGGAATGCAAGAGGAAGAGGTTGGTTATTTGGAAAAGGATATTTATCCAATTGATCAGTAATAACTTGCATTTTAATTGACTTCTATTGAAGGAACTCAAGGTTAAATTTAGCTAGAATCATGATCCAGTTAGTTATATGATAGTTTTAGTATGGTTTAGAGTGCATGTACTTGAGTGGGTTAGTGTTAGTGATGACAAAATTTTTATGATTGAGGAGGTAATGATGAAGTTTGGTGGTCATAAATACTAAGGTGAGATAAAGTTTCTTAGAATGGGTGTATCGAGTCTCATACTCTATAAGTGTTTGACTAATGTAGTAGACATCTTGCTCTTTATTTTTTTCATCATAGTGAGCGAGCATTGCCCCTAAGGAATGGTCAGTGGTGAAGATATAAATGTATAAGGGTTGGTCATATTTAGGAAGGGTAAGAATGGGTGGAGAAAAGGGGTACTCTTTGAGTGAATCAAATGCTTGTTGATAGTCTTTAGTCCACTTAAAAGATGTATCTTTCTTGAGAAGATGGTGAAAGGGTTGACATCTATATAATAATTGAGAGATGAAGCAATGAATGTATTGAATCTTTCCCTGTAGGCTATGGATTTTATTAAGTCAGGTTGGAGGTGGCATCTTAAGGATTTCTCTAAATTTGGTAGGGTATACCTTGATTCCTTGAAGAGAGATGATAAATCCAAGGAGCTTTCCATATAGGACCCAAAAAAAAAATTTGTTGGGGTTGAGTCAGACATTGAAATGGATTAGGTGCTCAAAAATAATTTTGAAAAAATCTAGATGATCCTTGAAATATTTATATTTTTTAATGAGATCATCTCCATAATCCTCTATGATTTTATGGATGAGATCATGGAAGATTGAGGTCATCACACATTGATAGGTTGCTCCAACATTCTTTAGACCAAATGGCATGACCCTGTAGCAAAGAGTTCCCTAAGGGGTGATGAAATAAGTATTATCTTGATACTTGTGGGCAATCAAGATTTGATTATATCCTGAGAAACCATCCATGAGAGATAACATCTCATGGCGAACTATAATATCAATAATTTGGTCGATGCTAGGCAAGGGAAAGTCATCTTTAGGATAAACAAGGTTGAGGTCACAAAAGTCAATACAGAGGCATAGTCCCCCTATGGGTTTGGTGATGGGAATGATATTGGAAACCTATTAAGTTTAGTCAATGGGTTGTATGAAATTGATAGATAAGAGACATTGAAGTTCTTCTTTGACTAGAAGGGTGATGTCAGGGTGCATTTTATGAAGCTTTTGTCGAACAAGCTTAGCATCAAGATGGGTGATGATGTTGTGGAGGGATATAGAAGGGTCAATTTTGGGTATATACTAATAGGACCAAGAAAATTATATGCTTTTATCATGGAAGAAGAAAGGGTAATCATGTTACTCTAAAGAATCTAAGGATTTACCAATCTTTATAATTTGGGGGTTATCCTAAGTAGCTAAGTTGACATTGATAGTGGATTTGTTCAACATGGTTTGGTTTTCAAGAGGAAAGGATTTATGAATAGAATAATCCCCTTCACCAATATAGGTGATAATGTAATCATCGTATTGATGTTGGATGGTGTTGATGGTAGGAGAATCATTTTCTACCATTTCAGGATGAATGAGAGGAAGGGTTTTAGTTCGCCCATCCTTTTGATAGGTCAGGGGGCCTAAACTAACAATATTGACTAAAAAAAAGTTAGGAGTAATGATTTTGACATCCTTAGACTTTGAAGGAGATTGGGTTGGTGAGGATGGGATGTTTTCCTTAATGGTGGCAATGGGTTTTGGTGAATCGATGGGTTCTTTTGGTGATACGAACCCAAGGCCAAATAGCTTATGAGGTATTTGGGATTTGATGGAAGGTAACTTATGGGGTCCATGTTCATAAAAAATGAGGCCAAATCCATTCTAGGCACACATATAAAGGTATAATTTATAAAATTTGGGTTTGTCTAGATAAGAGAAGTTAGAGGTAAATGGTCGAGTAGAAGAGGTAGTGGTGGAAGTAAGAAGTGGATGATCAAGTCTCCCATAGATTAAGCTAGTTTGATAGTTGGGAAGCCTAAAAGGAATGATGGTTCTAATATTATGGTCATAACTAGGATCATGTTCAAGGTTCCCATATTCTTGAGGAGTAAGGAAAACATCCAAGGGTAAAATATGATACTCCCCCAATGAGAGACGTTGGAGCATGGGTTCAAAGGGGTCCTCTATGGGGATATAAGAAGAAGGGATAGAAGAGCTAGTTGAATATTCATCAATGATAGGGGTAGAGTTATTATTGATTTGTGGTGAGGAGGATGAGGGAGGAATAATAAATTCATTGGGTTGATATGTCATGTTTCAAGATGTGAAAGGACTAGGGTCAACTTTTATGGTAACAAATTGACCCTCATATTTAAACTTGACACATTGATGCAAGGTCGATGAGACACAAATCATGGCATGGATCCAAAGGCATCCAAAGTAGTATTTTGTATTAGAAATCACCTTTTAAAATGTAAAAGAGTTCTATAATTGTGCAAGGTCCCAAGTAGATGTGGAGGACAACTATCCCTAAGGTTGTGGCCATAATATCATTAAAGGAGTGTAGAATTGCTATAGTTTATGACATGATATTCTTAGGCAGTTAGAGTTGGTAATAAGAATGAGAAGAGATAATATTAATACTATCTCCTCCATAAATCATCACCCTTTTGATGTGGGTTTAATTGATGTATGTAGTGATGAAGAGGGGAGGATTCGGATCCTTAGAATGAATAGAAAGTATTTTAAAATCCTGGAAGGTGACAAAGGTAGAAAGTTGATAGGACCTAATAAATAATGCAAGAGATTGTGGGTCTTCTAGTTAAACCTCTATTGATTGCACCACCTATATCAATGCTTGGTGGTGATGGGGTGAGGTGTTAACTAGTTTGTAAAGGCTCATCTTCACCAGTGTTTGGTGAAGTTATTTTAGAACCACTCACTAGATAGATTTAGAAGGGTTGGAGGGAGAGGTATCCAAAATGGATATTTTAGGTTTTGGTAAAGGTGAAGGTAAAGGTGAGTGTGCTTGGGTTTGGTTGTAAGGTTGAGGGGTGGAAGGTTATGTCCATGGTATGGACACTTTGGATTTTCCCTTATCCTTTTGTTAGACCTGAGATCAAGTAACCATATGGATAGTGTGGATGAGGGGAAGTGTTGGGCTAGATGCCTACTTTGGTTCTTCCTCACTTTCAAATGAGAGTGGAAGAGTAGGTAAGTGTTGGATGGGTTCATTTGGTGGTTGGGTTAGTAGTGGGATCAAAGGAGGTTCATCTGATAATAGATCATCCTCATCCCATAAGTTATGGACAAGTGATTGGAGATATTTATAGTTTTTCATGTGTGTCATATGGTATGACAAGATTAAACTATCGTTGAACCAAGATTATTTAAGAATTGAAGGTTAAAAGGGTTTGATAGGTGATAGGATTAAGAATAAGTTTGAAATAACCTTTGTAAAATGGTCAAATACTATTGGAGCAAAGGTGTTGAGGGTGTTGGGTTTTTGTTTTTAGGAGTGGGAGCCTTCTTAGAAGTAGGATTCACTATAGAAGTTGTAGGTAGTGAAATGGTTTTGGTAGATGGTTTTGGTTGGGATTGCTTGGTTTTGGTTGGTTTTGAGGTGGATGATTTGGGGATGGATGATTTGGATGATGAAGGTTTGGAGATAGGTGGGAGGGTAGAGGTAGATAGTTTAATTTAAAATGATGGGGAATTTGATGATTTGGTGGGGGTTGGAAAAGGTAGAATGAGAGGAGAAGGTTTAGTTTAGGTAGTTGTGGGAGGGTTAACCTTCTTAGTATAAGGATCATCTCCTAGGATGGTTGAAGGATGGGGTCCTAAGATAGAAGGTAAGTTAGTGGTATATCTTTGGTTCAAGGTGGGAGTTTGGGTGGTTCCACATTATTAGTTAGTTTAGTTGGGGTTTTCTTTGGTGGAATAGATGGGGTTAAGTCCAAATTCAAAGATGGGTGAGCAAGGTTAAGTGTAGTAAGTATTAATAAATTCTTGATAGCTTTGGTTAGAGAGGTGTAAGGTGATTTGAAAATTTTAGATAGAGGTGGTTCAGACGGTTCCCCTATGGTTTTGGAGGGAAAAGTGTTTGATGAAGGAGTTGAGGTGATGATAGATTTAAGGGTGGATGAAATTGAGGTTGAAGGTTCATGTTTTTTTTGATAGGGGAGCTTAAGATGATGCCAAAATGTGTTTCTATCTAGATTGGGTTGGGAGGATAATTCTAAGCTTTGGACCAATCTAGAGAAAGGTTTGTAAACTAGTGTAATTCCTTGGTCATTGGTTTTGAATATTATGCTCATAGGTTGAGGTGAGGGAATGGTTTCTTCATCTTTGTACTTGTTAAGAGGTTCCAAGATTTGAGAGGATGTTTCCTCCATGGAAGGAGTAGATAAGGTGATCTCTTTTTTTGGGATGGTTTCAAAATAGAGAATGGGTGGTTCTATGATAGGGTAAGAAGGTGTGATGGCCTCAAGTGAATGAAAAAAGGTGGTTGATTCCTTTGTTTGGGTGTCCAAAGGAATGGTGGGTAATTCTACCACTTCAATAAGTGTAGTGGGGGAAGAGGTAGTTGAAGCAATGGTTGCCTCCTTTGGTATTTCTATCAAAGGAGATGTGGATAAGTTCATGATCTCATCAAGTAAAGAAAGAGGGGTGGTTGCTTCCTCTATTTGGGTGTCCAAAGAAATAGAGGGTGAGTTCACCACTTCAATAATTATAATGGAGGAAGAGGTAGTTGAGTTAATGTTATCCTTAATGATAGGTTCACTGATAATAACATTGATTGTATAGACCTCACAAGCGTAAGATGATTCTGGTTTATTATCATCATAGTTGGTATAAGGGGCATTATTGGGGAAAGGCTATCAAAAGATGTCAAGGGACTGATTTGGGAGTGCATTAGGATTATCAAATACAAGTTCTCCCTTATTAATCAAGTTTTAGACAATAGTTTTGAAGGTGTTACACCTATTAATTTCATGTCCAATGACATAGTGGAAATCACATAGATCATTCTCATTGTATCAACCAGGTATATGGTGAGGCATAAAATTATTGGAGAGGTTTTATGGGAAGAATTTGTATGATGTTAGATTTGAGAAATTTGTCCAAAACTAAATCATAATAATCCCTTATCAAAGTGTATTGCTTTGGGGCAGCTTGATTTTGATTTCATTTTTGTTGGTTGGAAGAGTTAGAGGAGTTGGTTTGGCTGATAGTTGCTGGTAGAGTAGTTTTAAAGACAACCAAGTTTGCAGATGCCTTTGGTTTAGTGTTAATATTATTAGATTATTTAGTGGTTTTGGATGAGGAAGGGTCATTTTATTTAAATCTAGAGTTTTTATTTCTTAGTTTCAACTTTCCCTCATCAATGACTCTGATTTCTAGTTTGTGTGCCATGGTGAAAGCCTATCAAAGGTCCTAAAATTTTGAACTTGAAGATTAGGGATAATGTATTTGGCACAACCCTGAGAGAAATTTTCAATCAACTCAGGTTGGGGTAAAGAGAAAAAGAGCTGGTTGATAAGACCTCTCCATCATGCTATGAAATCGGTGATTGATTTGTCATCAAATTGCCTAATGGAGTAGAGGTTGGTAATAGAGACCTTAGATATATTGATTGAGAAATGATCCAAAAAGATTAGGCAAAGTTTGGAAAATTAAAAGAATGAGCACTTGTTGATATCACTATACCAATTTAAGGTTGGTCTAGATAAAGACATGGGAAAAGTATGAAGGAGGAGAGCATCGCCATATGCAATCAAATATCAAGAATGGTGAAATGCTCTTAAGTGTTGTTAGGGGTCCTCTCTGCTTTGGAATTTGGAAAACTTAGGTAGTTCCCATTAAGGAGGATAAGGTTGGATAAGAATGAATGGGTGAATAGGTTCATTGCAAATTTCTTCATAAGATAAAAGGTTTGAGCCCTAGAGATAGATGACTCTAGGTTGCTCATTTTGTCCATTAACATTTTGACCAAATCTGTTTGAGTTTGGGAAGATCCATAATTGGGTGGTAATTTTTGTTGAGGATGGGTGGCAACAATATATAGATAAGTGGTATAAGGTTGAGAAGATACCACATATTGATACATGGTCATTAAAGGTTGGGATGATGCCACATCAAGGTTAATGAGCACAAAATATTGAGTAGAAGGTGTTATGTATCCTTATGGATTAGGAACATATTGGTAGGATGTCATGGGTATTTGTTGAGGGATTGATATGGGTGGGTTTGGAGGTATGAATGGGTTGGTAGTTGGTTGGGGTTGAGTGGTAAATCTAGTACTGATAGGTGGAAGGGTAGGAGGTATGGTAAGCACCAAATTTTGAAGTGGGGTGGAAATTAGTGGGTTGGTAGTGATAAAGGGAATGGTGGAAATAAGGGTAGAATATATTTCCATGGTGGATGAAGTATGGGTAACAAGAGGTGAGTTTGTCCCTATGTTGGAGGTGTTGGTTGGTGTAGGGGGTGTTTGGATATTGGTTAGGATGTTGGATTGAGTTTGGGTGGTGGTAATGGATGGGATATTGGTGGAAGAAGATGCTTGGGTGATCATAGATTGTGTAGAGGTATCACCAATCATAATATGAGGAGGCATACCATAAGGTGGATCACTATGAGGAACTGTAGTAGGGGTATAGTAAGATAAGGTGTTGAGATAATGTTGGAGGGCCAATGGGTTATTATCAAAGAAGGTAGGAAATCTACATCACCCTTGACAGCTATCTGAGGCATAATAGAAGGGGGAGAAAGATGAGGAAAACCCTCAACATCAAAAGTATACTCCATAGAGTTGGAAGAAGAGGAAGGTGGCTCTTGGTTGGTTTGATTTCTCAACTGTTGTCTAGTGAAGACCATGTGATAAATAGAAAAGAAAATGATAAAAATATCATAACACAAACATAAAGAAAACAAAATAAAAATATCTCAAGGCAATCAAAACATACACTAAAGTGTGTTTAAAACTTTGGATTCTTTTTAGATCACTTTTGGTTTATGCCTTAGAAAGTGTGAAGAGGAAATTTGGTTTGTAGATTAGGTACTAGAAAGGAAGTCTAAGGTTGGTTTTAGGTCTTAAAGGCTCTAAAAAATTTGTATTGAAAGTCAGTACATGGATTGATATTGGGTCCTACCTCTTAACTTCACATACTACAATGATAAGGGTGTCAAATGCTTAGCCAAGATATACTAAATTTTAGAGTTTAGACTCAACCAAAGAGTTGAGTTTTGGTTTATCTTCTTGGTAATGACCTCCAAATAAGATATCCAAAGGGTACAATGTACCACTAGGTGATGTAGTCCTATTTGGGCCTTATGTTAATTATTTTGATGTGTTGATTGATTATGTGGTTTGGTAAAGTGTGTGAGAAAAAGAGTGAAACTATGATTGATTACTTTGATTTTAAGTTAACTAAATGAACTAAAAACATGAAAGCAATCAACATATGCAAGGTTTAGTTTAAGTCCAAAATGAAACTTTGTAATTTATTTGTATGATCATAGAATAAAAAATAAAAGGGCACCTAGATGATGCTAGGTCCCACCGGGTGTGCCAAAATGTTTCTCTTAATTTATGCTCATTTCTTAACTAAGGAAGAAGGTAAGAAACTAACAATAAGGGTGTGGTAGAAGAACCTGGTTGTTGTGCATGCATGAGCTAGATGAGTCTGGAGAGTTATTTTTTGTCTTGGAAGGATGAACTATAGGTAAGAAAACACTAACAAAAAGGGTTGTTAGTGAAATAGTAAGGTGGAATGTCTTGCATGAGTTTGCTAGGAGGCTATCAATCTACTTATTGATAATAGTTAAGTTGAAAGAGATAGAAAATAAATACTTTCATCAAAAAATAGAAAGAACTAAAATGAAATACAAGAAGAAATAGATGATTGATAAAGGAAATAAACTAAATACAACAATAACAGGTCGATACTAGTGCTAAAATAGATCAGGTTAGGTTTAAAAAATTAGGCAGGGGTCAGTGAACAAGCAAGAACATAGAAAGTTGGATTTGGTTGGGGGTAAGGGGTTATAAATATCTTGCTATTATTTCTTACCATAATGACTATCAGTGTTCAGGGTGACCATTGATGATTGGGTTGATCGTCAGTGATTAGGTAACCATTAACAGTTGGAGGTAACTATCGATGGTTACACTGATTGTTGGTGATTACCTATAGATTATGAAGTTGATCAAAAGGGAGTTGTAGAATGGGTCAATGATTAGGTAAGGGTTTGTTAAGGGTCTGGTTAAGAATAGGGAATTTAGAAGATAGGTGCAGGAGGTTTGATTTAGGACTAGAAGTTAGAAACCAAACAAACAAAATTAAAATACAAAATGTACCTATTACTTGATGGCTAGAGGTTAGTAGCTGGATAAATTTTGGTAGAGTAATGATATTTTTCCTCAAGAGTAATTTTGGTAGAGGTTCAAATCACTATTTTAGTTTCTAAATGTTTGTAAGGAAGACTGGTTGGCTGAGAGCTTGATTACCTATGTGCTAGAATGTTGGTTCTTGATATTTTTCAAGTGATGGATCCACCTCCTACTCCCATATTTTTATAGGCAAAAATAGATGGAAGATAAAAGGTTATTTAGGAGGTTAGTATATTGAATTTTATGATTCATAGTTTGTTAGCAATGGGTAACGTAGGCATATTAAATTGTGTCATGTTAGCTTGCACACAACTGGGTTGGTGTTAAAATTAGGAAAACCTGATCATCAATAGTCAAGTTAACCATCAATAGTAAAAATGACCATCAATGGTTGAGTGTCTAGAGGTAAAGGGATCAAGGTGAGTTAAAAGGGTTGAGTTAAGGGTCAGTTAGTGAGTTAGTGAGTTTAGTTAGCTAAGTAACTAACTAGACCCAAGGTCTAATGGGTTGGTTAGTGGGTCAAGAAGGGTTAGGTGGTCCCTAAGGGGTCTTGAGGTATTTTGACATCTAGAACCATTTTGTTTAGTTTTATAGTGTTTATAGAAGGTCTAACCCATAGTGTTTGGTTTTCTAGTCTCTACAGAAGGTCCACCCTATATACCTAGATGAATATGAAAAATACCGCTATAGTTTTTTTGATGCAAATGATGGAGTACTCAAGTAGATTTTAAAAAATCATGACCAAACAAATCAAAGGATAAAATAGAGATATGTTACAACATCTCCCTAATATATTTTGGATAATGAACAAGGAGTTGATAGAACATTGTATAATAGGATTGGTTCAATCATAAGCACAAGAGCTGAGTCCTATCCAGAATGGGAAAATATGACCCAAGCTCATTTTTTTGGGATAGGATACTAAAAATAAAGCCTATGCACATTTATGTTTGATATCATCTCATGATGTTACTCTAGCCCAAAACCATATAACAACTAGAAGAGATAATTTGTTAGAATGGAACAATGAAATGCATGCCTTGTTGCAACAATTCATAACTCATGAGAAATGGATAGTGTCAATTTTTAAGGATATGAATTTTGTGGGTATATACACACCAATGGGGTAATTAGTCACAAGGCCCATTTTAAATATTTTACTCCAAGTGGTTGCTAACAATTTCTAGGTAGAATTTGAAGGCATTGTTTATAAGACTAATGAGTAGATTATCTAATTGATAACTTTTTAAAGGATAAGGTGGCCAATAGAGACACATTAAATGTGTAATTTAAAGATTCAAAGATTAATCATGAGAAAATGTTGGCCAAGCTACCATTTTTTTTTAAATATCTATCCTTGACTATGAAATAACTAAGATTGATTTTGAGGTAAGTCGTGTTTTATACAAGTAACTAGAAGCACTCAAATAGGCTAATGCTTTGGTGGGTACATATTTTGTATCTCAACTACCTCCAAATGCATAGCCTCAATTTCTTGGATATAAAGTAATGCAAACATCGAAGGGGACCACTTTTGTGACACTTCTAATAATAATTCCACCAATGCCTCTATCTACTCAAGTAACGACTTTAGTTACAACTCAAGTTGTAACTATAACTATAATGACCAATACTACGATCATGCAAACTCCATAATTGATTGCTTACACATCACCACCTTGATCATATATATATATATATATATATATATATATATATATATATATATATGATTTTAATTGAGACTCAAGTCTCAACTCTATTTTTGACATATATGTATTATTTTTAATAGTTTTTGTTGAGGGATAATATTTATATGTATGCATTCATGGTATAAATGGGTTTTCACACTTGGTTCCTAAAATGGATGATTTAAATTTAAACTTTACTTGGAGGATGAGACATACCCATCCCAAGCTACATATATTTATGTCCTCCATATTCTAAAAGGAGGAGAATTTTTTAATTCAGATGAATAATTTTTTTTTGTGGATTGTTATATAAGTTTGGATTCATGTGTGTTTCCTATCCAAACCTTGTGATTCATTGAAAAAGTTCCATCATACTAATTGATTTGTAAATAGGCAGTGTCCAAAACTAGACCAATTGCTATATTTTTATGGATGCTTTATTAATTCTAAATGTCTTGTTAATTAACTTAAAATTGGCATAATAATTAAAATTAGCATTCAAAATTGATAATATACTAAAATCATGAGCCATAAATACAATATTCAAACTAGGGTTAATAATGGAGTTCACTCAATCTGGATTACATATTTGAGTCTTGATCAAAGGTAGAACTAATGGATTATTGATTCAAAATCACTTTGTACATCATTTATCCCTAGTAGGGGTTTCTCTATCTACAAATAAATGTTTTGACATCCTCTTGATCTGGCTACTAGCTCTGGGTACTGGATCTCACTTTGGTTATTGGCTCTAGCTCTCACTCTGGCTATTAGCTCTAGCTCTAGCTCTGGTTACTATTTCTTCTTGTCTGATGTAATGTCTCTACCAAAATAGGTCTATACAATAACTATAGGCCTATAATTTCTACTCTAGCAGTGTCGACATATAAACTTGCTTACTATGCAAAGGGATAAGCTTTAAGATTTCTTACTCTTTGTGCAAAGGGATAATCTATAAGATTTTTTTTACTCTCTATCATAAATAGATCTCCCACCAAATTCTTTTGAAGATCTCTCAATCCAAACCTTTTCTACTCTTGGATGGATTCTTGGCTCCAAAACCTTGGAAATGAAGAGTTGTAATGCAAGTGAGAGCTTGCTTATCAAATACTTGCAATGTAAGTGAGAGATTGGAGTGATCTTGGAATTATCTTGGAATGAGTTTACAAATGAGGTTCATGGGTTTATATATTTTTTCAAAACCCACCAATTATGGATTTCTTCATTATCCATCCCCATGTACAAGCCTTTACTTAAGCTTCTTAGCCTTATTTCCCCAAATGGAGTGTGGTAAGTTAATGAGGGTCAATGGGTTTAAATAACCTTAAAAAATATTTCTCTTTGGATAAACCTCTCATGAATTTATATGGGGGATATCTCAATTTCTATGGGAAATATCCCACGTTTGTGGGGAAAAAGATATTCATGGAGTTAATCCCATTTTTCAAGCCTTAAGAAGTGGGATTTATCAAAAATCCTGGAGAATATTTTAGAAATATTATGTACACTCCAAATGTGAGTATTGAATTGGTCCACATGCCAAGAATACATTGGAACATGTGCATGTCCAATCACTGTACCTACAATTTTTTTCCCTATTGCCTAAAAACTTCAACATGCCATAACATTTGCATACGGAGTCCATTTTTCAAACCATAAAATGTACTAGAAATATCTTGACGAGATATTAAATATGAAGATATTTTAGGGAAAATTTTAGACCATATAATTTGGTCAATATTTTAAATCCTCCCAGATCACACCTCCCCACTAAATAACTTTTGGTCCACCAAAAGTCTACTTCTTCTCAAAAATAAGTGAATGGTATCACTTCTTCACCCTTATAGTTTAAATATTAAGACAAGGATAGAAAACTATGTTTCTTTTAAGTGATGTTATAACAACTCATCACTTTCCAAATTTTGCCCTTCTTGGGGTCTTACATGCAACTGATGTATTGCCCTTTTTGGGGTCTTACATACAACACACATGTGTTACAAACATTACCCTTTTTGGGGTCTTATATGTAACATGCATGTTTTATAAACATTACAGTCATTAAAAATATTTACCAATTCATTTATTTTACAAATGTGCATACAATTATTATATACATACATCGAATGAACACACTTTAAAAATGGATGGACACATACATCCATAAACAACAATGATTTTATTGAGTGTTACTCACCATGGAAGCACCTTTTATGTTGATTCCACTTTATCTCCCTATTGTAAGTACACCTCAACTCATGGGCATGCTAATGATGCCTATAAAAATGTCTACTATTGTCCTACTCCAAATCTCTTGTGTTGGGTTGTACATGCATGCTTCTCAACTTGGATGGTTGCTCCATATTCACTCTCAATGAGTGATCTACCTCCACACTTGCTCATATAAATGTTTAGTTTCCTTAATTCTTATCAATAATGAAAACCAAATAAGTGAATTTAAAGTGTTTTTAAGCATGCTAAATAAAACTTAGCTATGCATTAATTCTATCCATTTTTTATCAATCCAATCTAATAGATGCTCCCTCTTGATGGAATCTTCTTTGGATAGGTGGGATTCTTCATGGGCTGCCTATGAATTAACAACCTCATTATTTGTTACCTTTTTAATAGGATCACAAACCATATTATTCTTACCATAGTTAGGATGGCATGATGGATGAATTTTTCAACAAGTTTCAACCATGTGCCCACTCATATGATAATGAGTTTAATATTTCCATTTTATCCTTATTTTTGGATGAGGAAACATATTTGTCATTTCTCACTTCTAGATAATGAGATTTATATTTAGCACCTACCTTATTTTTCACAAGAGGAAACAAATTCTTCATAAAATATTTCCACTTCCAATGATTAGCCATAGAATGATTACTTAACCCACAAAAAGTACATGGGAAAGCATTCCACATTTTCTATATATCATATCCATATTATTTAAACTGAAAGAGAACATCAAAAAAATTACAACTACCATTATGTTTAGTGATATTATTTATGTATGTATGAGGAGGTGGTATTGCATTACCTCTTTTCTTTACTGTCTTACACACTTTCTCATCACCCTATGATTGTGTCACATTCTTCTACATGATATAATTATGTAAATATAGTGGTGTGAACACTTGGATATTAGAAGGTTGTCTTCCTTTAACACTTCTATAACTCTTTCCAGTTTCCATCTCCACATTAGCATAACCCAAACTTACAAAATGAGGCCGGTCTTCTACTTGTATTGGGTTAATCAAACCTTGGCCATTCTTACTAAGGCCTTTTTCCATCATATCCCATTTTAAATAGTAATCAAGATCCAATGCCTTTAGTGTGTTTTTCAAATGAACCAAAAGAATTATTACCTAAATCTAAATTTAAATGAGAAGAAGAAGAATTATGTGGTGAATAACTTATAGTGCACTCATAAATCATGGTTTTTGCATCTGAAGTGGAAGGTTAATCCTTTTTTGACTCACCATACTGTAATCCAATCAATATTTCATCCTTGGATTCAAGCTCGTATATCAAACATGTATTTTTTTCTTCAAGGGAATAGATCTTGCATCTTAGGAAAGCATTCTCTTCTTGAATTTTCTTGTTGATACTTTCTAGCTCTTCTAGCCTCTCTCTCTCTCTTCAAGGCTTTCCCCATGGTTTCTTGCTCATGTAAACAACCTATATCTCCAACAAACGCACTTTGCACTAGAAGATTAAATAAGTCCAAAATGTCTACAAGTAATTGAAATTGATATCAATAATCTATGTAATTAAAAGCAAATATTGCATTCAAACTGATATGATACCAAAATGAATCTATAAATAGGAAATGGCCAAAACTACACCAATTGCTTTAATTTTATGGATGATTTACAAATTCTCAATTTCTCATTAAGTAACTTGAAATTGGAGTAATAATTAAAATCAACATTAAAAAATGATAATAAACCAAAATCATAAGCCATAAAGATAATATGCAAACCAGGGTTGATAATGAAGTTCACCTAATTTGGGCTATGTATCTGGGTCTTGCTCAAAGGTAGAACCAATTGATTATTGATTTAAAATCACTTTGCACATTATTTATCCCCAATAGGGGTTATTTATCTACAAATAAATGTTTGAATGTCCTCTAGTTCTAACTATTAGCTCTAACTACTAGCTCTAGATTTGGCTTTGGCTCTCACTCTAGCTATTGGCTTTGGCTCTAACTACTAGTTTTTCTTGTCTTTCACAAGTATGAATTAATGTCTCTACCAAAATAAGTCTATGAAATAACTCTAGGCCTGTAATTACTACTCCAGTAATGAAGATATATAAACTTGGTTACTATGCAAAGGGCTAAGCTTCAAGCTTTCTTACTTTTTGTGCAAAGGGCTAAGCTATAAGCTTTTTTTTTCTATCTCTATTACAAATAGAGCTCTCAAAAAATTCTTCTAAATATATCTTAATCAAAATCCTTTCTCCTCCTAGATGGACGTTTGGCTCCAAGACCTTGGAATGGAAGAGTTGTAATGCAAGTGAGAGATTACTTCTCAAATACTTGAAATGTAAGTGAGAGCTTGGGGTGCTCTTGGAATTCTCTTGGAATGAGTTTACAAATGAGGTTCATGGGTTTATATAGTTTTTCAAAACCCACCAATTATGGATTTCTTCATTATCCATCCCCATGTACAAGCCTTTATTTAAGCTTCTTAGCCTTATCTCCCAAAATGGGGTGTGATAAGTTGATGAGGGTCAATGTGTTGAACCACCCTTCATATCGTATTATTTAGATAAACATCCTATGCATTTTTATGGAGGATATCCCAATTTACATGGTAAATATCCCACATTTGTGGGGAAAGAGATATTCATGGAGTTAATCCCATTTCTCAAGCCCTACGAAGTGGGATTTGTCTAAAATCTTGGAGAATATTTTAGAGTTATTATCAAAACTCCAAATGTGAGGATTTCATAGGTAAATGTGTCAATAATCTATTTGACCACATGCATGTCTAGTCACCATACTTGCACATATTTTCCTTGTTGCCTAAAAACTTCAACAAGCCATAAATTCTATATACGAAGTCTATTTTTCAAACCATAAAATGTGTTGGAAATATCTTGATGAGATACTCACTGTGTAGATAGTTTAGGGAAAATTTGAAACCATATAGTTTGGTCAATATTAGAAATCCTCCTCGATCACTAATAGTTTTAATATTTGGGTTGTGTATAAGTGTTTTCAATATAGTTATTCAGATTATGTTGTACCTAATTTAAATGTTTTTGCTTCATTAATCATAATACCCATTTGAAGATGTGCAAATTATAATAATACATCGACACCAACCTTTGGTTATGAACATTGAAGTTTAATGTATTTATTTCCTTGGACTCCTAACTATGTTTGTATGTTTAATGTGTTGATAACAACCTACGACAAGCATTAGTTCTTAATCACTTGCCCAAACCATAGTACAAGATCCATTTTGGAAGGGTTTTATCTATCTTTGGTTCACAAACCCTCTTTATCTCTTTGCCTTCCCCTCTTTTATAGTTTTTTATCTAGTCTACCTTAGGTTATAATCCACCCAACCATCTCAAGTAGACCTTTGGTCCCTTTTTGACCCAATACATACAAACCATCTGAGGTGAATAACCCATTTCTCATCATATTTTCCAATAAGGTTTATAGGTGGTTATTGTGGGCTATTAATAAGTATATAAGTTCCCAATAAGGTTTCCAATTCATTGATTATTTAAAGTAACTTATCACTAAGGGTGTAAGAAAATATAGGAAATATACAATCTAATCTTGAGTTTTGCTTGGTAGGTTTGCCACTTAACTTGAATCAAGCATACACATGGATAATGGTATGCTTTATCTCTCACTAGAACATGATTAATGGTTGAGATGCTTATTAAGCAACATGTGTGTGTATAGTTTTATATATACAACTTTATAATGAAGTTAAGAGTCACAAATGTGTATTTGTATGTTTAAAAGAGTGAAAAATAGGCTAAGAGATACTATCAAATATGTATTTTCCTCCACGTAATAATATAAATATGATGACAATTCTAAAAAATAATATTATTCTAAAACAGAGGAGGACACCCTATAAAAAAATTCAACATTTAAAAGATGAACGGGATGTGACAGAGAGCCTGAATGATCTTGTTGATTATTAGGGTTGGGTTGTCTTTGTCTTGACTTTTTTTTGCCTAAGGGAAGTTGTTTTATTGATGTATCATTGATTTTTTCTTTGTAATAGTGTGGCTTGTTATTTTTTTTGGCCTAGCTTTTGTTATTTTTTAGCTATGAACTTTATTTTTAAATCTTTATGGGTTTTTAAAAGGTTTTGAGGACCTTTAAAAACATTTTTTTATCCTTTTAAAAAATAAAATATTATTTCTTTCTTTCCCAAGTAATAGTCATAGAGTTTTACTTTGTATAACAGACACATCCTAATTTTCTACATACTTACTTGATACCACCAATGAATGAAACCTTAAACTCATTGTTATTTCCTTCTCTTTCAAATTTAGTTTCATTTTCTCTTCTTTTCCTCATCCTAAGTCTACCTTTTTGTTTTATCCTTCAATAGTATAAGAACTAAAAACTCCATTTACCCCTTCATACACCAAGTGTTTTTCTATTCTTTATTTAATTATATGAATCATGAAAAAAAGGATTGTGTTTTTCATATGCCTCAGTATAACCAAGCCCATAACCATTATCACTAAGAAGATAGCCTTTAAACTATTACATAAATAATCACAAGAAATTATAATAGTAAAAAAAACAAATATTTAAACATCAATTAAAAGTCTAGGGTTGGATTAGATGAATGTGTCAATAGAGTTTAAAGATGGGTTCAATCACTAGAACCTATAGTCATGGTAATCAATAATTATAGCTATGGCACTGATAGTTTACTTATCAAGCTAGTCACTACACCATCCATATCTTCCACTTGTACTCATAAAAACACATCAATAACATCTGATGGAGAAAAGAGAAAATATTTAAATCATAAAGGTGAGTAAACTATCTTTGATGAAATTAATACAAAAATAAAACTTAAGCTAACCAATCCTTCTTTCATGAAATACTTTTTTTGAATCATCATTACTTTAATTAAATATTAATAATGAACAAATAAACTATAAGTATAATTGATAATCCATGAATTACTATTATCCATGTCAGAGTTCCTACATAAATAAATGTAATATAAATGTCTTAATAATAATAATTAAAATTCCTCACTATAAATTTATCAATGCACAAGTAATAAAAGTTTCTTCACCAAAAAAATTATGCCAGAAGTATATCTCACAATTACATTGAATATGGGTGGGAATATATTATTGAAAAATGGAGGTAAATAAGGTCATATAAAAATAAAATTATGTTGGTATCTGAAAACAACAAAAAATGTTATGTAATTTTTTTATACTTTACATGTGTTACACCTAATGTATATCCAAAAACAACAAATGAATGCAAATTTTGGTGATCTCATAAGTATTTGTACCTATAATAATAATATGGTTGTTGTTATGATCCATAGTTTTATGATGAACCATTATAGGTTGTATTTTTGACCATTGGTTTTGGTACCCATGGTATTGTAAGATTGTATAAGCAGTTACATATTAATATGTCTATATATATTCACATACGTAATATGGTAAAGTATAACTAATAATCAAATTATTATATTACAAGACAATTAAGTAAATATAATAGTAAAGGAGGTTACTATGCTGGGATTTTTCCCTTAAAGGTTTCCTAAGTGAAATCTTGTGTATTGTGTAATATTGTGTATGTGCAATTTATCTTATTCACATTTTATAAAAAATATTATATTAGTATTGCTTCTCTTGTATTGGTTTATCGGTCACTTTCTGTTCATTTGGTATTATAGCTAGGTTTTATATTTTTGTGAAGAGTTAGGTTTTTTTTTCAATTGTGATAAATTATTTTTTGAGGTAAAGCTTTGAGTGTGGGAATCTTTATGTGAAGGAGAATGATAGGAAGTACAAGGATATAGATTGACCAATTCAATGGTCAAAATTTTGAGTTTTTGAAGCTCAAGATGGAATATATTATTATGAATAGAGATCAATGGGTTGTTACATCAAGGGTACAACTTACAAGTATGAAGATAGAATATTAGGAAACTATTGATAAGAAGGTGAAGATTTCAATCAAATTATGTTTATCAAATTCCATTTTGTTGAACGTGTCAATGAATAAATATTTTAAGGAACTATGAGAGAAGTTGGGGGCTTTTTATCAAACAGAGTCTCTAGTGAATAAGCTATTTCTCATAAATAAGTTATATTCATTGAGAATGAATGATATAAATTATGTGGCTAAACATTTGAATGCATTCAATATTATGGTAAGCTGGTTACTTTCTGTCAAAATTAAAATGGATGAAGTAAAAAGTGTATTACTTTTATTTTTTATTTTCTTGACTCTTGGGATAATTTAATTATTAAAAAAATGAGTAATACATTAGCATTAAAATTTGAGTATATAATATGAGCCTTATCATAGAAAAAATGAGACAAAAATATATTGAGTATTATCAAACAAATAATTCCTTTTTTTAGAGATCATTCACAATAGATATATAAAAAGAGTGTCAAACATTCAAAGTCTATAGGTAAATCTAAGACTATAGTAAAAGATAAGATGAAATGTTTGAACTATGATAAAATGGGGAATTATAAGAAAGACTACAAATTTAAAAATATTAAAAAGGGTAAGTCATATGATGACTTCAAAAATGCAAAAATAAATATCCCTAGTGAAGACTCAAGGGATTTATTCTTGGCAGCATTAAGCTCACATGCCATAATGCATGGTTGATTGACTTAGGTTCCTCTTTTAATATGACACCCCATAGGGAGTGGTTCTTTGAATATGAAAGGATAAATGGAGGAAATGTATTCTTTGAATACATCTCTACCTAAATGTTTTTGTTCAAGGAAGAGTCTAGCTAATGTTCAAATATAGAAGGATTAATACCATCCCTAGTGTTATGCACATTTTAGGTTTGGATACAAAATTAATTTATGAAATAAAGATGAATGAATTAGGTGTGCATGTGATATTTAATAATGAAAGGTATAAGATGGTTAGTGGATCCATGGCATTTGAAATAGGTGTTTGCACTAGAACATTTTTCAATCTTAAGGCAAACACTATCAGTGATGGGTGTAATAGTTTGATTATTCATAAGGATAAAAATAAATATGATCAAAATTATATGATAACTATATAAAATACAATGATTTTTCATCATAGTATGGGTTTTATTATAAATAAAGACCTTCAAGAACAATAAACTAAATGTATGGATAAATTTATTTATGATTTTCCTTGAGATTGTTAATTAAGTGAACATTATGTTGATGGGAAACAAACTCGAGTAAAGTTTCCCAGTAGTGATACTAAATCAAATGGTATTTTCTATTTAATACATACATATGTGTTTGTACCTATGAAAGTTACATAGTTATGAAAATATTTGTATTATGTGTCTTTTATAAATGACTACTCAATAAAAACATGGGTTTATTGTATCAAGAATGAATATGATGTTTTCAATAAGTTCAATGAATTTAAGGGTCTTGTTTAAAACTAGATAGAAAATAAGATTAAGATATTGAGAATTGATAATGGTGGATAGTATTTCTCCAATTATTTTGATAAAAATATGACTCCATATACACCACAAAAAATGGAGTTGCGGAAATAATAAATAGGACTATGATGGGTAAGGTGAGAAGTATGATAAGTGTTTCAAGTTTAGAAAAGTATTGTTTGGGAGAAGAAATTTACTACATGTTAATTAATCAATAGATCACCCACACCAACCATGGTCAATAATACTCCACAATAAGTTTGGATTCATAAGAAACCCTCTCTCAAACATATTAAGGTTTTTGGTTGTGATTCTTATATGTATATTCAATATAAAAAAGAACTAATCTCAAAAACAAATCAATAAAGTGGGTATTTATTGGATATAGGAATAACGTCTAATAATATAAGTTGTGGAACCCATAAATGAATAATAATATTTATATTCAAAATTTTATCTTTATAGAGGTTAAGGGGTTCAAAAATAATAAGGAAAACCAAAGGATGAACCTGAACAGTTTCATGATGAACTAGAAGAGGGATAATTTGTGCTTGACTTTGAAGTAACCACAAAAGATGAACTATAAATATAATTTTAAGAGGAAGATTCCTATGAATTAGAGGAGGAATAAATAAAATATGTTGAACCATAATCTCAAATTTTGAGAAGATAAAATCAAGTGAGAAGAATATCATGAATGTATATTCCTCCTAATTTTTGATCTACATTTATTTTATTAATTTTATCAATTATGATGTAGATCTCAAGATTATAAATTAGCCACTTGGCTCAAATTAAAATATGTATTGGAAGAATTATATGGAGGAAAAAATGGAATCATTATATAAAACTCATACATGGGACCTTATAAAAATTACCTTCAGGTAGACAACCCATTGGTTGTAAATGGGTAATCCAGAAGAAGTATAATGTAGAATGAAAAATGGAAAAGTATAATTATCACTTAGTAGCAAAGGGATTATCTCGAGTAGAAGGAATTGATTTTGGTGAGACATTTTATCCTATTACTAAGATAAATTCAATTAGATTACTTGTAGCTATTTTTTATGCTTTTGATCTTGAAATAGAGAAAATGGATGTAAAAACAACTTTTATACATGGTGAGATTAAGGAGTAAATCTAAATTATGCATTCATATAGTCTAAGGTAAATCGAAATGCGGATTTGGTGTGTAGGTTGAAAAAATATCTTTGAAGCTTGAAGTAATCACCAAGGATGTGGGCTTAAAAATTTGACAAGTATGTGTTAGGACCTATGTTTGAATGAAGTAAAGTTGATCCTTAAGTTTATTTTAAATAAGAAGATGATTTTTTTTATCATAGTGATGTATTTAGATGACATTTTGTTAATTGGTAACAATAAGGAAATGATCAGTCAAGTATAGTCTTAGCTATCATCTCAGTTGATATGAAGGATCTAGGTGTTATAAGTTTTATTTTGGGCATAGTAATTAAAAGAGATCATGTAAACCAAAAAATGAGTTTAAATCAAATAAAATATAACAAGATGGTTCTAAAAATGTTTATGATGTAAGAAAGTAAAAATATAAGTAGTCATTTTCCAGTTGGTCAAAAACTATACGTTGAACAATGTTCTTTATGACATAATAGGAAATTAAAGACATGTCTCAAGTTTTGTACTCTAGTGTTGTTGGAAGTATGATGTGTGTAATTTTCTATAGTAATCTTAATATTGCTCATGTAGTGAGAGTATTGAGTAGATATATGTCAAATCTGGGCAAGGAAGATTGGATTACAATGAATAAGATCTTATGATATTTATGTGGGATGTGTGATTATGGAGTATGCAATCATAATAATCTTGGTGAAAGTAAGACATTGATTCCACATGGATTTGGATTTTTTTTGGAGATCTACCAATGCATACATGTTTAACTTGTTTAATGGAACTTTAATTTGGATGAGAAAATGACAAGAAAGTGTTTTTATATCCACAAAATATGTTGAGTTCATGGATGCTACTTAATTAAGAAAGGAAAAAACCTGGCTTAAAAGGTTATGTTCCACTATTGGGTTTATTCAAAAATATTTAAGGTTAGATTGTGATAATCAAAGTGAAATTTTATAGTATATAATCCTAAGTTTCACTCTAAAATGAAACACATTGATGTCCAATATCATTTTATTCAAGAAATGGTAGAGGAGAAGAAAGAATTGTTAGATAAGGTAGACACAGATAAAAATATTGATGCTTCACTTAAACATAGTTGAAGTATTGAAAAGTTTTATTGGGGAAAAATATTGATGTGCATGTCTAATCTTAGATACTAAAATTATGTAGGTATAAACCCCTATGCAAAGTGTTAAAAAAGTGTGGGAATGTTGGATATTTGTTGTATAATTTTCATGTATTATACCACTTAAGTACTATATATCTAGGCATGGTAATTAGTGTTCTAGTATCACCCTAGATAGGAGGTTGAGAGGGTAGGGTTCAAGGGGGGGATCCCCTGAGATTTTTTTCCAAAATGAATTCACGTTTTGGTGATCTTGTAGGTAGTTTTACCTATAACAATAATATAGGTGGTGTTATGACACATAATTTGATGAGGAACCTTTATGGTTTGTATTCTTGGCTCATGGCTTTAGTACCCATGACATTATAAGACTACATATGTGGTTACTGATTGATGTGCCTATATATACTCACACATATAGTAGGAGTAGAGTATAACTGAGAAGTACATTATTATATTTCAAGATGTAATTAAGTTAATACAATAGTAAAGGAGGTTGTTGTACTATGTTTTTTATTGTAAGGGTTTCCAAAGTGAGATATTGTATACCAATTAATATTGTGTATGTAAAATTTATCCTATTCAAATTTTAGCATTAAAATATATGTTGGTATTACTTATCTTATATTGGTTTATAAATCATTTTCTATTCAATAAAAAGTTTCCAAAATTATATGTTACAATTACACTAAAGAGGGGTGGGAAAATATTATTGAAAAATGTGAGGTAAATCATAAGAATGCCATAGAGAAGAAAAAAAATGGTCCCTGAAGGAAACACAAACTAGAATTTAAATGAAGCCTATTACTCCATCTTGCATGAGTCGAAAAGACATTAAGGTAATGTTGGGTAAATTTTTAAGTTTACTCATCCTACCTATTTCTTTTGAACAACTTAAGTTTTTTTTTACATTGTTTATTATTTATATTATATTATTTTATTCAAATTATATAGCTATCATATTTTTATATTTCCAACATATATTATTTGAATGAAGACCCACTAAAAAATAAGTTTAATATCTAAAAAATAACAATGTTTGAAAATATGTCACCATGACATATGCAACTTGATTATTATCGTATATTTTTTTTAAGTAAGTTATTTTTTCTTGTCTAATTATAATTTTTATATAAATTAACAAATAAATATTAATTTCTCTCAAGTTCACTCATTCCTAAACTACCTTCCACACTTTGAGACAACCTTATACTTCCAAAAGGAAATTAGAAAACTAGAATAATAACTCTATTTTGTAATCCACTATTAAAATTTAGTAAAATCAAATATATATTACTATACACTTTTGAGAAAACATACATTTATAAACCCATACCTTACCCTCTAATTATAAAAATTAAGAGAAAGAGAGTGGGTCAACATTTGACAATGTAGAAAAACTAACTTTTCAAGTTAATAGTACTTGTCTTTGTGCAAAATGCTCACATGAGTTTCTAAATGAACAATGAACATGTGTTAAAAACTTAGTTAAATTTGACCAAATGACTTGTAAAATTCATACATGTACATGCTAACTCTAACCACCCATGTGCATACTACACTTGGTTAAGCTGACTTAGTTTAGGCTTACTTGAGTAAATCTTACAATAATTTACTTTTTCCAAGTGAAACTTACAAATATACTTACACTAGTAATTATATTAATTCTCTTATTTTAGGAAACCCAATTCTAAATCTTGTCACTTGAAAATTGATGTCACATAAGACATCCAAGTGAATAATAATTTTTAAATCAATTGAATACTCCATTTAGAATTCTAAGATTATGTTATATAGATAAATGTTTAGATGGAATTATGTTTGATATTTTAAACTAATAACTCAATTATTTATGTTTTTTGGTCATGCAAAAAATATTGGTCACTTCATTTAGTAGACATCTCATATTTTGTTTATACATATTAATATATTTTAATTATAGTTTTTTTTTTAAACTTGAGTTTTATATTACATGTGTTATGTAGGCAACAAGACTTTTTAACAAGGATAATGATAACGATGATGATGGTGTTGCTAGTGGTGATGATGGTGGCAATGGTGGTGTTGATGAAAATGATGACGATGAGGAGGATTATTTAAACATATTAATTTCTTTTCTAGGATTTTTTTTATTACAATATATTTATACATTATTATTTAATGATGATAATTGAATTTTATGAGGATAGTTATATATATAAACACACATACAATTGTTTAATGTTCATGATGGATTTTATTTAATTTTTACAAGTCTTTTAAATAAATATTTTTTCTTTTCTAAATAATTTGATTATGCCTTAATTGTTTATATTATCTATAAATTATGAAAAAAATACTTATTATTTTTAAATTGTAATGTTTTTGAAATAAATATGATTCAATTTACATGCATTTATTATAGAAATAAAAATTATTTTCTATGTTAAAAATAATTAAATTAATTAGTTACATTTTTATATAATAAAAATATTAAAAGGCCTTCCTTTTTATTGTGCCTAATGATGTTAGGTTTTCATTTTTTATTAAATAGATGAGTTGTCCCTTCTTTATCGGTAAAAAAAAATTATATTTTGAAATTAGTATCAATAAAAATAAATTAAATAATACAATAAAAAAAAAATTATTAGTAAAAAAGTTATAAAACCCATCTATTATAATAATTAACAAAAACATGAGAACATGAGGTATACAAATTAATTTTTTGTGACCTTCTTTTCATGTTTCCACAAGTTATAGAAACAAACATAAGAACATTAAAAATATAGAGACTGTAAGAAACAAAAATAATGCTAAGGAAAAGAAATATGTAACATCTTCATCACTTGATTTTGAAACCATCACTATCAATCTATGATATCATTCTTCACACTCCATTACCAAATTATCAAGAGATTCTTCTATTTGAGAAACCATTAAATCTGGGGTATTGGTCTCTATCTTGGACTAAGTTGCATCACATTTTTGGCCTTTTGAGATCTCTTTAATAGCCATCGTTTTAAGGAGAGTCCAAACCTAGTCCAATATTTTCCTAAAGTAAATCCCAAAATTTCTATGTTCTCATGTATTGCAAGAGTGTTATTGGAATCGAATAAGATAGTATATAATCCAATCAGTTGAGATACCTTCATAGTATCAATTTTTTGGGTGGATTGTCTAAGGTCCTTCATTACTTTCAGAAAGCAATCGATCAAAGATCCTTCTTCCATACTTGCAGCAAACTTCACTTTAAATTTTTTTTTGACCATCCACTTAGGGAGTTTTTCATCCTTGACCCCTTCAACTAGAGTGTCCATCCATAAAATCAATTTCTGATCAATTGTTATGTGGTTGGTTTTATCCACCATGATGCCATCATTGAATAACTACCTCAACTTAAAATCATTAACCAAAAACCTAAATTGAGTTATGTAAATCATGGAAAGAATAATTATGGTTAATTTCCATATTCCCTTCACTAAATTGATGGAGTAAATTTTACCTATGTTATTTCATGTCCTTCTTGATTTCCCAACACTTCCATTACCTGACTACATGACCATCATGCTGAAATATGTAAATAATATGGACATGTAGCCAAGAAATAGAATTATTATAAGTATGCAAAGAGTTTTAATACTAAAATGGCATAATGGCCATGGGGAAAAATAATTGATCAATGCAAATAAAAACCAAATATTTGTTTGCTAGAGAAAATTCAAAAATAAAATATACAACCACAAAAGCAAGAGGCTACAATAAGGAAAAATCCCAAAAATAATTTCTCAAACCCATAATTACCCATCATTTTAAAATTCCAAAAAGGTAAATTATACAATATAAGACTCAAGAATGGGAACCCATAAATATATAAGGAGTTCCTTGAAATAAAGATAAATGACCCTCCCTCTGAAAGCTTTGAGACAGGGTAAAATCCAATCTATGTGGCCAAAGACAAAAAAATTCCAATGGGAAAGAAATGAAATCAATCCAAAGTATAAGATTTAATTTTAGAAGAGAGAAGACCAAAAAAAACCATGGCTGAGCTCATAGGCAAACCAAGTAAAACTTTCATAATAATAAAATTAAAGAAGAAGGGCCAAAGCCATACAAGACATTAGAGCTCATTACATCATCTATTGATTTATAAAATGGCAGAAACAAGGATTAGAAGAAAACTTTAATTATTCCCACACATGTCATCTTCACAATTACAATCACATCCACCTCCCATAAAAATTTATGGAGAAATTTGGTTATTAAACCCAAAAACTAATTGCATCACTGCCCCAATAAATTTCATGATGGTCATGTCTTAAGTGTCATAAGAGAGGGGAAAGTATTATTTTTCCAATAATATTTTGAGATTGCAATTTATGAATAAGGGTCACCAATTTTAATGATTTTTTTTGAATTAATTCCCACACCAATCTTGTCAAGGTGATCTTCCCCCTAGTTCCCTCTTCATCAGATGTGAGTAATCATGAAAACTAATAACATTGAGAATAATTATTTTCAATCCTCAATGATCAAAAATATCCACCAAATACTAATGTGTGATTTTATTTAGGATTCCAAAATCACTAGAGAGTATCCTTCAATTTCTAAATTGGTCCAATTATGTTCAAGTGCAATATTCAACCATCTCCACAATCATCTTACCTCAGAAAATTTGTTGGATAAATATTCAAAGGATTTGAATTATATAAGAATTAGGGAATTTATGTAATTTTAAAATATTCTCCAAACCCCTACCTAATCAGAGTTCTCTTTTACTGCACCATCAAAGTTTAACTTAATAGTTTATCCTTGAGGACGACTCCACTCTACATTCTTTCCAAACTTAGTATTTCTATGAGTCCTATTATCAAGGACCCCAATAAGAACTTTTCCCTAATGGATTAAAACCAAAAAATACTAAGGAGTGAACTTACCATATTTTTGGGGCCAAGAATGAATCAATTATTTGATAGGAACCCAAGATACTAGTGAGAACTAAGCTTACGTCCTTTATTTCTTCTTTGAAAATTATTTGGTTTCTTTCCATCCAAATATTTAATAAAACTAAATTAGGAATGGAATTCCATATTTGTTATAATAGTGGAGATTTAAGGGGTAGATATTAAGTGAAAATGAAACTTTTTAGTTCTTATGGAATCATTGAGGAAAGATTGAACTTATGAAATAACAAACACTAGATTTGGTACAAGAGTCGGTAGTGAAAAATAAGGTGATTTATATTTTATTCATGCTACTTTTAAAGGGCACACCAATATGTGCCTTGAAATCCATTTTTATTAAGTTTTACTTAGAGAGAATGTTGTCCCAAAAATAATTCTAGAGGAAAGCATTAGCCTTAGGTAGGCCATTCCTAAACCATAGTTATTTTGAAGGAAAAGGGTCTAAAAACTATAGGTCCATCACTAAAGGGACTTTGTATTTGTTATTTACATTATATATGTTAGTCCTAGAACCCATACAAACAAGATTATCCTCATGTTTGAAGAAATGGAAATATTTAAGGACAGTTGAAAGTACTTTCTTTTCTTCTTAGATAAGAGGGGTAGTTTGAAGTTTTTTCTAACCATCTTTACCTTCATTAAAATATTCCTTCAACTGGTTACCATATATTTCACTATGAAATGATTGTATATTTCCCACATATGCCATATTTTCCAAAGGAAATATAAAATCTAGGCTTCAATCCAAAAATTTACTTTATTCCCTTTACCCACATGCCATTTGAGATGGGGAGAAATGATGTTCATTGATTTAGTCATTAGGTTCCAAATGTGTGAACATTTCAAATATAAAATCTAGGCTTCAATCCAAAAATTTACTTTATTCCCTTTACCCACATGCCATTTGAGATGGGGAGAAATGATGTTCATTACTTTAGTCATTAGGTTCCAAATGTGTGAACATTTCAAATGTTAAATAAGACTAAATATTATTTCAAAATCCATGGAGATTATGTATTTTCACCTTATAATTATGCTCCATAAATCATGACTACCAACTAGCTTAACTTCAATGGCGGAGTTCATAATTTTGTTAATTTAGATCCCTAACACCCCAATCTTGGGACATGCTAATCCGATCCTCTTTAATCAAAGGAAATTTATTAAATTTACCAGTTCCAATTAATAAGAACCTTATTTTTATAGATTCGATACTTTTTTTAGCCTTATAAGGGATTTTTTAATGTTGACATAATATATATGGGCATTATCTATAGGCAATATCTTAGTCATTTTATTTTGCCTGCAAGAGAGGGATTTTCATTTCCAACCATCAATTTTTTGAGTTTTTCAACCATAGACTTATAGAGTCTAAATGAATTCTTTCCATCAAAAATAGGGATGCTTAGATAATTTTAAATAATCTTCCTATAGTCACTAAAATTAATATTTAAAACTAAAACAATGAACTTGCAACCACTCCTTATACATAAATAGCCTATGATCAATTCTACTATCACAAACCACTTTTATTGTACTTATATCTAGATAATCCTTATCCTTAATAAATTATAATACTTGATATTCCTATTCTTAATTTTGATATCCTAAACTCACTATTGCACTTATCCACACTTCCAATTTAGCTCTCTTTACTCCTTAGACAAGGCCACTCATTCATTAAAATCCCACTCATCGATAGTGTTTAAAGTTTTTAATTTCATCTTCATGCTAAATAATGAATAATTTTTCAAATTAAAATTTACATAATAGGTCATCCCACACATTTTGTAATTCTAATTCAATTAAATCTCCAAAATATGACTATATAAGCACATTTTCCATTCATTTATTCCCTAGTTGGCAAGACACTTCAATATTACAAACACAAAATTATTCTAACTACACATTGAGAGGAAAACACCTATTATTCCTAATTATGAGTCTATACAGTCCAAGTATCCTTAAGCTAAGTTTAAATACACCTCCAAGGTCACAAGCCATTTTTGAATCACATAATTACACCAAGATTGTACCAAAATATAACATTACACTAGTATTTCACACACACCACCATAACATGGGAGAACTACATGGAGTTTAATCCATCTTTAAAGTGTTGATATATAGTGCTCAATATAAGGGGTGTTTAGGTAAAGCACAACTTTTTCCCCTTTTTGTCTCATTGTCTATTGAGTTAGGGTTCCAAGTGAAGAAGAAGGTACAAATAAGTTCTTGTAGCAAATCAAGTGAATCTAATCACACATATGAGACTTGTAGGTGAATGTGCACTGATCTAAATTCACATAGAGGTAAAACAAACCTACAGGATGTCATCACATGCTATAGACAACACAAGTTGGCCTTGTATAATTAGTGAAACTTTATCCTAGATTCAAATGGAGTCGAGTTCCCAATTCATAATGACCTCACACAATCCCATAGTTGATCATACAGTTTTTATTTCAATCTCTCATATCTAAGTGCAAAATTTATTTATTTATCTTTATTACTTTCCCCTTTTGTCATCTTTCAATAAATATCAAGCTCTAAATATATATTGTGTAATTTTGGCATATATTATACATTTTTAATTTACTTGACATTTTGTCATAATTAGATTAACACATGTTTAATTGGAAGTTTTGATAAAAACATATTGGTGAACATGTTTATCGTTGAATATTAAAAATCCTAGTTGGTCATAGGGTTCTCCTTCTATCAATTTAGCACTTCGTTAGGGTTTTAGATTTCTAATTTTTAGATTTTATAATAATCATGATAATAATGATATAATATAATTATCATTTATTAATTTAAAAAATGGCATTATTTACATGTAGTTTGCCTAAATACACAAAATATTTAAGCTACATATAAATCGATATATTCATAAATTGATGGAAAAGATAAAATTGAATGTAAATCAAAGCCTTAATAATGAATAATTTCTTCCCTAATAATAGGGTTATAATAAATTCTAACAAGCATCCACCAACTAGTTGGTATCCTCCTTAAGACCATTTGATCAATCTAAATTTGAGGGAGCAATAAAGAGCAACCCAGGTTGGGTTGGTGTAGGAAGTGTCTTTAGAGACTTTAATGACAACTTTCTCCTCAAATATAAAAAATCTTTGGGTAGATTCACCTCAACTTTATTAAAGCCAAGGATATTTGGAGAGGGATATACATAGCATCATTATAAATATAGACTAGTATTGATATTGAAGGAGAGTCCTAGCTAATTTTAAAAGTAATGATTTCAATAAATTTCACTAATTAGAATCTTACCAACATCTTAAAGGATTATATAAATCTTTGTGATAATTTTGTACACTTCAACCTTTATCACACCCATCACTTGGACTTAATTAACACTCAAAATTTTTACTCAAAAGCTAAGAATCTTATTGAGTGGGATCACCACCATTGCTCAATTAATAATACACATGATTTAAGCAAGTGACACCTACCACATCATCAATCAAGGTATTTGTCTTTAATTTTAACGGATAATTGGCATAATGAATTGGTATGATAGTCAATTCATATGTAAGAAAGCATGTGTGAGATCCCTTATCATCTTCCACCACCTACCTCACTTAGCTAGTTTGAATTTTGTGTGGGCTAAAACATAGGTTCAGGAGAAGTGAAGTGCTATAGTTTACATGGAAATCCCTTTAGCTAACTCAATCCCCTCTAAGAGAACCAAACAGAGTAAAGGAAATGACATGACACTCAATACTTTTCAAATAAATGCATTCAATCATGCCGCACAAGTATTCATTAGATGATGTTCATCATTCCTTCTTGGGCTAGTTAACAACCTCAAGTTGAGGCACTTACTAAATTATGGAGTTTTGTTGGACAAGAAAATAATAATCATGGTCTAGGATAAGTCTCTTATTGATGGTGTGAAAGATGAGAATCTGTTAAATTGGATGGTTGCCAATCTTCTGCATGTTTAACTATCTACAAAGTTGGTATATGTCACTTATATTGCTTCTGTTGACATTGTTATCCAAGTCTTGTAGGATATTATGAAATCTACCTCAAATAGAAATCAAGGTGGCCCAAATAATTGGAATTTTGACTGTCCTATTTAGTTCCAACAACTCACTAGTAATCCATGAGAATTTTGAGCACTTTGGCAATGTGGTGGACACCAAGATGGACCAGTTTTAGGTTATTTTAAAGGACATTTCATTTGATAACATCACTCAGAGCTGTAAGTTGAATGAAATCTATGAAAATATGGGGATATCGGTTGACAAGGATGGCTCCAAGTTGGTTGATTCTCTATCATATTTGATCATTGAAGAGGAGACATGTAAGAATATTCTAGCAGTGATGGTTTCTAGCTCTTTTAAGGTTGTCTAGTCTTTGTTATACTTTGTTCTATTTCAAGATATGTAACTTGATATTTAATAAAAATTTTAATTGATAAAAAAATTACATTCATTAGTGTCTTTTTTTATTTTCCCCTATTTTAACAAGGTTTTTAAATCTTTTTTAACAGATGGGCTTTACCTTTTTTTATCTATCAAAAAAATAATGAACAGTTCCATAATGCTTATTATTGCATGGTTTAGTTTGAGTTTCCATCTATTACTACTATGAGTCAAATAACTATGTCCCATACATGTTTGAAGTTTAGTTACCAAGGGTATATATACATGTCCCATGGATCATGATCCATTTAAGTATTGTTACTAACTGAATCTACATATAACTACATCCCTCATGGATTTTTCTAGTCAGATAATAATACAACCTAATATCCATAATTATATCATGAATCTTATAGTTACACATGAAGTGCCTTCATATAATGATACAAATAACAAGATGTATTATTTTGGATTAAATTATTTACAAAATTTGGGTTATAGAGGACAGGGACTAAGAAATCATGCATAGGGCATTCTTGATCCTTTGGGCATCTACTCAAAGTAAATAAGACCTTGTTTATATATATCATTCAAGAAACCCAAACTTAGTTACATCTATAGAATCTATAATTTTTTACAAATCCATTCAATAGCCTAAACAGTCAATCAATGATATATTTGCATTATCAGTCGTATATCTATATCTTATTGATGATATTATTTCATAGGAACTTTTTACATTGGATGAATTTTCTAATGATGAGTCTCTTCTAAAATATTCATTTTCAACTAATTTTTAAGTACCACCTCAATAGGATCCTCGAGGTCATTGAAAACTTCATTTTGGATGTCCTCTTCATGGGAGAGCTATTTATAGTGTGAGCAGTGGATTAGGTGGGTTATTTTGGGTAGGTGGTGGTTGTTTCATTTGCACATGCCTTACTTCAATGACCCCATTACCAACCATATTTTTATTTTATTTAAGGTCTTAGGTTTTTAGGTTGAACTTGATTGAATTGATGCTTGAATTTGGGTTGTTGGTTGAGCTTAATAGTATATATTAACCAAACCATTATCAGAAAGTGCCTTTTCAATCTGCACCCTCTTGTCAATAATCTCTTCAAATGTTTTTACATAATGAATTCCTAGATTAAAGGAAACCTCAACATTTAGGTTCTATGCAAAAATACCATCTAACTATTTATCTGGTAGATTGTGTGGAAAATGACTAGCTAGGACTCTCCATCTTTGAAAAAATGGTAAGAAGCTTTCTCTACCATGTTGTTTAGCATTGCACAAATCAATTATAGTTAATTTATGTTCTATATTGTAGGAAAAGTCATTGACAAACTTTTTGATAGGTTATAAAATGTTATTACCAATATTTTTGGCAATTTAAGGAACCACTCCAAGTCTTGTCCACCCAAACTATATAGAAATAATTGAAGCAAATATATACTATTGAAAGCATCCTCTTAACACATAACCAAGAATGACTATAAATACTCTCTTGGATCACCTTTACCTTTATATTTGTCAAAATTTCATAGTTTAAATTGAGGTGAGAAAGGTACTTGGAGAAAACTTAGATAAAAAATGTAGGGGCATATTTCATCAAATTTATACTTTTTGCTTTGGTTACCTGCTTGAAATACTAAGACTATTTCCTTTATTGTATTCCATTCTTGGATGTTAGGAGTAATTTGTGATGGAAGGAAGGAATTTTTTTGGGCATTCATGGACTTCTAGGCTTGGTTAGAACTGGTGTAGGTATGGATAGATCCCCTTTTCAAGGCTCTATTAAGGATATTCACCCTATAGCTTGAATTATGAGTTTGATAAAGAACTTTTTGTTGGTTCAGATTTGGATGGGAATTGGTAAGGCACTATTGATTTAGAAGAATCTACTATTGACTCTAAGGAATCTACTATTATAAATCAAAGGGGATCTATTATCATTTGAAATTAGAATATGTAGGCAATGTGTGTTGTGAAATACTCAACACTTACTATGGTGGGGAGTTTTTGTAATTTGTTATTACACATTGTTAGGAACTTATTGTGCATTAGAAAATAATTCTTCGTGATTGAAAAAGATATGTTGTGCATCAAGCACAACCTGTTATGAAGCATTTTTTGGAATTACATGTTCATAAGGAACATGTGTGTGTGTGTGTGTGTGTGTGTGTGTGTGTGTGTGTGTGTGTGTGTGTGTGTGTGTATGTGTGTGTGTGTGTGTGTGTGTGTGTGTGTGTGTGTGTGTGTGTGTGTGTGTGTGTGTGTGTGTATGTATGTATGTATGTGTGTGTGTGTGTGTATATATATATATATATATATATATATATATATATATATATACATATGTATATATATACATATATACATATGTATGTGTATATATATATACATATATGTATATATACATATATGTATATATACATATATATACATATACATATACATATATATATATACATATACATACATATATATATATATATACACATATACATATATACATATATATATACATATACATATATATATATATATATATATATATATACATATACATATATATATATATATATATATATATATATATATATATATATATATATTAGATGTAGAACTGGCTTAAAGTTATTGTGGTTGTTTGAGTGGTTGGTTTTGGTCTATAAATTTGAAATTATTGCATAAATTTTTAGCTAGATAAGTCATCAAATCAGCTACAAGTTGATATGCATAACATTGACTAGTTTATTGTATCATGGAAGCAATAATTTAGCCATCTTATGATGGGTCAACAAGTTTCCCTTTCCATTTTCTAGATGATGCAATAATTGGTTTTGAACTTTAGGTAAGAGCCTGACTTTGGTTAATATTTATCACTTGGGGTAACTCCTCTACTCATAAAAGGTTGTGTAAATACTCTAGGGGGAAATTAGGTAGATATTATATTAACCTTATAAGTGCCTCATATTTATCTTCTAAAGTTTGATTTTAAAATTGGCCTTGACTAGATCGTATAATGGGAGGGAGATCCTCTAACACAATTCGGTGGTCTTCCCCATCCTCACTTTTTTTAGAATTCTTAAGGTATCTATAAGGACTGTAAAAGTTTTCTTCCTCAAAACTAGGGTTGTAAGAGGCTCCATTATGAGTATACCTATACATGCTTAAGATGTTACTTAGGTTTGTGAAGGGCTTGACTTTGGTTGGTCTTTGACTCTAAGTTTAGGATTGTAATAAGAATAAGGCCAAATGGCCTTAGATTTTTAGAATTGGTTTAACATGAGAAACCTAAGTTTTAATACCAAAAGGAATGGACATAATAATAGTGCCAAATGAGACAAAAAAAAATTTCAATTGGAAGGCATAACATCATGAAATTTAAGAAGGATGGTTTGTAAAGTTGGTATCGCAACACCGTAGTGTGTGAGTATGTGAATATGTGCAATTGGACTTTAGTTTTTATAACTTGATGTGTTTGTTAAATGTGGTTTTTGAAAAAGGGTTTTGATACAACAATCAACATATAAGTAATCATGAATGTACCTTAGGAACTGACATAGGATTATGACATAATCACTGATCCTTTTGATATACTCACCTTTGAGAGGTTTTTAAAAATTTAATGGTTCATTATGTAATTAAAATAAATTATGGTGGCATTTTAATTCTACCCCTCTCTTAAATGTCTATATTAAAAGGATATCTTTAGGGGTTGATATCTTTGAACCCATGCATTAATGAGAATTGCATGGAAAAAGTGGTTTATATCCTAAAGTTTTTATTTAGATTTCTAGATGGTCCTCCAAAAGGGTATGAATCCATTAATTAGATGTTAAGATTGAATGATCCATTCAAGACTAAATGAGCCATTCACAAAAGGGTCTAGTACCTTTGAAACCACTTCATCCATAATATTTTAGTGAAGTGCTACTAGTTGAGTCAAGATTTGATAGACATTCCAACTAAGACACTACTAGTGTAGCCTCAATTTATATACTCTATCAAATAATGGGGTTGGTATAAATGTTGGGTAATAACATCCTAGTCACCATGCCCTAATGAATTTTAGGAAGGTGATGAAGTCCACCTCATGTAATCAAAAAACAAAAAATGAAAGACATGTTTCTTTCTAATTCATAGTTCTTAGGACCCCACAAATGGGCAAGAGAAGATCATAATCTAAACAAGCTTTCAGGTAGACAAGAAGCATATAAACTATGTGTTTTTGGTAACCTAGGGTCCACAGAGGGGGCAAGAGGAGAGTATAGACATAACAGCTTTACACAAACAAGATATAAATCAAAAATACCTTAAGTAAATAAATTCAAGTGATTTTAGAAGCACCAAATCAAAGTGTATGTTCTTTGTTTAAGCACCAAATGTAAGATGAATGAATTTTTCCTTGTTAATTATGTAAAATAACCTTTCAAGATATCCAAAACTTGTGAGAAATAGATTAGGCATTTCTTTTAAATGATTTTGGATTTCAAAGTAAGTTAAGCTTCTATAATTTTTAGGCCTAAGTAAAATTTTCACAGAGCGATCTAATCATTCTGTACAACAATCATGTCGATTATTAGATCAATATCATAATTTTATAGTGGATCAAAGATATAATTTTGGTAACCTCATTAATTATCAAGATGATTTCACCATTTTATAAGATGAGTTCACCGTTTCAATAAATAACATCACAAAAAACATAATTACCTCTATGTGACCTCATCAATTAGCAAGCCAATCCCACCATTTTTAGATCAATCTCACTAATTTATAGATCAATCCCATCAATTTCAAGAAAACACAGGGAAGGTGGTAGCACAAAATTATCATTTAACAAGATGATTTTGCTAATTTGAAGGTCAATCCCACTGATTAAAAGAAATCATAGTGAAGCAAATAATGTAAAATCATCATTCAACAAGATAATCTCACTGATTTATAGGTCAATGCCATTAATGTGCAAGTTAATCCTATTGATTTCATGAAAAATAAGGAAGCTAGTAACACAAAATCATCATTCATCAGGATGATCTTGTTGATTTGTAGGTCAAGCTCAATGATGTGCAAGTCAATCTCTCTAACTTGTTTAAACACATAGACAACACATAGATTTATAAAATGTAATCCCAATAATCTGCAAGTAAAAATCACATTCATGGGATCTATATCATTGATTAAAAGGGTAATCTCACCAATCAGTAAAAGATGAAACACAAAAAAAATAGTGGAAAAAAATAAAAATAAAAATAAAAATCAAAGAATAGTCTAATTTTGTAATAAGAAGATTAAGGAGGCCTTGAAAGAGATTTAAGGGGTACACAGTCCCACTGAGTGTGCCAAATGTAAACCATGACTATAATAAGATTTAGTTTATTTGTTAGTTATTCAAAATATAAATAAAATCATGAAACATAACTCCTTAAACATGATTCTTTAGATTGGTAAAGGTCTATGAAACAAATAAGAAATAGAAAGCACAAACAAGTAGACTTATACCTTCCTTATAGACCCTCTTTCAAATTTGGTTCACATACATGATTTTGCCCAGATGTGGAGCTCAATGTCTTTAGTAATTTCATGGTGTAAGATCCATCAACATCTCCCAAAGCACTATCTAGTATGGCTTGTGGATCAATTAGAAGAGAATAGGTGAAACTTTTAGAGGATTTATGTAGAGTTTATTTTCATAATAAATCTTGTTTTTGTCTATGGTGGCCCTTTTATTTATATGTTTTCCAGCTTAAATATGGCCTTTGGATGAAAATCAATATGAATGCCTATAATTCAATTCAATTTTGGAGGAAAATGCATTAAATACTTCAGGAAGAGGTTACATTAATGAGGTATAGCTTACCTTAATCATGATATTTAATTTCATTAATACCTAGTGCTTGCCAACTTTTCAGATGATGTCACAATTTAGTTATTTCTTGAGTTTTAAATATGACATAATTAGTTATTATCCAATTTTCATGGATTTTTCATTTAGCAAATTGATTTTATTTATTTATCTAATTAATCCCAATCAGATTTTGGGTACTTTGTGTAATATCAAAATTTGAATGTTTGCTTCAGTTAATTACCATAGAGCATTGCCTACAAAGTGGTAATTTGACTTACATTGGTTTAAATAAAATTGACAGTTGGTTACGGTGCATTACCTAATTAGGGATGCATCAATATGTTTCATAAATTACATGTGATGTGTGTAGATGAATTAGAGAATTTTAATGGTATTTGGTATAGTTTGTGTGTTATTGTAGGAAGTCATTTTGACTTGTAATTTTGACATAGAAGTGGTAAAAATTGGATGTCTACATTTTTCCCTATTTGAAAGGGCATAGCGAGACATTTAAATGAAGCAACAACTTTTCAAAGAAAAAAAGGTTACTTAAAATGATCACAATCAGAAGAAATGACTTCATTCCTATTTTTATTGAATTTACTTTATTTATTAAAAAATGAGCTCACAAGAATGCCCCAAATAATGTTTGGGAGGCCCATGATGCCCCCTTAAAGGTAAGGTGGAAAAAAAATATTTTTGATGGATAGGCCCTTGAATAGAATAAAATGGCACGTGTTTCAGTAAAAGAGGTTAAAAAATAGAGTAATTAGAATAAAATGGGATGAAAAATAGACAAATGAGCCAAAACAATCCTCTTAAGAAGAAGACAATCAAATAAGGGTAGGGTAAAATTCAAAATGTAGGCTATAAAATTACCCCTTAGGGGGTGAAAACTATTCATTTTCACCCTCCCCATATTGAAATTTAGAGATTTCATTTTGTGCATAAGAAGAGTGAAGAAAATGGCTCATATCCCACACCACACTAGATGAGCATGTGTGAGAGTAGTGGTGACTAGTAGGGAATGGGGCATAGATAAGTAAAATTTTCATTGGTCAATTTGCTCACTAATTGCATTTAATGCTCTTAAGAACTCATGAAATGGTGAACTCACCATTTAAAAAAATGGAAAATGGCAAGATCACTTGTGTAAATGACTATATCACTGGCCAAATAGCGAGGTTATGGCCAATTTGGTGATATTGCTAAAAAAGTTAGAAATTGACAAAATAGTGATGTCACACTTTTAGATCAAAAATGACTTAAATAACAAGAATGTCACTAAATCAGTTAAGTTACACTTTTGAGTGGATAAAACTCAAATGATGATCTCATTCTAAACAATGGGATCATCCTAAAAATTGATGAGAATGACTTGCTAAATGGTGAACTTAATTAGAAAATGGTGAAAATATAAATCACCTTAAATAAAATGACGAGAATGTCCTACCAAATGGAAGGAACATCATGTCAATCAGTGAAATTGCCAGTAAAATGATGAGATCACCAAAATACAAATAGAGACAAGTAGAATAAAAAGCTAAGTAGGCTAGAAGAATAAAATACTAAGTCCAAAATTAGAAGAAAGTGGTAATATTATTTAGCTAATAGAAATAGATAGATTAAGGAAGTTATTTTTGACATGTTTTGTGGTATGTAGGAGTGAGTGGAGGTTTTGAAAACATGCAAGTGGTGGTCATGAGTACTATGTTACCTTGGTATCATGATCGAGGACATGGAAGAATTCCCTAAGGTAGTGTGGCTACTTCATGTGGTATAGATGTCATTTATTCAATTTGATAGGGATTACTTGTCAGTGCTAGTTGAACATTGGCATTTTGAGATATCAACCTTCCATATTCCAATAAGTGAGGCCATGGTGACCTTAGATGATGTAAGGATGATTTTATAACTTTTAATTTAAGGATTGAATATTTAGTGGATGTTATACAACATGCTAATCATGCTTTAGGACTTGATAAGCATTACAGATCATGTGAGGTAGTGATATTGATGTCAATTATCAACAACGTCTTATTGCTTGGCAAGATCATGAAATTTGTATAGATTGATTTGATAAGAGTGGTATGAGATATATTGGACTCAATGACATGTTTTGAAGGGGGCCCCATAGTAATGGCTCAATTATACATCAATTTGCATATGATAGCCTATCATAGTGGCTACAGTATTGGGCCAAATTCATTACTATAGGTATGGGCTTGGGAGCATATAACCATTGAGTGGCAAATTGGTTAGAGAATGTAGCAGGGAACCCAAGATCTACTAATATTTGGTTGGTATCAAATAGGTTCTAGTCTTTGAGGCCACAAGGGAGATTTGTACATTTATCATCAAGCCCTAGATGAGATGGTGGATGGAGATTTTATATGACATCCCTATATGCTCGTATAGTTTGGTTGGGTGGAATATGGGCTTATCACCCACTATATGATTACACCTTTCTATATCACATGCCAACATGAATTTATAGTGGAGTGGTATAGGCTTAATCAAGTTTAATGGTAGTTTAGATTCCAGTAGAATATATTAGAAGGACCATGATTTTTTTACTCATGTTACCTCAGAGATGAGGGACTGGGGACCACCTATCCCTAGATCAGAGGTGATTGGGAGTTACATAGTTGTACAAAAAATAGTATGGGCATATGTAGGAGGTGTGGTAGAGATTGACATTACAAACATTTATGTAGCATGGTGGATAGGTTATAGGCCCACACATTAGACTCAACCCTAGCCTCAATAGCTAAGATGACATCATAGGAGGGTTAGACAAAGGTAGGGCATAGTAATGGGGCATCCATATGGGTAGGTACATCCACAATCATAGGTACATGTACATGTAAAGGTCATAATATAGTAGGTTATGCCATAGGCTCCCATTTCGTAGGTTCTATAGGTTCATGTGTAGCGAATTTGATAGGATTCAATCTAGATCCTCATGTAGTAGGTTGCACATCAGGTTTTATGATCCTTGAGCACACAATTTTCACCTTTGGTGATATATTTGGGATTAGAAACTAAAGATAACTAGGATATGGCCATGGAGGGAGATAAAGGATAAGGTCTTCCTCTATACATATATATGGTAGAGGTAGTAGTTGGTGGCTCTAGATAAGGTAAGTGTGAGGTAGGGACCTCTGAGATTACTAGATCAATAGAGAATCAATCCCTCATAGACATATTTCAACAAGAGATTATTACTAGATTAACAGAGATTTGTGATCTTGAATAGGATGTGGTAGGGATATGAGATGAGCTATCAATATCTTAGGGGGAGACCACGAGTTTTTAGGTTATCATTATATCTTGTAACATAGATATTTCAATACTAAGAGGATAGGTTGCCTATATGACTAGCCTTTAATGGTAGCTCATGATGCAAGATGTAGAGCTTGAGACATCTATAAATGAGTGGGATAGGGAAAACATAGATCAAGATAGATCCCAAGAAAATATTTGATTAGGTCTTGGATAAATCAATAATTATGTGATCCAGGCCATGGATTATGCCCTATAGGTGAATGATGATGCCCTAAAAGTGAATAATGAGGTGACTTATTATCAAATCTTATATAAGTTAGTTGTTCTAGAATAGGGTAAGGTTCCTTCCTTTAGAGAGTATATGTACAACTAGAGGATCGATCATAATTTTATATTGTGTTATATGATAGCCTTAGAGAGATCAATGGCCCAACCTATACCTCAATAGAGAGTTATGGAACCACCACCATCATGTCCACTAGCACCAAGTATATGGCATACTTTTTACTAGATTCCTCCTAGAGATGGATACAGTCAGAGCTGATAGATTTAGTTGTAGCTCCACATTTTTCATATGTATGAGATGTATATATTATCATGACATATAAAACCTAATTTTAAGATATATATGATATAACATTCATTTTTGACTTACATATTGTACACAGACTCTAATATTTTTTTTAAAAACATGATTCCACTATTATTTTTGAGTAGAATATGGATGTTGATGTTTATTTATTTACCATGATTATGTTATCTTTCTTGTTAGTTGATATTGCACTTTTATTTATCTCATGGATGTAATATGTAGTATGACTAGATGGTATATGCTTATTTAAGAGATGCATGTCCTTAATTAGCATATATATAGCCATATTATTTCAAATTATGTCATGTAATAGGATTGTGTAAAATGAAATGACATCTTGGTCATGCCCTAGATAGATAGATCATGCTTGGAGAGATGTTCTTAGTGAAACATTGGTATATAAAACTTGAGCACTTGGTTTTTAATTTTTAAAATGATAATATTATTCATAAGTGTTAATGATCTATGATAACATTGTATGTCATTTGTGTAGGGACGAGTTCATATGTAAACATTTATAACTCAAGATCATGATATAGAACATCAAGACTTAAGCATAAAACATAATGAATTGGAACAAAAGATAAACCAAAAATAGTTTAAATATAAGTATAAAAAACTTAGGGCCAAGATATGAAATTTCAAGACTTAAGTGTGAAATGGGTTTTTAAACACAAACAAATGATAAAACAAACAAAATTTTAAACAAAATGGCAAGTAAAAACACATAAAAAACACAAGGCAATAAGATACAACTCAACTAAGTAATCAAAAATTGTGTGTGTAACTAGTAAGGCATTATTCTTATATATGTTTCCTTCAAGACAAGAGGATGATGGATAGGTTGAAGTGACGATTAGGCCAAGAAAGGGGGAATATAAAAATGAGGAAGGGGTGTTTGAGCTACCCCCAAATGTCCCAAGAAATGGACATTTCCTACATATTTTTTATGGACCTTAGGCCAAATATAGTTCTCCCAAGAAGTGAGACAAAATAAAAATGATGAAAAGAAGAGAAAAATTATTTATAGAGGAGACATATGAATGGACTCACAAAATAGTGAGAGCATGAGAGAATGGTTGCTCACAAAATGGTGAGAGTGTATAATAATGATTGATTGAAAAATAATGAGAGCATAAGATAATGATTTAGAAAATGGGATTGGAAGTAAAAATGAAGAGTGGTTTAGGTAACCCAAGATGCCCCAATGCATCCAAGAGTTGCATGCATAGTCCATTTGGACCTTAGGTTGATGTAGTTCTCCCAAAGATAGGAGTATATAGTAGATAAAATGGTAATGACAAGTAGAAATGATTGGGATTGAATAAGGGGTTCCCACCCAGAATATGTCCAAAATTTTCTTCCAAATAGGATGATAGAAGGGTTAAATATTTTATGGATTTATATCTCTTTTGGAGATTTTAAGCCACTTTTCTCAAATTTTCAATTTTTAGGATTTTTGGTGTTTCTAGGTATTTGTAATGTTTTTGGGATTTTGGGGGTAAGGAAAACAAGGGAATATTCAAAAATATACAAGGAACCATCTATAAAAGTAAAACAACCTTAGGTAGGGATTTAAACAACATCTAAACTGATTGTAATAATACTATTTATGAACCAACAACAAAAGTTGGGGCAAAGGGAAACACTACACAAGAGAAAAATAAGAATATAAAGGCACACAATGGGGAAATAATATGGTGAGAAGTAATTACAAGATGTCTCAAGGGACTATCAAGTATGTAACACACATATTAATGTACCTTGATACACTTGTTTGCAAAGAGGTTATTAGTGTTGATCAATCTAGAGTGCTTTTAGAAATGCTCATAGAATCTACATATAACACCCATTGGTCATAATCAAGATCATGATGGTAATATTAAAATAGGATGAAGGATAAGAATAGACTAAGGGAACATAAAATAAGGGAAAATGGGTGAATGTGAGACAAATGTCACCAAGCAAGTGCTCTCATAGAAAATGGTTCAATCTATTTACACATAAAAGCATTTGAGATGTAAAACATTCATAAGTTCCTTGATATAGTTCTCATCTAGTGTATCCAGCCCATATGCCATGTGTATACACCTTAAATTGGTCAAGAAACCACACATATCATGTATTTTCATAGTCCTTTCATAGGAGACTCCAATTGTAGAATATGAGTCTTATTCGCATCTAACTATGTCTTTTTGACTGATTTGTATTGGTCTTGTTTCATATCCTATACACCTCTTTGACCATCCCCAGTCATTTTTAACTTTTTATACTTAACCCTTACTAACCCAAGTCACTCTTTTTAGGCTTATTCCATCCCTCTAGGTCCTAGACCCTCCAGACAACAACACCTAAATAGGACTATAGTGCTGAAACCTAGGGTGTCTAGTTTCTGGCACTATTATCCAAGTGCAAATTTGATTCCAATGGTCACTTTCTCCCACTATATGAGTCTTACCCCTTTCTTTTCTTTGTTTCTAAGTTTTTCAATGCTGGCCAAATGGGAATAAAGCTCCATAATTTGAAATAACAAGTCTCTTATATAAAGGACTACACAAGGCATTTTATATCTAGTACTTACTACTTTGGCACATTAGACATAATAAAAATTAGTCACTAATATAACTCAACTTCTCTGCATCACACATAGACTTGCATGCTTGATCAAGGAAGGGCCTAGGTGAAATTCATTCTTACATCTATTATGCACATTGATTATGTACTTTCCCTAAGGGAGAAGCACATCATATCTAAGACCCTTTCTTGAGGGTTAATGTAGGCAATAATTAGAATAGTAGGGATTCTTGATTGTGTGATCACTCTTCCCCTAACCTAGTTTTTCCCCCTTTTTCTTTTGATGTATTTGTTGTTTGAATATGTATAGATTAATATAGGTATTGAAGATTTAAATAGATCTATAGAGAGATTTAGTGAATTCTAGCCCCTAAAATTTGGTACGCAAGTTCATATTGAGTAGGCAAACAAAACCCAAAAATATTTTAGGCTCATATTAATTATAAATTCATTCATGATAATCAGGTTATTGCAGTTGATGGAGTTCCATATGAGTTCCCACTACCCACTTTAGAGCCATTTACTTTTCAATCACCTGTTCTAGCTTCTCCACTAGTTTCAATTTCCCCACTAGTTATAGTTCTTCATCCAATATAGATTCAAACATAATTGACACATCCATCACCAGTATAAAGTGTTCATACACTACCACAACTTATAGCTATAATTTTTAGACCCATAGTAGTTTAATTGAGATCTCATGGGTCTACACATAAATCATATGTTCAAAGAGTGTTTCCTACTTTTAGATGGGTCACTAAGAGCCCTATAGTTACATCCACTTCTTAAAATTAAATCAAGACCCCACAATTTGTTTCTAATTTAGATATTTTAGAGCATTTATAGCATATATAGCGTTTAGAGCCATAGTCTCAACATTTTCATCATGCTTCACATTCAAGTACGAGTCCACTTCTTGATACAAGACACCATGATAGAGAGTTTCCCATGAAACTCATCCATTCGTATCATCCTATCCTATCCTACTTATACATAATCTCTTTTTCTTGATTGTACATAGTTTAAATATTTCCAAAAAATACAAAATACAAAAATAATACAAAATTTAAAAATACCAAAAACATTTCAATTAAATGCATCATCCATGCTTTACATTACTACTATCATTATAAGACTTACATTTGTTGTTTCATGCTATTATATGTCAATTTATCTACATTACCATTCTTCACTTGATCTTCTTTGAGTGTGTGTAGTGACGTCCAGCTACTTGATTGCTTCACTCTACCCATTGAGGGGGCATTCCTACTTATACATTCAAGACACACATCGATATAAACACCCACTGGGGGAATATTCTACATGAAAACACCATCTAGGTTATGTCAATCCTACACTACACACTCTGATTTATCATATGGATGTACATTACTTACCAGATTACACATATTACTATATCAACATTTCACTAATATCTAGCACTTGTGTATCTCTTAGCATATACCTAGTCTTGTATTAAATGTGTCTTGCATAATTTCACTCTTGCTTTGATTAGTTAGGTGTGATTTTACCTTTCTAGTTTTTACATTCTTTCCTTTCTTGCTTTACATAGCTAGATGAGATTGCATTTCTAGTTTCAGTTTTATTTCTTATGTGTGCCTTAGGACATCTATCAATGTCCTTTACTTCTATTCATGTGTTTGTACCTTTGGACATTTTCCAATGTGCCTTGCTTGTACTCTTTTATGTGCCTATGGCCCTCATGCTAATATTTTCTTATTTCAAATTTTATGTGTATGTGTAATTTGAACATGCCTTGTATGCTTGATTTTTAGTTTGAGTAACATGTTCCCATGTCCCTTGTTTGTGTGGCCCCTTGGCCAAACTTATATGCTTCTTGGTTATTACTTCTTGCTTTGTAAGCTTGTTTCTTGATTACTTGTCCTTGTTTACAATGTCATCATCCATATCATGCATTTACCTTGCTTTCTCAGATGCCATGATGGACATCATGCTCCATCCCTCCTTGACAACTAACAACTAACAACTACCATCTAACATTTCCAGTTCCAATTCAGTACATTGCATATGATTTTATATTATTATTATTATTATTATTATTATTATTATTATTATTATTATCATCATCATCATCATCATCATCATCATCATCATCATCTAGGCATACCCCTATTGATTTAACAATCTCTCAATACAAATATTGATATATCTAGAGATATCTTATCAAATTTCATTGCTATATAATGTATCTATGCAACATAACATAGTTGCAAGACTCTTTTCTTCTGAGGGTAGTCATTACAAGTTCAATCACTCTTGCCCTTAAAAGAGGGGGTACTAAACAGGGGTTTTGTCACAAAGATCAAAGCTCCTAACAGTTAAAATAGAAGCATTTAGATCCCCAGTTTAGAATCCAAAGGTCAAACTAGTCAGAATAAAATAGAAAAATAGTGATGATTCTAGATCAACAACCAATTTTAGCATAAGACAACATCACCAAAAATAGATAACAATGCCAAACATAGGGGTGTTCTCATTTTGGTGCTTTTATCCAATCAAAAAACACCTAAGTTTTCTAGTAATAGGCAAAAAGTTTAGCTTAGCTATAGTTTTTGCACATTTAGATTAGTCATAATCAATAGTTTTAGTATAATTTTCTCAAGAAATCTAGATATAAGGGGTATCATGCATGGCATGATGACTCTCACTTCCAATTTTAGATTAGGTAGTTGACATAACTTCTAGATCAAAATCCATGTTCTAGACACTAGTGATTGGGGGTAATGTGCATGGCATATTGGTATTCTTTGTTTATGAGTTTAGTTTATTACCTAGACATTCTCATTAGTTACGTGCCTTACTCCATTTATAGGTGGTTGGCATCATTTCTCAAGTTAAAATTTTATATAAGTTTAACTTCTCGAGTACTCGAGCTCTTGAGTTGTTTTTCACATAGGCATATTTCATCAATTTCAGAGTGGATTTCATACAAGCCTAACCTCCATCTTTCAAAATGGTCAAGAGTGGCCTATTTTTCAACATACATTTGGCTATCCATGCCACATTGTCAGACTTTTAGAGCATCCATGGGCTCCATGATCCATCTCATATGACATCTATTATAAACTGGTGTCACTTCATAGCTTCACTTCACATGGCAATGATGGATCCAAAGGTCTAAGTAGCCTTTATATTCTTGAGCCACCCATTTAGAGGGATTGAAAACATAGTCCAAACATCGATTGACATATACATGATTTGTTAGCTTCACTTAGTAGGAAATGATGGATCCAAAGGCATTGCCTTTACATTCTTAAGCCACTTTTTATGGAATTGAGCACTCAGCTTCGTTCGTGATATAAATTTTGGTACAACATCATCTATCACAATCCAACATTACTCAACCTACTCAAGATCACAACAAATTTTGTATTGTTTCATGTACCCAATGAGGTGTATTCATTTCTTTCTCTTCCTTTTTCCTTTTACTCAACTTTTGTATGTTCTTGTTTTATATAACATATAATAAGAACTAATCTAATCTTCATTTCATTTCATAGATTCACACTTGCATAATGTGCTCTCTATGTACTATCCAACATTACTCAGTATCACACAAGCTTTATGGGCTTCACCTTTGTAGGTAAGTTCAGGTATGCTTTTTATTTTTTTCCTTTATCCTAGTATTTTGCTTTGTTACATCACTAGAATAAAGGGGGGGAAATATAGTCATGTGAAATGTGAAATTTGGTTACTTTAGTGTGTATAATGACACCCAATCCATAGGTCCTCATACTTGCTTGCACAACCCTTATAGGCTTTTCTTTCATCTATTCCCAGTCATCTACAACCTTTTAGACTCAACCCTTATAGACCTAGGTAGCTCTTTCAAGCCCAGATCCATCCCCCTAGGTCTCATTCCCTTTGGAAAATAGTGCCCAACTTGGATAGGAGTGTTGAAACCTATGGTGTCCTATTTTTAGTGCTATTGTCCAAGTACAAATTTGGTTTAAATGGTCATTTTCTCTTGGATCCTCATCCTAATTCATGTCAGCCTAATGTGAATTAATTTAACCCATAATCATTAAATCCCCTATAAAAGGCCATTTAAATTCCATTTATAGGGGTTGACACTCATTTATAAGAGAGAAACAAGAATACAAGCAAGTACACTCAAGCACTTTTCCCTATTCTCTACATACAACATTCTAATATTATTCCAAGCCTATTCAAACCCTTGCACCATTCCCTAGACATCTAAAGTACACCTTGTTTTGCATCTAATTACATTTTCATACATAATTACACCTAACACTTGAATGAGAGAACTAGATTAGCTTGATCCCTCCTCAGAATATTGGTATGTAGGCATTGTGCCCATACATGAGGTGTGAAGTGCATCCAATGTATCCTTTACACACTAACCCCTTCTCTCTCTTTCCCAAATTATCTTTTCAATTTCAAGCATAAAGAGCTCTTAGGGAATTTTAAGATTAAAATAGACCAATATCAAGCTCTGCAAACTTTTGGGCTTTGATATTTCACTGACAAGGTAACACAAATCTTCCGAGTAGAACCCAAAAAACTCGGATAACCTAGATAATAGTGATAGAAAAGGACTACATCACTAAATAGTAGGGTGTCCCAATTTTAGTGATCTTTTCCAATTTAAAAAATTAAGTTCAGGGATCTATTTTTGACACTATCTCAATCTTATACCTAAATTCTTAGACCCTATCTCAAATTGGATAGCACAAAATAAGTTAAGTTACATTTCTCCTTGCTCTCTTGCTATTTTTAGAAAGGTCAAACTGTAATTAAATTTCACAAATCAATATCCATAATTAGGAATATTATTTACTAATTTTTCCTACTCATACTTGTTTATTAAATAGGAATAAAAGTACATTATTCCTAATTGGATACAATGGAGCCCACCAATTCCTATCCCACCATGCAATATATGCCTCATTGCATCCCATGTCATATATATCAAGAATATCTATAACCACATCTCGAGCATACAAAGGTAACAGTGCCAACTTAGCCTCAGTAGGTCTCACATGAGCTCCTACTCTCACTCGTACCAATGCACTCCTCAACCATACCCATGTTGCAAGAGGAACATCCTATCAAACTCTAAACTACCTAGTCATGTGCTCATAATGAAATCACTAATATACTCTAACCCAATGATCATGTAACCAACAACTGACCCTCATGTATTATAGCTACTCTTCATCCTCAGGCCATCTAGGGAATCATCTATAAGGCCTCCATATGATATCTTAGGCTACCAAGATGTCTAGCATCCTCCTATAGTGATCTATCCTAAGAAATTAGATAGCCAAATCACTCATCCATTGCTCACCAAATGGCTATGGATATGCCGAACTCACCCTCATCAATCTAATTAGTTACACAACTGCTATGTGCTCATAAGCCCAATAATGTAATAAAGTGGCCATACCCACACCACCACTAAATGCCTCTTTTGTAAATCTATATAAATCTTTGTATAAATGGGCAAGTATAGTCCTACCTCATAAGAACATATTACTATACATCTTGACACTATAAACCACCCTATGCATCATGTAAGCAATATAAACTTTACTACCATCCATTGCAACAAATGAAGCCAATAATATAGCTAACCACTTCTACAAGCATAAAATACTTGACCGCATAATAATTGATAGTAATACATCACTATCACTACCTCTCTGATGTGCATCTAAAGGCACACCAATAAAATATAAGGATGCATGATCAATGGCATCAACACCCATATCATACTATAATGTCACCTGTCACCCACTAACTGACAAATGTAAAATTTGATACACATCCTCTAGAGTCACAGTGATCTCCCCTATAAGAATCCATAATGTACAAGTGTCTACATTCTACCTCTCAAATAAGGTAGTGATCAAATACCTATCCCACTATATTGTACCTAGGTCACATACATGACCCAATCCTACTCTATCTATCATGGCTCTCTCATTAGCTGACAAGGGTAACATCCTCAAAATCTCTATCACCTATCCTCTAAAAAACTCTCTCATCCACACCTCACCCTAAAAACACTATAAAATAGACTATATGTCAGACAAGCATGCCAAAAAAAACAACTAAGAAGTATAAAAGTAAGAATAACTAATAAATTGAAAAAACCATCCACATTGGATAATAGCACTACAAAAGGACACTGGCGCTAGATAACAATGCTCGAACTTGGATAATAATGCTACATCTTGGACAACATCACTGACTCTAGGATAGGAGCATTGGAACTAGTAAAAACTTTCCTAGACTACTTAAAATAGCTCAAAAAATATCCAAAATCAGCTTTTAAATAGGTAAGAATCAAGTGTTAAGCCTACTCACTAGGCTAATCTCTCTGCTAGCCTGAATCTAGGCTACTAGCTGCTCAAAATGGGTCATGGAAGGTGCTCATCTCCTAGGAATTTTCTCACTCTAGAGCTCCAATATCGCAAACTAGTCAATGCACAAATGAACCCAAAGTCAAACAAAATTCCTATACCAACCAAATTTTTTATCCAAAAGTAAAATACCATTTTGCCCATAACTAAAACCCCATAGCTCCATTTTATAAACCATTTAATTCCATAAAATCATGATGATAATACCTTCAACATCACACAACCCTTACTCTCTTACTATGTAATTTTCATACTATAGCATACACACATCCTTATACCTATTTTTTACCTTGACATACAAATTGGTATCTATTAATCAAAAATTTGTTCAAACAACCCATCCAAATCAATCAACTTTTCAATCCATTCAATCTACTACCACCTCATTTGCCTACCACAACATGAATGTTTCTACATATCTAATATACCTAGATATAAGCTTTGATCCTAACTAATCAAAGGCACCTTTCAATCCTAGTAATTTAACTCTCACCAATCAAATAAATAGACTATCAATCTATTCAATACATACCAACCTAGTTACTATTCATATGTCACTAGTCATCACTTTTCACTCAACCTCCTTTATCACAGATCTCATCCCTCTCCCCAAAAGGGGAGCATCATTCCTAATATCTCTATAAATTACCTAATATCCATATCCACTCCTATAGGTAAATACACTTTAATTCTCACACCTCTAACAGTCAAATTATCGGCATTACTCAGTATAGATTGGTCAAGATTATATAGTGATTTAGATTACAATGGGTTACTTAACATGGTTTTTACACCTCTAAAATATAGATTATAAACATTACTCATTACATATTAGTCAAGATTATATAGTGATTCAATTTATGTGAGTCACTCAGCATCACTTGGACATCCAGAGGGATATACCATTAGTTTATAGATACATAGACTATTCAGATACGGTGGTTTAGATTATATGGACTCATAGTGACTTCAATATAGACTCAAACTTAGATACTAAATTTGGGAGCATGTACATTACTACACATATCATACATTTAGCTTCATATAACATGGCACAGTTACATGAATATATAGTAAATTATAGTCATAGTATAGAGCACATTATTTTGATCTTTAATTTTGGACATGTGATAAGGCATTATATATCATGGCACATGTGGTTATATAGATTTTTAGATTATCTAGATGCATCACTCACATACTAAATTTGGGGGCATGACACAGATGATCATGTTCTTTAGAATCTAATATTATATATATTGGAATGGTAAGACAGGCCATTTTCTTCTTACACACTTACCAAAGTTTTTAGATATCACCCAGGCATACCTAGGTTTTCACTAGGTTGGACCATATGATCATTTGTAGTGGTTGGTCCATAACATTACTCAGACCCAAGAGTTTGTGTAGGATAGAGGGTAGACATTAGTTTTGGACCTCTAAGCACCTCTCATTTCCAGTTCATACTATTCAGAGTGGGGGCATGATAGATCTTTCTCTTCACAACATACAAATTCTATACACATATTCTAGATTACATGAGTTTATGTGGGATAGAGGGTAGACATTGATTTTGGGCCTCTAAGCATTTCTCATTTAGATTTAGTATAGGGGGAATCTATTATAGGTATTTATTCTTTCTTCAAGTATTATTTAGATTCAATACAAGGGGCATCTATTATATGGATTCCTTCTTTATCTAGGCACTATTTAGATTCAATACAGGGGGCATCTATTATAAGGATTCCTTATTTTTCCAGGCACCATTTAGATCCAGTACAGGGGAATCTATTATATGTATTCTTTATTTCTCCACGCACTATTAAGTTCTCCATCCACTTCCCTATCCAAGAATTTGGATCCTAATTTTAGTACACTTATCTCTATATAGGTAAGTTCAAGTACACATCTTCTTTCTTTAGTTTACTCTAATACTTCATTTCATTGCATCACTAGATTAAAATTGTGGTAAATTTATACACCCTAAATTGGTCAAGCAACCACACATATCATGTCTTTTCACAGTCCTTTCACAAGAGACTCTAACTAGAGAATATGAGTCTTATTCGCATCTAGCCATGTCTTTTTGTCTGATTTGCCTTGGTCTTGTTTCATATCCTAGATTCCTCTTTGACCATTCCCAATCATTCATAGATTTTTAGACTCAACCCTTACTGACCTAGGTCACTCTTTCTAGGCTTATTCCATCCCCCTAGGTCCTAGAACCTCTGGATAATAACACCTAAATAAGACTACAGTGCTAAAAATTAAGGTGTCCAGTTTCTAGTGATGTTATCCAAGTGCAAATTTGATTCCAATGGTCACTTTCTCCTGCTAGATGAGTCTTACCCCTTTATTTTTTTCATTCATAAGGTTTCCAATGTTGGCTAAATGTGAATAAAGCTCCCAAATTTGAAATAATGAGTCTCCTATATAAAGGAATACATAAGGTATTTTATATCTAGCACTTATGACTTTGGCACATTAGACATAATAAAAATTAGTCAATAGTATAGCTCAGCTTCTTTGCATCATACATAGACTTGCATGCTTGATCAAGGAAGGGCCTAGGTAAAATTAATTCTTTCATCTATTGTGCACATTGATTATGCACATTCCCTAAAAGATATATACATTAGATCTGAGACCCTAGATTAAGGGTTAATATAGGCAACAATCATAATAGTAGGGGTTCTTGATTATGCGATCATTCTTCCCCTAATAGAGTTTTCCCCCTTTTTATTTTGATGTATTAATTGTTTACATGTGTGTAGATGAATACAGGTATTAAATATTGAAATAGATCTACAATGATCTTTGGTAACTCCAACCCTTGAAATTTGGTATGCAGGCTCATATTGAGTAGGCGAACAAAACCCAAAAATATTTTAGCCTCAAGACAACAACACTAGGAAGGACTATAGCGTCAGACACTAGGGTGTCCTATTTTCAATGCTCCTATCCAATTAGAAAATAGTAGCCAGACCTAGATTTCTGACACTGTCACAATACTACTCAAATTTTGGACTTAGAATCTTTCATTTCAACCCAAATCCAGCTAATTTAGTTTATTTTTGTCTTCTATAGTGATCGGTTACAACCTATATTTTTCCCTATTGAATTAGATTTTTTTTATTATTCCAGACCCTTATTATTTATGTTCTAAACACTAGATTCTCAAAAATAATAAAACACCCCAAAACCATAATTTCTAGAAATAACATACAAACCCAGCCAATTAGATTCAAACTTGCCTTTCTTTTATGATCAACATTAGTATTCTTATGATTTTCCTTTAACATTAAATCATCAACTTCAAAGTCTTTGGAAAGAATATTTTTGTTATAGTTGTGGCATATTTGATTTTTATAAGTTCTCAAATGGTCTAATGCAACCAACCATTTCTCATCTAAGAGCTCCATCTCTTATAATTTGGTGACTCTATATTATTCATCATCAATGATATTCTACAAGGAAATTCATAGATAGGGAACCTCGATCTCTATAGGGATAATGGATTCAGAACCAAAGACTAAGGATTATGGTGTAACTTTTATAAGTGTGTAGGTACTAATACAATAAGCTCATAAGGATAGGAATAATTTCAAGTGTCAATTGTATCTAATATCATTAACAATGTTTTTAAGAATCTTAATAATGGTTTTATTTGATGCGTCAGCTTGGCCATTACCTTGAGGAAAATAGGGCATGGACCTTTTATGCTTAATGTGGAATTGGTTACAAATGGATTTTACGTCTTTGTTTTTTAATGATCCATAATTATCAAAAATAATAGTGGAGGGAATGCCATAGTGGTAGATGAGGTGATAATAAATTAACTTATAAATATATTTTATAGTTATATAAGTGAGGGGATTGGCCTCTATACACTTATTAAAATATTTTTTTCAGTGAGGATATGTTTGTGGCCATTAGAGGAAGTGGGATTTATTTTCCCTATGAGATCAAGTCCCCATGTTTAAAATAAACATGGATTTGTGATCGGTTAGAAAAGTCATGAAGGATCGTGAATCAAATCAACATGTAATTGATAAGAAATGCAATTCCTGACATACCAACAAGCATCTATCTCTATTGTTGGATAATAATACCCTATTCAAAGGAGTTTCTTAGCAAGGACCATGCCACTGGTTTGGGCCCCACAAATTCTTTTGTGTACATTTTTAATTGTTAATTTGGATTATCTTGAAATTATACAAAAAAGCAACAAACTATCATAGCCTCTATAATAGAGTATGTTACCAAGTAGGGTGTAATGAGTTTTGTTATAAATGAAGTAATTGTTTTGGTTTCATGATAAGTTAATAGGAAGAATTTGGTTTTGGAGATACGTCTCTAGGTCTTGATACCAAGGGGGATCAGGACTAACAATATCTCATACCATCTTGAAATTTGGCTATAGATGAGTTGGTTGAATAAGGTTATCAATAATAAATTGATACTCTTTCACACTATTGACTACTAATATCATGGATCCAATAGTCATCATTGCATCTATTGATCGATTATTAACCCTTGGTATCTACTCAAATTCAATAGTTTCAAAATGTGATTGAAGGTTATCAACCATAATTTTGTAAGGTAAAATGTTCTAATCTCTAATTTCGTATCGATATGTAGTTTGATTAATGATCAACTAAGAATCCCCATATACCATTAATTGTTGAATGTTCCATTGTATGGTGAGATGTAGGCATATAATTAGTGTTCCATACTCGGCCATATTGTTGATGCAATGAAAGATAATGTAGAATGCCTTAGGAATGAGATCCAATTATAATGTGATGAATAAAATATGGGATCCAAATCTATGAGAGGTGAATGAGCCACCAAAGTATAATTTCCATTGTTTGGATTCAATGGCCACTCCTAGGGACAAGATCGACTTGTCTGGGAAATCAAACATGAGAGGCTTGATGTCTAATAGAGGAGATTCAACAAGTTGATCTACAAGGACTTGCCTATTAATGAATTTATAATTTTGATACTCAACCTCAAACTCACCTAGAAACATTACCCATTTGCCCATGCGACCTGTTAGAGTTACCTTGGATAATAGATATTTGAGGGGATCAATCTTGTATATAATAATAGTTTTGTTATTTAAAATGTAGTGATGCAACTTTTGGGAAGTGAACACCATTGCTAAGTTGGAATTTTCAATTGGTGAACAATTATTTTCATAAGCTACAAGTGTCTTTCTCAAATAGTAAATTATGTGTTCTTTACCTTGTTTATCATGTTGAGTCAAAAGTGCCACTAATGCATGTTTTGTTGCCAAGATGTAAAGGAGAAATGCCCTCCCTAGTGTAGGTGGGGTCAATAATGGATTATTGGCCAAAAAGATATTTAATTATTCAAAATATTTTTGGAATCCTATATCCTACTAAAATGTGACACCTTTATTCAATAGGTGATTAAAAGGATGACACCTATCTGCCAACTATGAAATCAACTAGTGAATGGACTAGATCTTGCCCTACAAGCGATGGAGTTACCTCAGATTAGAAGGAGGCATTTATATAATAGATTTAACCTTATAAATAACAAATTTTATGCTTATACATGACACAATAAACCTTATAATTTTTTATAAGTGATTCCAAAGACACACTTCTTAGGATTGAGGTGTACCTTATATTCATGAAGTCTCTCAAAGGTTCTTCATATAATGTCAGGGTGTTTTTCATCTATTTTTTATTTGGCTAGGATGTCATCTATGTAGTCTTTAATAATATTTTCCATCATGTCATGGAATATAATAATCATGGCACATTGGTAAGTTGTACTAGAATTATTCAATCCAAATGGCATGATTTTATAGAAAAATGTCCCCCATAGATTGGTGAACATTATTTTATGTTAATCTTTAGGTGCAATATATATCTGATTATATCCTAAGAATCCATCCATGAGGGATAACATATCATATCCTACCATTGAGTTGACTATCATGTCTATGTTTGGCAAGGGGAAGTCATCCTTAAATCACACTTTGTTGATATCTCTGAAATCATCACACAAGTGAATTCTCTATGGTTTATTGCTTACTATAACAATGTTTGAGATACACTCTTAATAATCTAATGGTATAATGAAACCTGATCCCAATAATTTTTATAATTATTTCTTAACCAGGATAACAATATGTAGTTATATTTTACACATCTTTTATTTGATAGGTTTAGCATCTGGATGCACAATAATCTGATGCACCACCAAATATGGGTCTAAGACTCTAAACTTGACATGTACACATAGGACCATGTAACTATGTTAGTGAATTCCTTCAATATAATAATAATAAATTTGTGTTCTTTAGTAGTGAGGGACATACCTAATTGAATTATTTTTAGATCATCATAATTGTCAATGTTTACTTTTGTGGTATCTTCCACAATAAGTGTAGAACCATCTTCAAGAATAGTTGGTAATGGAGTAAATTGATATTATTTATCTACTTATGATCCACAAGTCTCACTTATGTAAGAATAATCAAAATTGGTTATGTCTTGTAGTGGTTAATTAAAAACCTATTCTAAAACATCTTGAACCAATTCCTCAAAGACTCTTTGTTCCTTTGGATTGTTGTCAGAACTAATTGTAATAATTGGACTTGGAGGACACCGAGCTTCCTAAGGAGGTAAGTGAACTTACCCATCCAAGGGGACCTAAAATAGGTTTTCACCCATGGACTTGTCTTTTTCTTTACTTTTTCCCTAATCTAAAGGTGCCTCAAAGAGGTATTCACCATAGGATATTGATGTTTTACTTTTTTTTGACCAAGGAAGTTTGCCTACTCTCCAAAACAGGCATTGCGGTCTAATGTGAATTCAAATACCTATTTATTATCACCAACTAGCAACCCATTTTTTAGATCCATGAACTTGATAATGGACTCTTTGTTCTAAAATTCATGTAATGGTATGATAGAATTTTGTTGATCCAAATTGATTAGGTTGGGATAATGGAGGGGAAGGTGAGTATGGGATATGATGGTAAGAATGACATTGGTATCGAATAAATTGGTATTGACAAGCTCATTGTATGTACTATAATATGATGTCACTTTGACGATTTTCTTCATCCATTGATAAAGTAGTATCACTCTCGAAATCCATAGGGCCATCCCTAGGTGGTGTGAATCCAAGACCTCAATTTCCTGTATTTTTATGATGGAGATGGGTTCAAGAATGCCTTGTGATTTTTCCCCCAAAATTTTAATTTTATAGTCCTGATTATCCTTGATTCTATTAGTAATGGGGCATTTATCACTTTGAAAGCATGTATTAAAGTCATTACCATATAACCAAGATCTTTTATAATTGGTGGGTCAATCTTGGTTAGGTGACATATCTTATACAAACATAAGAAGTTATTTTTTATGAGAATCAATTTTATTTTTACATATCATGTTGGACCTTCTAGGGTAAATAGTAGTTTTAGGCCTTCCCTAATATTTATAAGACCTATAAATTTTTCCATTGTGGAAATCATCTTGCATACTATATGTGGCAATGTTAACCTCTTCAATGGTAAAGTGAGAAGAAATTTCTACATGAGGTGGATTAGAAGAAGTGGACGTGAGGTCACTAGGGTCAATGTAATTAGATTTAAGAGATGCAAAAACTACTTATTTTTTTTCCTATAAATTTAGTGTTATTACAATAATTGTAATTCCCATATTTGGCCACTAGGTTCTTATAATCCTAGTATGGTTGTCAATCACCATGAATAGTGACCTATAATCTAAAATTTGGGAATTTGATACATTGGTGTAGTGTGGAAGGGACTGCTTGTACTTCATGGATCCAAAGATGACCAAGAAGTATATTATAGGGTAGATCTATATCAATGACATGGAAAATGGTGTCATGGGTGATAGGACCAACAATGATGGGTAGAGAAATTTTACTTGAAGAATCTTTTTCTACATTATGTAGGATTTGATTGTGATGGTATCTAGTTGCATATCCACTATTTTATATCCCAAATGTTGGATCAATTTTAATAAATCTATATTCAACCCTAAACCATTATCTATGAGAACCCACTTGACTTTGTGGTAGGAAATTATGGCTTCAATATACAAAGGATTATTTTGTAAGGGACCAAGGGATGCCATATCACTTTGATCGAATGTAAGTTTTTTCCCTAGGGGCAAATGCCCCACAAGTGCTTGATATTTGGTAGTATTAATGTCATTGGGTACATTAGACTATTGGAAAAGGTCATTCAATATTATCCTATAAACTTTTGACGTACGTAAGAGATCAATAATGGAAATTTGTGCAGCAATTTTAGTTAATTGTTCACCAATATCATATTGCTTCTCAATAGTAGAGTGAGATGGCTTGCCTTTAGAAGGTTAGATTCTTGACTAGGATTTATATTGGATGAAGGCAAAGGGCCTTGGTGGGTAACTCTTAGACATCTAGTTACGAATGAATAATTTCAAGTTTAGAGGGAGTTATTTGAATTAGAATAATTAGGTGAAGGTCTAGGTAAAATAATATGTGAAGATTGAGGTTTAATTAAGTTGATTATAATTGGTGTGGAATATCTAAAAACAAAGGTAGAAGTCCCAAAATATAAGGGATAACACTTTGATGAGTGTTAGATGGTGAATAAGGAGTGACCTTAATAATAGCAATGTAATTACTTGTAATATGCCCTATGGCATTGTCATAATCATATGGGATATTACAATAACCAATTTGATTAGCTTGGGTATCATGATCTTGATTATGGATATCTTGGTTCTAATTCTGGCCTTGCACTTGATTCTAATGATGACCCTACCCTTGATTTGAGTATTCCTTTGTTTTTATTGGTATCCTTTAGGAAGGGTCTTTGTAGATACCCATATATTGGTTGGTATTGGGAGCTATTTTCTCTAACTCAATTTTTCCATTTTCAAGTAAATCTTAGATAATATGCTTTAGTTGCATGCATCTATAGATTTTGTGGCCAATGGTATGATGGTAATCATAGTGCTTGTTCTCTTGATACCACATTATCTTGGGTTGAACCTCGATAAAGGGTTTTAAAATTGGCCAAATAATCATATTAGCTACAACTAATCTTGCAAATACTAGCTCGATGGGCTCCTCGAAGTCATTGAAAGCTCTATTTTGGAAGTGTCATCTTCATGGGGGAGCTATCTATAGTATGAGCAGTAGATTAGGTGGGGTATTTTGGGCATGTAATGGCTAAGCTATTTTCACATGCCTTACTTTTGTGACCACATTACCAACCATGTTTTTGTTTTTATTGAAGGTATTTTTTTTTTGTTACACTTGTTTGAATTGGTGCTTGAATATGGGTTGGTGGTTGAGATTGAGAGTATATCTTAACCAAACCCTTATCAATAAGTTCCTTTTCAATATTCACCCCTTTGTCAATGATGTTTTCAAATGTGTTTACACAATAAATTCTTAGATTATGGGAAACCTTAGATTTCAAGTTCTGTGCAAAAATACTAGCTAATTGTTTATTCAGTAGATTTTGTGGAAAATGACTAATTAGGGATCTCCATCTTTGAAAAATGTTGAGAAGATTTATTTTCCATGCTATTTAGCATTGCACAAATCAATTACAATCAATTCATGCTCTATGTTATAGGATAAGTGATTGACAATTTTTTCTGATAGGTTATCAAAAGTGGTTACCAATCCTTTTTAAAATTTAAGGAACCATTCCAAACCTTGTCCACAAAACTATGTGGAAATAAGTGAAGCAAATAGATACTACTGAAATCTACCTCTTAACATGTGACAAAGAATGACTATAAATGCTCTTTTGGATCACCTTTCCCTTTATATTTGTCAAAATTTGGTAGTTTGAAATGAGGTGGGAAAGGTACTTTGAGAAAAATTAGATCAAAAGGGTAGGGGCATATTTCATAAAATTTATACTTTTTGCTTTGGTTACTTGCTTCAATTCCTAAGACTATTTCTTTCATTATATCCCATTCTTGGATGTTGGATCACTTTGTGATGGAAGGAATGAATTCTTATAGGCATTTATAGACTACTGGACTTGGTTAGAATTGGTTCAAATAGGGATGTATCCATTTCACATGGCTATATTAGGGATATTCACCCTATAACCTAAATTCTTAGTTTAATAAGAGACTTGTTGTTGGTTTAGATTTGGATGGGAATTGGTAAGCCATTCTTGATTTAGAGGAACCTACTACTGACTTTAAGGAATTTATTATTAAAAATTGAATGGGATATATTATTGGTTCACAAGAATCCATTATTATTTAAAATTAGAAGAGGTAGGTAATGTGTGTTATGAACTACTCATCACTTGTTGTGGTGGTGGAGTGTTTGTAACTTATTATTATAGATTGTAAGGCACTTATTGTGCATTGGAAAGGACTTATTGGTGATTTAAAAAGGTATGATTTATGTCAATCACAACCTATTGTTAATTGTTTATTTTAATTACCTACTCAGAAGGAGCCAACGGATTTACATTAGATGTAAAATTAGCTAAAGGTTATTTTGGTTATTTGAGTAAATGGTTTTTATCTATAAATGTGACATTATTGAACAAATTCATAGCTAGATAAATCATCAAATCAACTAAATTTTAATATATGTAATGTTTAATAATCTTCTATATCATGGAATCAATAATTTTTACATGTTGGGATAGGTAAAGAGGTTGCCCTTTCCCTTTGCTAGACAATGCAATATCTAGTTTTGAACTTTGGGTGAGAGGTTGAATTTGGTTAATAGCTACCACTTGAGGTAACTCCTCTAATAAAATAAGGTTGTGTAATTTATCTATGGGAAAAATAGGTGGGAGCTTAGCTTTAGATTCCAACAACCTTAGAAGTGTGTTATCTTTATCTTTTAAGGTTTTATTTTCAAATTGGCCTTAACTAGATCCTATAATGGGACAGAGATCCTCAAACATAATTGGGTGGTCTTCCCCATCCTCACTATTTTTATAATTACCAAGTTATCTCTAAGGATCATAAAAGTTTTCCTCCTCAAAACTAGGGCCATAAGGAGCACCACTACGAGTGTACCTAGAGATGCTTGAGATGGTACTTGGATTTGAGAAGGGATTGACCATGGTTGGTTTTTGACTCTAACTTTAAGATTGTAATTGGAATAAGGTCGAATGGTATTAGATTTTTATAATTGGTTTAACACAAGAAACCTAATTTTGAATAATAAAAGGAATGGATAACATAATGTTTCCAAATGAGACAAAATTGTTCCAATCGGAAAGCATAATGTTATGAAATGTAGGAAAGATGGCTTAGAAAGTGGGTAACATAAAACCTTAGTGTGTGAGTATGTGAAGACATGCATTTGGACCTTAGTTTTTAGAACTTATCATTATCAATAGATGTGGTTTTTAAAAAAAGGGTTTGATACAATAATTAACGCACAAGTAATCATGAATGTACCTTAGGAACTAAAATAGGATTATGGTACAATCATTGATCCTTTTGATAAACTTATCTTTGAAAGGTTTTTAAAATTTTAATGGTTCATTAAGTAATTAAAATCATTTATGGAAATATTTAAATTCCACCCCTCTCAAAGGTCTATATAAAAAGGAAATCTTTGAGGGTTGATGCCTTTTCATGCCTATATCGATTAGAATTTTTTAAAAAAGTGGTTTCTATCCTAAAGTTTTCATTTGGATTTCTAGATGGTCCTTGAAGGGTGTGAATCTGCCAATTGGATATTGAGACTAAAAAGTCATTCACCAAAGGTGGTCTAATCTCTTTATGACCACTTCATCCATAGTATTTTATTGAAGTGATACTAGTTGAGTCAAGCTTTGAAGGACATTCTAGCTAAGACACTACTAACATAGCCTTAATTTATATACCCCATCAAATAATGGGGTTGGTACAAATGTTGGGTAATGACATCCCAGTCACTGCACCTCAAGAACTTATAGAAAGGTGAGAAGTCCACCCTGCATAGTCAAAATAAAGTAAATGTGTGTTTGTTTCAAATTATTAGGACCCCATGAATGGGAAAGAGAAGATCACACTCTAAAAAAGCTTTGAGTAGGAAAGAAACAAGTAAGTTATGTGTTTTTGGTCAGCCATGCTCTCTATAGGGGTCAAGGGGAGAACATAGACACAATAACTTTAAACAAACAAGAAATGAATTTAAAATACCTTAAGTAAATGATGAAATGCAAGTGCTTTAAAAGCACCAAGTCAAAGTGTATGTTCTTTGTTTAAGCACCAAATAGAAATATGAATGAATATTGAAATGTTAATTGTGTAAAACAACCTTTCAAAGTATCAAAAACATGTATGAAATAGAATAAGTTTTTTTTAAATGATTTTAGATATCAAAGGAAGTCAAAATTATACATTTTTTGAGCCTTGGGAAAATTCACATAGAAGCATCTTGCCATTATACAAGATGATCTCATCAATTAGCAGATCAATCATCATTCTATAATGGATCAAAGATATAGTTTTGACAACTTCATCTATTAGTAGGATGACCTCACCATTTTACATGACATGTTTGTTATTTCAATAAATAGTATCATAGAAAACATAATTACCTCTGTGTGACTTCACTGATTAATAGGTTAACCCCACCATTTTTAGATAAATCTAGCTGATTTGAAGGTCAATCCCAATGATCCGAGAAAACACAAGGAATTTGGTAAAGATAATTGTATTTCAGTAGGATGATCTTGCTAATTTGTAAGTCAATCCCACCTATTAAAAGAAAACATAGTGAAGTTGGTAACACAAAATCATCATTTAGGATGATGATCTCCCTGATTTACAGGTTAATACCATTGATGTGCAAGTCAATCCTACTAATTTCAAGAAAAAATAGGGATGTTGATAATGTAAAATCTCTATTCAGTAGGATTATCTCATTGATTTACAAGTCAAACTAAATCTTGTTGACCTGTTTAAACATAATGACTAATGTGTAGGTCAATCTTGATGACATGTTTAAACACATAGAGAGCATATAAAATAATAAAATGAAATCCCATTGATTTGTAGGTCAAACTCACCATTCACAAGAGTAATATTATTGATTAGCAGGGCAATCTCATCGATCATTTGAAGATAGAACATGAAAAAATCAAAGGAAGAAAATAAAAATAAGAATCAAAGAACAATTTGATTTTGTAATTAGAAGACTAAGGAGACCTAGAAAGAGATTTATGGGGTGCATGGTCCCACCAGGCATCCCAAATATAAACCATGATTATAGTAAGGGTTAATTTTTTTGTTAGTTATTCAAAATATAAACAAAATTAAGAAACATAACTCCTTAAGCATGATTCCCTGGATTGGGAAAGGTCTATGAAATAAAGAATAAATATAAAGCATAAACAAGTATACTTATACCTTCCTCATGAACTCTCCTTCAAATCTAGATTACATACATTATTGTGCATGGATGTAGTCTCAAAGTCTTTATAAATGTCATTGGTGTAAGAGCCATCAACATCTCCCCAAGCATTCTTTAGTATGGTTTATGGAGTAATTAGAAGATTATAGATGAAGTTTTTGGAGGATTTATATAGAGTTGATTTGTACATTAAAGCTTATTTTTTAGTATATGGTGTCCATTTTATTTATAGGTTTTATATATTGACTATGGCCTTTGGATCAAAATCAAGATGAGTGCTACAATTCAATTCAATTTTGGAGTTAAATGCATATTATAGTTTGGAAAGAGGTTGAATTTATGAGGCATGACTTGCCATAATCCTGATATTTATTTCCATTAATGCCTAGTGATTCCCAACTTTATAGATGATGTCATGATTTAGATATCTGTTGATTTTTAAATATGAAATAATTAGTTATTACCCAATTTTCATATATTTTTTATTTATCTAATTGATTTGATTTTCTTAGCTAATGAATCCTAATTAGATTTTGGGTGATTTATACATTATCAAAATTTGAATATTAGCTTTAGTTAATTGACCCAAAAAATTGCTTATAAAGCATTAATTTAAGTCGTATTGATTTAAATGAAGCTAATAGTTGATTATGTTTCATTTCCCCAATCAATAATGCATCAATAAGTTTCATAAATTACATGTGATATGTGTGAATGAATTAGAGAATTCTAATGGCATTTGGTCCAATTTGTTCATTATTATAGGAAGTCATTCTGACTTATAATTTCAATATGAAAGTGGTAAAAATTGTATGTCTACAATTACTAGGGTTGATCCATTAAAAATTTTCATGTCAAAACCTCATCTATCAGGATGTATATCAAAATGATTAATGTTACTTATGGAATTTGATTTAAATATTATATCTCAAAAATTAGTAAAATGCCAAGTTATCATGGACCTTGCCACCCAAATACAAGATATAACACCACTTAGATGATTTTAAGGATGATTTCATAATGTATAATACTATTGAGGATACATGGATAAAAAAATTATGGTTCAAAGCATCAAGTGCTAGTATAGAAATTATTTATTACTCCACAAGGAGAGCCCATGTCATTTGCATGCAAATTATGTTTTTCATGTAAAAATAATATCACAAAATATGAGGCATTTATGTTTGGATTGTATATTGCTCATGCTTTACGAATAAAATATATTAAGATATATGGGGATTCATAATTAGTTTTAATCAAGTTACATATTTTTACCAAATAAATAAATACAAGGTAATCCCATGTAGAAATATGGTACAATGTTTACCAACACATTTTGATAAATTTTCAAATGAAAATATACCATGAAAAGATAATCACCATGCAGACGTGATGGCTAGTGCAACGTATTTTCTACCAATTAACATAAATATGATCAATCATTATTAACTATACGATGTTTACAAAATCCATTAGTTTCATATGTAGATTTAGTATCCTTATCAATCTTGGAAACTACACATAGTATAAAAATCTCAGAACGGTTTAATCATAAATACAATTTTTTTGAATAAAAAAGGTTCACTAGATACTTTTACCAAAAATGATAGGCATAAATTATAAATAAACACACTTTGATATGTTATTATTGGGTAATATTTATTTTAAAAATCATTTGAAGTGTTGTTACTCCAATCCCTAAATTTTGAGGATAATATGTTAGTAACCCAACAAGTACATGACAGTGAATATGGTAGACACTTCAGTGGAAATGAAATGTCATATAAATTAATTTGGCTAGGTTACTATTGGCCTGCTATGAAACATGACTATTAGGAATATGGTAAATTATGTGAAAAACTCTAAAGGCACAATAATTTAAACCATGTCCCTTCACACAAATTACAACACATCATTTTGCTTGGCCATTTTCGCTTTAGGGGTTTAGAAAAATAAATCTAGAATCATCAGGTGGGCATAAATTTATAATTACATCTACTAAATATTACACAAAATGAGTGGAATTTATACCCATAAAGTTTACTATAGAATAATACATATGCCAATTTTTGATGATGTATATAATCTCTCACTTTGGGCTTCCTTCAGCTATCATTATAGACAATGGTACATCTTTCAAGAATAAGATTGTCATTTTTCTCACTAAATATAAGATGCAACATACATTCTATACTCCTTATTTTCCTCAATCAATGGACAAACATAAGCTAAAAATAAGACTATAAACAAAATATTTAACAAGATAGTTAAAAAAATTGGTGATGATTGGCATAACCAAATAGTTTATAAACTATATGATTATCACACAAGTATTCTCACACCCACTTGAGCTACTCCATATTCCTTATTCTATGGATAGAAGAATTAATTCCAATAGAATTATAAATTTCATCTTTGAGAGTATCCCTAAAAGGGATTATTATAGATGATCAATATAGATAAAAGTGTTTGCATGAGTTAGAACAATTAGACAATACATGCATATAAGCAGTAAACTATCTCATAATATATCATAATAGAATTCAAAATGTATATAAAAAAAGAATACACATTAGATATTTTGAGGTCAGTGACTTGTTTTTAAATTAAAATCTAGGAATATCAATGAAAAACAAGAATCCAAAGGCAAGTTCAAGGCAAACTGGTTGGGTCCATATATGATTACAAAAAAGTTGAGTACCAAAGTTTATCATTTGGCTTCACCTGAAGTAAAAGCACTCAAGAAAAAAATGAACATTATGCATCTACAAAGGTTCTAAACTTAAAAATTTAAAATGTTATATTTATTCAACAATACTATATAATATAAAATTCTAAAAATTATGATCTATACATGATGTGTGTAGTTCATTTACATTAATTGATTTGTGATTCAGTATATGCAATACTTATATATATATCTAGTTTTATATCAAATAGTCTTCATAAGTTTACTTGAATGAGTTAAAAAACATATAGGTTGTCACTTTTAGATGGAGTTGTAGGTGGTGATACTATCTTAGACCTAAAAAATTTACATAGACAAAACTGCTATAATCTAGATAGTGATGTACTACACTCTTGTCCGATTTGAGTGGACTTGTCCTAGTGAACACAATATATAATTTACCAAATCTAAAACATTTACAATCCTTATACATATCTTTTACATCACATAAGTTTCATTTGGGGCATCTTTTACTTAGATTTTATCACTCTATAACTATCATTTTTGTTCCTCCTATAGTACAATACATTGTGCAAAATATTTCCATATATACTCACTTTCATATTGATATCTTACTAGATACCTGAGTTATTGAATATACTAATGTTATGGGTTACTTATGTAGATCAATTTAATTTATTCATGCATGTTTATCATGTTTGCTTCTTTGCTTAATGTTTTGTGTGTATTAATTGATTTGGATTGTAGACATTTGAACATGTCCTTGTTTGTGGCTCTAAACCTTACTACATGTTTGTATTTGTGTGAGTAACATTTGAACATATTCCTTGTATGAAACCCCTTGGAATTTTTCTATGTTTTGTGTGTTTTTGCATGTGTTTTTTGTGTATTTTTAATGGACACAACTCTTGTTTGCTATTGTTCACTCATTTATTTATATTGTGATCAATATCATGCATCTCCCCTATTTGGTGATACCATGATCAATATCATGTGTTTTCATCAAGTAGTATTATATAAGTTTGACATGCTCGGTATTGATCATTTATTCATTATTTTCTTAATTTATAACATCTATTTAGACATGACACTATGTATGTTTGGTTATACTTGTATCATACATTGCTAATTTATCAAACTATCAATATAATGCCATAATCTTCAATGTTATTATTATTAATTTATATTTCAATTTTTTATATAACATTATTAGCATAAATTTTTATTTTAATTTAAGTAATTTCAAAGGATTCATAACTCACCTCAAAAGATGGAAATATATAGTGTCTTGTCTTAGAGATTAAGCTAAAACAATCTACTTCACTTACATAAAATAACAATAATTGCTTAATTTATCATAGTGCATACTAAATTTTTGTTCAAAAAGCATATTCAAATAAAACTATGTAATTTGGACAATAGGGAAGGTATTAGTTGTCTAGAATAGTGCACTTTCATCTCAGAAGTCAAAAATAACATTTTCAAAAAAAACAAAATTATACTCAATCTAAAAAATAATTTTTAGTGGTTACTCAGAAATAGGTTTCAGATCTATACACAGGTTATCATAGATTTATCTTAGATTTGGGGCATTATGTGTGTCATGTGTTCTACAATTTTATGTAGATTTACCCAAAAATTTAGTTGGTTTTACTAAGTCATCAAAATAAATATACTTAGACATCAAATTGGGTGCATGTGCATGGCATATGATCACTTTATTGCTCAAATTTTACACCATTTTTCATAAAAGGAATGGAAATTAATGCCATTTCTATGTTGTATACATCAAACTTAGATCATACTATTTTTGCACCATTTTTATTCATTTTTTCACCAATTTTGCACTAGAAATGAATCTTACTCCCTCTACAATAGTTGATTTAAATTTTTGTACCAATTTTCCCCTAGATTATAGTGATTCCAAGCTAAATTATTACCTTGATTTCTATAATGAAATATTCAAGAGAATATTAACTTCTTAATCATGTTCTCTTACCAATGAGGATTGGGGCATGCACAATCCAATCCATGTTTTTCAACAAAAATAAATCTCCAAGGGTTCTACCTTCTCAAGTCACTAGTTTTGCACCATAAAAAAAATGACATGCATACATGATAAGGTGTATTCATTCCTTATTTTTGTATCTATAATTTTATTATTTTTACTATCAAATATTCATCTTAAGGATTGATTTATACATGTTTCATTTCAGGTTTTCATGAAACACATATTAGTGTGTGATTTACATCCAAACCTACTCAACACAAGTAAGCTTAGGTATAACTCTCTTTCTTTTACTCTAGTACTTTCACTTTTCTACATTACTAGGATAAAGGGGGATAAATGTAGTCACTAAAACTAGCATTTAATGTTAAAACAATGCACTTGTGACCACTCCTTATATACACTTAACTTATGCTCAATTCTAAGGTTCTAAACCACTATTCCTCTAATTTTATGTAGATGATCCTTATCCTAAAGTGAAAGAGTGTGCTAAGATCTCTCAACATATTTCATGCAATCAATGTTGAATCCTATGAGGTAGTGTGAGAGCTCTAAAATTCCAAGGGAGGAAAAATATGCATTGACCTATCTATTGCAAAATGTGAATGAGTCGATTGATCGAGAGATTCTTCATTAACCTTCTAAAAAGGAAAAGTGGGGTACATATAGATAAAATAAGGGAAACATGAGGAAGCCCTTAATTTTCTTAATTAACTAATTAAAATTAAATAAAATTATCCTATGGACCCTTTATAACTAACCTAAAGAAAATTAAATAACATAGAATGGCCATACAGCCGTGTAGGCAAAACCCAGTGGGAAAAAGCACTACACTAACACCCCCTTTAAGTGTAGCTTAGGTGAGATGAGAATTGGTTCCTGACATTGAAAACCTAATTAGCTATCCAAGTACATAGTGATGAACCTCCATATGAGGAAGAAGAAGGTGGAGCAGCCCTAACACCAATGAGAGCTTGCAAATGAACAAAAATACTCTCTATGAAAGGCTTGGTCAGAATATCTATAATCTACTCTGATATTGGATAGTATTGAAGATCAATGACTTGCTCATTGATAAGTTCTCTAATGAAATGAATATGAATTTCTATGTGCTTGGTCCTTTGATGGAGAACTAAATTCCTACAAATCTAGATAGTGTTTTGGTTGTCACAGTAGATGATTGTTGGCTTATGAAACTAGACACTAAACTCAGTGAGAATCCCTTGAAGCTAGATTGTTTTAGTGGTGGGATTGACATCCCCTCTATATTTTGTTTCTATAGATGATAAAGCAATTACATGTTGTTTATTACTTGACCAACTTATTGGACCTAAACTGAGTGAGAAATTATAGCCTAAAGTGGACTTTCGACTCTAAATATCTCCAACCTAATCTGAATCTATGTATCTAATCAAATCAACCTCTATTCTTACTCCATAGTGTATCCCATAGTTGTGTGAACCTTGAATGTAGTGAAGAATCTACTTTGTTGCTTTCTAGTGTAACTCATGTGTCTCCTACATAAACTGAGAGACCAACCCAATTGCATAGGATATGTTAGGTCTAGTGTGTGTGATAGAGATGAGACTACCCATGAGTTACCAATATGGTGTTGTATCAATGAGTGGTGTAGGACAATTAGCCTCAATATTCACACCAGATATGAAGGGAGTAGGAGCTGGCTTATAATAAGCCATGTTAAACCTCATAAGCAAATCAAGAGAATATTTGGATTGGGATAAAGCTATCCTAGAATCTGACTAAATGATTTCAATCCTGAAAAAATAGTGCAATAATCCCATGTCTATCATTAAAAATCTATCTAAAAGTGTAGTTTTTACTATTGAGATGGATGATCATGATCTCCTTATAATTAGTAAGTCATACACATAGATAACTAGGATCAATAGAGGATCATCCTGCTACAAGATGTAGACATTCGGATCTGAGTGGCATCTAGTGAACTTGACTATGAGGAAAAAGGAGTCCATCTTGGCATACCATGCCTAAAGGGCCTATTTGAGTCCATAGATATATTTCCTAAGTCTAAAAACCAAGGAGGTATCTTCCAAAAATCCTTGTGGTTGCTCCATATATATCTCTTCCTTGAGGTCACCATATAAAAAATCACTCTTTACGTCCATTTGGTGAACATCCCACCGATGTGTAGCTGCAATGGCTAGAGTGAGTCTTATAGATGTCATCTTTGATACAAGAGCAAATGTCTCAGTGTAATATATGCAAAGCACCTGAGAAAACCCCTTTGCAACTAGATGAGCTTTATACTTATCAACTAACCCATCTAAACCTTACTTGGTCTAATAAACCCATTTACACTGGATCAATTTTGTTCCATTAGAAAGAAGGACCAAGTCCCATGCTTTGTTCTTGATTAGGGAACTATATTCTTCCTGCATAGTAGAATCCCATTCTAGAATGCTATAAGCCTCATGAAAGGTTTACGGATCTGAGATAATGGCCAAGTAGGCATGTGAATTCCCCTAAAACTATGATCATGTTTGCCTTGTATTCGATCAATTTCTAACCCATCCTCTAGTACTTTGAAGTGTCTATCTAGCCCAAATAGGACTAGAATTATATGAGATTGGAGAATTAGGAGGTGAGTCATCATCTGTAGTGTTAGTGTGAGATGGAGGACGAGTATCCTCATCATTACTCTCACTGCTTGAACTTGAAGAAGAAGAAGAGTCATCCTCATCATCAGGAGGATCTTGAGGTGGATCAATGTCATTCTCTGAAGTGGAATCAATGTCCAATGAGAATTTTGAAGAGTTTGGATTGCCAATATTGTGTTCAAGTGGGCCCTCATGAAACTTGACACTCTTTTCAATGAAAAACTCATGATTTTTAATATGGAGAATCCTATATCCCTTAACACACTCTGCATACCCCACAAAGATGTAAGACTGACTCTAAAGGTCCATTACCTTGCATTTCTTCTTGGGAACACAAGCCATTGATGGTGATCCAAACACTTGAAAGTGATCTACTATAGTCTTGTGACCATCCCAAGCTTCAAAAGGAGTGATTCCCTTCAAGGCTTTCTATGGAAGTCAGTTTTAAATGTAGCACACATAGTTGATTGCTTTGGCCCAATACTAAGAATCAAGAGATTTTGATTGAAGCATAAAATTTTCCATTTCCTTTAAGGTATAATTCTTTTTTTCAACCACACCATTCTACTGAGGACTATATGGAACTATGTGTTGCATCTAAATCACCTCTGATGTGCAAAACTACTCAAACCTATTGTTGACATACTCCCCACCATTGTCAGTCCTTAAGATTTTGATGAAATACTCTGATTGCTTCTCCATAAATGCCTTGAAGTCCTTAAAGTGATTAAAGACCTCAAACTTATTTTTGAGAAAAAACACTCAGGTGTACCTTGAAAAGTCATCAATGAATGTGAGCATGTATCTTATCCTATTAAATGAAGGTTTTGGAAATGGACCTGCTAAGTCACTGTGGACTATTTATAGCTTCTATGCAGCTCTCCTTATTTTACCCTTATCATATTTATCTTCTAGATGCTTACCAAGAATGCATCCATTGCATAGGCCATCTAATAATTTGGCTTTAAGAAACCCTAAAACCATGTTCTAATGATTGAATTACTCTAGGTAATGGTAGTTTAAATGGCCAAACCGTTCATGCCATAGTTTGCTCACTCCATCTAGATGAGTAAGTAGTGCAGTTGAGGGTTAATCTAGGGGAAATTATGATAAGGTATATATCCTAGAATAATAATTAGCCTTTCCATAAGCCACTACAATTTCACTATGTAGTTCTTTAATGACCACTGAATCAATTGTGAACTCAACTCAATTCTATGCACCTATGTGAGTGATTTGATATACTGATAGAAGATTGGTAGATAGTGAAGGAACACATAGAACATCATTAAAGGTCCCATCCCTTACTTCTACCAATCCTTTACCACTAACTTCTACTGAAGTGTCATCACCCATGAGAATTAAAGGCATAAAACATGGCTCTATTTCTAAAAATAGATCCTCTGAGGAGGCCATGTGATAGGAAGCACTTGAGTCAATAACCTAAGTCAAAGGTTGAAAAGCTACTACAAAAAGTGTCTTGCCCTTGTTTTTACCCTTTTTTCTATCTTTAACCTTTGTATAATATTATGTTGATGTGTTCTAAGATGAGGATTCAAGAACACTAATGTTTTTCTTCTCAAGCATCTTAGTTAAGATGTCAATCTTCTTTTTCATACATTGAGATTCATCATGCCCAACTTTCTTACAAAAGTTGCATTTGAGTTTCTCCTTCTTAGGTTTCCCACTTGAGGAGGACTCATTTGATGATACCTTTGTTTTGGAATCTAATTTTTTATTCTTCTTGTGTTCATGATTAGGTTTAGATTATTTTTACTCCTGTTTGCCACTACTAGAAGACTTCTTGTCCTAATTGACAATCAAGGCATGTGATTTTGAAGACTTTAGTGCACCTATTTGAAACAAATTATCTTACTCTAAAGTCAGATCAGCAACAAACTCATCAAATGATGGCATTTTCCAAGTGGATCCAAGTGCACATTTGGTAGCATGAAATGTAGAGACAAACACTGAATAGTCATGACCCAGTTTTGCAAGTACAGATAGATTCAACTAGTCATATGTTTTCTCAATGACACATTGCTTCAACTGTAGTCTCAATGATTTGAAATTTGTAAATAATTATTTTAGGGTCTCATAGTCACTTGGGCTTAATTTGATGAGATCATTGTCCAATTCATGACTCCTCATGATATCTTGCACTCCAAAAAGCTTGTCTAGGATTATCCAGACTTCATTCAAAGTTTTCACAAATTCAACATAACTAAGAGGTCAGGAGATATTAATAGTCATATAAACCTATAGGACTCATCATATCTATTATACCACTTAACCTTTTTTTCATCTATAGATGGATCAGTTTCCTCACCCTTAGTCATCTGATAGAGTTTTTTACCTCTCAAAGTGAGTTGTATTTTAGACTTCCATTTTAGATAGTTAAATGGTGTGAGTGGTTCAATTTTTAGATCCATTAGTGCAAATTAGAATGAGAAAAATTTAAAAATTGAAATGAAAACAAAAATAAAAATCACACAATACAAGTACCCCCTGAACTATCAATAATACCCCCCCTAAAGTTACAATGCACACACGCTCAGTCTTGAATGTTAGGTACAATCAAGAATGCATCTATGAGCAATCAATGTGAGAAATTATGAGAGGGATGTCAGGGAATACTGATAATTCATCTAAGAGGAAAGGTACAAAGGTTCAAAGGGAGTTTAAAGCTATTACACCATAAAAAAATGGATGTTACAAAAGTTTTGAAACAATGTCACCAATGTGTAGAGCTCAAGAAAATACGCAATTTCAAAAAAAATTGGCACCCAAAAAGGAGTGATAGATTGAAATTTATAGAACTTACTAGTTCTTACTCCCACACATTCCTAAACCCTTTCTTAAAATGGACCAAAAATGGAAACAACTTTACTCTATTTCTTCATTACCTTTCACCTAAAATTTGATGCCCCCTTGAATGTCACACAGGTCTGTGAAGTTACTTGACTTTGGGTTCTTAAATTTTCATTAATTATAAAAATTAATGAGTAAAATATTTTTGAAAACCCAAATGGGTCTCCTAGTGTAATTCAGGTTCTTCTAGTTGCTTGACTTTAGGTTCTTCCAACTACACTACTTATAAAAAGTTATAAGTAGTTGACACTAAGAAACCTGATTACTTCTCCTCAGTGTATTTTGAATTCTTCAAACTACTTTATTTTAGGTTTGTGAAACTACTTTACTTATAAAAATTTATAAGTAGTTGACCTTGAAAAACTTGATTACTTCTCCTCAGTGTATTTTGGGTTCTTAGACCTGCACTACTTCAGACTCTTATAACTGCATTATTTAAAAATTAAATGAGTAATAAGTAGTTACCCTTGGAAAACTTAAATGGGTCTTGTGAGCAAGTCATCAGGGTTGAGAAGCTCGATTACTTATAATTTGAGTGGTGATGAAAACTTGATTTGGTCTTGAGGCAAGTAATGGCTCACTAAAAAACTTGATTTGGTCTATGGACTCAAGTAATAGTTCACCAAAAACCTGATTTGGTCTACGAGCTCAAGTAATATCTCATAAAAAACTTGATTTGGTCAACAGAGAGTAAAATGGGGTTTGCATGCCTGATTTATTTGTTCGTACAATCATAAGACTAAATGGAAGAAGTTGATTTTTTGTAAAATCTATGAAGTTTCTCAAAAAACTAATAACAACCAATTTTAGATCTCAAAAAACTCAGAAAATATATGCAAACATATTTTTCATCAAAGACATTTTGACATGATTTTTGAGGTAGATTAATAAAATACCTCTAAAGTCAAAAATGGTGGCCAATATAGAAGAAAAATCAAAAAGATAAATGCCTGGAGTATGTTACCAAGGAGTTTGATGCATGAGGCTATTAGAAAGTCTCTGATACCATGAAAGAGTTTGCCAAGATCTTTGAATAGATTTCATGCAATCAACGTTGAATCCTTTGAGGTAGTGTGAGAGCTTCAAAATTCCAAGAGAGAAAAAATATGCATTAACCTGTCTATTGCAAAATGTGAATGAGTCAATTGATTGAAAGATTCTTTATTAACCTTCCAAAAAGGAAAAGTGGGGTACATATAGGGAAAATTAGGGAAACATGAGGAAGCTCCTAATTTTTCTAATTAACTAATTAAAATTAAATATAATTAGCCTATGGACCCTTTATAACTAACCTAAAGAAGCTTAAATAACATAGAATGGCCATACGGCCATGTAGGCAAAACCTAGTGGGAAAAAGCACTACACTAACATTAAGCAATTTTGATATTTTATATTCTTATTCTTCATTCCAAGAAACCTAAACTCATTATTGGATTGATCCACACTTTCAATTTAGATATCTCTAAACTTCAAACAACACAACTCCTTCAAGACAATCCCACTCACCAGTAGTGTCTAAAGTTATTAGTTTCATACTCGTATCAAATAACAAATAATTTCTCAAATTAAAATTCACATAATGGGTCATCCCACATGTTTTCTAAGTTTCATTCAATTAAATCCAAAAAATACCACTATATAAGCAGATTTTCCATCACTAGTTGGAAAGAGGCTTCGATATTATAAAAAAAATGAATTATTCTAACTACACATTGAGAAGAAAACACATATTCTTCAAAATCATGAGTCCATATAGTCAAAGTAGCCCTGAGCTAAGTCTAAATATACTCTCAAGGTCAAAATCCATTGTTGAAACACATAATTATACCATCATATAGCATTAACCCAATATTTCACACACACCACCATATCATGGGATAAATACATGGAGTTTGATCCCTCTTTAGAGTATTGGTATGTAGGAAACACTCAACATAAGGGGTATTGAGGTCAAGCACAACTTCATACCCTAACCCCTATTTTCTTATTTACTACATTTTTTTCTCATTATTTATTGAGCTAGGGTTCTAAGTCAATAAAAAGGTACACAACTGCTCCTATAGAAAATTGAAAGAATCCAATCATACACATAGAACCTTTAGGTGACGGTACATTGATCCAAATTCAAATAGATGGTCAAGACACTATCGATTATTGACACTTCCTATAGATGATGACATAATTTAACCTTGTCTAAATAGTTCAACCTTATCCTAGATTCAAATGTTGTTCCTAATTTTATAGTAACCTCACATAGTCCCATAAATGACCATACAATCTTTGTTGTAGTCCATAAGATCTGAGTGCTAGCTAAGTTAATTATCTTTATTACTTTCCAATTTTAACATATTTATATAAATAACAAGTTCCAAATCAACCTTGTGTAATTATTGCATATATTATATATTATGATTTTAGTCAGTAGTTTGTCATAACTATATTAATATATGTTTAATCACCAATTTTGATAAAACAGTTACCTGGATTGATATTTAAAATTATGAAAATTGTTGTTTAACCATATTTGTTTATTTGAACAAAAAATCTTGGAATTATCCTTATTTACCTATTATCTTGATGCTTCTTCATAAAGATCAAAAAAAATGTAGTGTGTGTATTTTAAGAATGGCAGCTACACCATCTAACCTAATATCATCTACAAATTAGGGATGGGATATTTTAGGGACATTGTTTACTATTGTGACTCCTTTCAATAAATTTAATTCTTTTAGATGGGTGAACCTAATTATTTTAGATAGATGATCCATATTCTAAGAGATTCAACAACAATGATGAAGATGTATGGGTACAAAGGATCTCTTTTCCTAACCCCCCTAAAGGTTCTAAATAAATTAGTTGGTTCATTGTTGATTAATACTGAGAATTTTACCCTTGTTAATGGGACTAATGTAAATAGTAATATGGTTGAAATAAATAAAGAGGCTGAGTGAAATACTCCACCCCTAAGTTAGTTCAAAGTTAACTTTGATGGGGCATCTCATGGAAATATGGGTGCTTCCAAAGCTGGTTATATTATTGTTAGAGATTGTAGTGGGTCTCTAATTAGAGCAACCTCTAAAAAGCTAAAAGATGGTATGAATAATGAGGCTAAAATTCAAGCTTTAGTTTTTGGCTTGGAATTAGCATTGTAATGTGGTATTTCAAGGATCCAAATAGAAAGGGATTCACTTGTCATCCTATCCTATTTTTAAAAAAATCCGCTCCATCTTGGCATATTGATCATATTCTTGATAGCACTTGGGACAGTGTGGTGTCTTTTGAAGAATGGGAAGGTATCCATTATTGTAGAAAGGCTAACTTGGATGTTGAATTTTTGGCTAACTATGGTATTGAGAAAAATAATTCGATTATTGTAGATAACCTTAGAGGGGCTTGGGAATATTTTATGGGATTTTTGAATGTGATGTTCAACATCTAAGATTTGATTGGGGTCCATTATGGTTTGTTTATTAGTTTGTGTTGTGGAGGTGGCGGTAGATATTAATCATGTGGAAATGATGAGGCTCAGATATGGTAGCCTATTTCAAGAGGCTTCCCTACCTCCTTTTATCCTCGTTTCACTTTTAAAATTGATGTTTGTTGGCTTCCAACGTTCCTATAGAGTGATGGATTCAAGCTTGGATTCTACATTAGGGTTACCCACAATTCGAGGAGGGAGTAGAGTAAGGGAGATTGCTTTCTATGGAAATGCATCCAGTACTCAATTGAAGAAGATTTTTTGGTTTCCTTCAGATGACCCATCAACCCTAATGCTTATCTAAAAAAGATTGATAATTTTGGATAAATTATGTAGCTAGAAACCTAATCCTTCTAATCTCTACTAAAGCCCAATATTTTCAAGATGAATATTAAGAGATAAAAAATAATTTTGTCAAAATATTTATTCATATCTAGCTTAATTAACATATTTATTTCATTTTTAGAATAAATAGAGTTTATCTATTCATGGGAAATCACTATACCATCCAAGATTTGTTTGTTAGCCACAAAACCTCCTTGCTCAAGGGAGATTATTTTTGGAAATTATCTTTTAAGCCTATTTTTCATTACTTTAGAGATAAACTTTTAGATAACATTACATAATGAAATTTAGGAATAAAAATAACCAAAAAATTATTTGGAATTAAATCTATGAATGTTGAGTTTATCTACTTTAGGATTGTTATTCTCCTTCCTCATTCTTGGATTACAATCATGACATCACTCCCAACTATGTCCACTATATTTGATATAAGCCTACATGGAATTGATCTGGACCCAGATCTTTGTATATTTTAAATGAAAATATTGTTATTATGACTTCTTCATTTGAAATTGGGGTTTTGAGGAGTCTATTGTCAAATTCAGAAACTAGAGGATAAATGATGTTCAAATTTATATTTTTCTATGTAGCTCTATCATTGGTGATCTCAATGAGAATTTGCTTATATAATCTTGATGATTTTGAACTCATGTCATCCTTTTTAAAGAGGCTCTCACTTATTGGGGTTTTAATTTTGAATATCTTTTTGAAATTTCTCCTTGTTACAACTTTATTATGAAAGAAGGTAGTATTTGTATACCCTTATTTTAGAAACTTGATCCTAGAGGTTAGTTTAAAGTGTATTTATTCTTGGAGAATAATTTTATCTATCATCCATTAATTTGTATTCTTGGATTTTTATTTTTTGGTTCCTAACTTCTTGTTGAATGAAGGCTTCAATTTTGGAAAGATTTTTTTGAATTTTTAATTTTCTTGTTGTGAGCATTCTAAAATATCTTACATTCCACTCTTTTAGATTATTTTTGATAATTTTAAGTTTCTAATCTAAAAAAAACATTTATTTTTTAATTTTGTGTTCCACCAATCCTTTATTTTATCCTTCAATGAGTCCTATTTGGTCCACATTAACTAAGATTTGATAGTCCATCTTGGGGGAGAAATGACTAAGGTATGTAAACACCTAAATTTGGTATTAGACATGTGGAAACATCAACTTTGACACACTTGGACTTATCCATACATATTTTAATATTATGCACACTTTTCCATATCCATATATTCATTCTCTATTTTGACTAACCTAATTTACTAGTACATATATTTAGGATCACCATAGTCTATGAATAACACTCTATAATATAAATCATTAATTTTCCCTCTTTAGATAATGTCATAAAAAATATAACACTTGTGGTTTGTCACAGGTGTCTACCTTTTCCAACATTGTCCAAGGATCCTCAATGGTTAATTTTCATATTCAAATATCTCCATTTGGTTGGTTTGACCACGTTTCATATGACAATTATGGAGAGAAATATAAAATATACATCTATAAATGTAATACATTCATAAGTTCATACTCACTTAGAAATCACTTGATCATTTACTCTCTAATTAAAAAAAATCTTGAGATATCTACTTCCACTCTCTTAAGACATTACCAGAATACAAACATATAAAAACACCCTAAAGTAGTATCCCTAGAACTAAGTTTGAATAAAAACATAAGTTATAAGTTATATGTTGTCAAGTGTTAAAATATAAACATTGCATTATATTCTATCATGATCATGATGGTGCACATACACACACCTAGGTGGGAGAACTGCATTTTATTTGAGACCTCTTCAAAGTATTTGAATGTAGACAATGCCATATCACTCAATGGAAAATGGTTTGGTTTTTTCAACCCATATTTATAACCCCTCTTTCTAATTTAATCATGTATCAAAAATGAAACAAGGGTTCTAAGGAAAGGAGATCCAAAATCAAGATCTATGCACAAGGGCTAAGAAAATCAAACACACAAACATAATCTACAAATAGAAGCATAGTGATCTGAACTAGCATAGACTAGCATAATCATCCTAGTTAGTACCAATAGAGCCTAAACTATATTGGTCATTGTAGGGATCTAAGCTTCACCAATAGTGTTTTCATAGATTTTGAGGTCTTATTTATTGATCCAAGTAGTTATAGAGCTAAATCAAAAATAATATATGTGGCTCAAGCAATGAGTAGTGTAAGCTGTAAAATTAACTAAATGAAATATTTTCTTTCTTTTCTTTGTCAATTATAAAAATAATAAGTGTAATAAATCTCTATTTTACATTCATATTTGTATGGTAAATGCCCTACTTTAGATAATATAAATTTAAATAGTTTTATCTTATTTAGATTACATTAATCACAAATGTGTGTGTGTGTAGGTTTTACTCCCTTAAGATTTATCATCTTTCCATATTATGGTTTATTATTTATCTTACATTAAGGTTTTAGATATGATCTCTGATTTCCCCTCATTCACATATTTCACCTCATTCACATAAGTAAATCCATATCATAGTTATAATTGATGTTGATATTTTATATTTTGTGATTGGATCTATGATTTTCATGATAGCATTTAACCATTTTTTAAATTGGGTTAAGAGGGGAATAGCCTAATCAACTATGGAGTAATTTATTCTAAATCAAGCTAATTAAATGAATTCATATTTATAATATTCTAATAAATATATTCAATCTAATAATATGATAAATATATAAAATTTTAAATACAAAGGATAAATAATATTTAGCTTATATACTAATGCATGGGTAAATATGACAGGTACATGTATGGAAGAAGACAAACTAATATTATGTTGTGGTTCGTCAGATTTTGTAAATTAGCTCTTTGTTAGCCTAGATACTACTATTAGGATTTGGACACTAGTGTCAATTATTTGTTCTCATTTTTGGTGATTTTATCCAAAATGAATTATATATATTTTTATAGAATCACCACCGGAGCCTCTTAGGGTACATTGTTTCCTTACAGGCTATCAACTCAAATCATGTGCATAGGTTCCTATAAACAATATTTTACTCAAAACCCTAGGTCCTCCAAATTTTCATGTCACATTTAAAAATAGGGGTTAGTGGGCTCAAGTGAATTCAAGTTTATCTCAAAGAGCCCTCTATCAATGAGTGTTTCTTACATATACATATACTCTAAATAAGGCCTCATATTGATGTAGTTTTCCCCTTATGTTGGCATGTATGTGAATAATTATTTGATATTCTATATGCAATTACATATAGTGATCTAAATTTTAACTTGATAAATACTAATCATGGGTTTCTCTTTGAATGCTTCAATCTTGTAAGTAGACTACTCATATGACTAATTTTTAAATAGGTAAGAATAAAGCAATATAGCTTAGTTGTGTAAATGATTTTTAGATGATTGTTAGATATTGCTTAGATGGATAATGAATGGATTTTGATTTGTATTTATACCACACATTTTTAAGTGGTCTCATAGGAGGGTTAAATTAATACCATAGACTGATCCATACATGTCAAAAAAACTACAAATTTTATCATTTAAAAGGCATAGTTGAGAAATTGGTGCCGATGCTAATGTCCTAATCTAAATGGCAATGTCCTATAGAATATATTTTTTTGTGGGATATTTAACTATGAGATTAGGATATAAATTATTTTTAAGACATACTATGAACTACATGTAATTCAGGTCATCATAATATCAAGGTCAGACTATAGGATAAGTAGTTAGGCATAGTGTGATGGAAAAGATGAGCCTTGCAATAACATAAAGGTCATGAACTAAAGGTTTGAGATATGATTGGTATTTTTCAAGTGTAAAATACTATCATATCATGTAAAATTATATAAATTCCCTCCCCCCCCCCTTTAATATAGTAAGGCATAAGGATTACATTTCTAGGTTTAAAGGAAACAAATATTTACCTTGGTGTGTACAACACACCTTGATTTGACTTGAGCCCCATTTAAATTTGATGCTACAGTGTTATTAGTGCATATCATCTAAAATTGAATATTGAAATTAAAGAGAGCAAGGTAGGAATACACCTATGTGTTAATGTAACCATGTTTCCCCTTGGTAATTTTCTTAGGTGATGACACTTCATTGTTAAAGCATTGGAAATAAAGATTCATTGATAAAACCTTACAAATGTGAAGAGGTAATTTAAAGGTTATCATGCCCCAAATATATTTTAAGGTTGAGTTGTGCCAAGGTCATTGAGGCATTGAATCTAAATCATACAACTCAAATGTATACATAATCTAGCCAATCTCAGCTAAGTCAAATGGTCAAACCATCTCAACCTGCAAAGAGGAGTAGTACCAAGCTTGTTGAGGGCATTGAATCTTGACTGTAGTACTTAAGGGAGCCAATTGTTACAAAAAAATAAAGGCTCAATCAGTGCATCTTGGTAGGGTTAGTGCATAAATGTGTGTGTGTGTGTGTGTGTGTGTGTGATTTGGTGCATTTTCATGCATATGTACCTCTATTGTGTCTAAAGCTAAATTATTTGTCAAAATTTAATCTTTTCTATGTAAATGTGTATAGTATCTATCATAAATCTAAAAAAAATTATTCCAAATATGTGAAAATTCATGCTAAATACATAATATTATGTCCCAGGTATATATTTGAATCATGTAAACTATATCGATTGTTGCCAATTATGCCAAGTGTGTGTGTGTAGTGTGTGGATTCATGTTTTTATGAATTCCCCACTGACGTTCTCCTTATATTGAAGTGAGGGGAATGTAATATGGTAGTCACCTTATCTCATAAGGATAAGATAACCATGCCATATATGTATCAATCACGTAGTAAAGAAGCATATATTTGTATCATGTATAAGTAGATATGTCAATGAAGCTCTCAGTTTATAATCACAAAAAGCCCTAAGATGCATGAAATGGATCATGGTAACATCTAGAAGTAACAAGAAAAATCTCAACAAACAATCAAGTACACACACAAGAGTACTCAATATCACTCAAAATAGGGTCTTAGGATACCACATATAATGGGCATGTTCATATGTTGCACACTCAAGGGGAGGACATGTTCAAATGTCCTCATACTAAATAAACAACACTTAGTGGAATTATGGTCAATAAACAAGGAATGTGTTCAAATGTTCCACAATAAAAATAAGGTATCAAACATGAAACAGACTCAATTAATCCATGTGATAATATGAATAAGTGAAATATAAGTAACTATCATAAGTATACCATATTAGTTCCTACATACATGTTTTAGCAAAATTTCTTGTATCATAGCATAGCTAACACATTGTGTAAAATGTAAACATGAGTATAGACATGTGTAAGAATTAGTATATAAGATCAACATTATAATATAGAGTTATCATAAAAAAATATAGCATATATCAATAGTGATCAATGAAGCAGATGCCCCAATGTAGTATGTCATGCGGGTGGAGGAAAGGTCCAACATTTGTATGTTCATGTATCATGTATCTAGTGTATGCATGTATCATACTCAAGTACCTATGAAACATATGTGTGTATATAAAGGAAATTATATGTTATCTACTAACATAAATTAAAATCCATATATGCAAAAGCTAGTAAACATGTGTATGTTGAATATTTTATTATTTTTTATTTATTTGAATGTTTTTGTATTTTCTTGATTACTTAAAAATAAAAATTTGCATAAGTGAAATTGAAAAATATTGAAAACAAGGTTAAAATCAAAGCTTTAAAAATATAATAAGGAGGGGGATAGTTAAACAACCCTCAAAAAAGCAATAAAGCATAGCATAAAAATTATGTCCATGTGGACTCATGTAAAAGTAGATAGATGTGATACTGAAGGTACAAGTGTGAGTTATACATGAATAGGTGTGAAATAAAAAGAAAATAAGTTGACATAAAGAGTGTGCATTGAAATTTTAGTAAGATAAGTGTCTTAGATTATTCAAATTGGGTTGCCAGACAAGGGAAAAAGTGTCCCCAAAATTGAAAGATAGATCCAGTGGTTTAAAAGAAAGTTTAGAGAAGGTGTAGGATAATAAGCATAGAAGTAAAGAATAAATAATATATGTACAAGGAAAAATTCAACTATAAGAGAAGGATCTCATTAAGGAGATGCCTTAATGAATCTCCTATATCATGTGTTTCATATTCAAATTCTATGTAATTTGTATCATGATAATCATAGTAATTTGGAGTCTTTTGATGTTTGAATTATGAATGCCACTCTTGTTTTTTGTTGTATTTGTATGTGAATAACTAACTACCCAATATTGTGGGAATGGCATTTTTTATTTATATTTTGTAACATGTATTGTGTCATGTGCTTCAACTAATATGCCATTACTTATGTCTATTTATGGAGCTAAAGATAGGCTTTATTTATGCTATTTTTTCTTTAAATATGTTCCTTCCTTGGAAAAGGGTGTGACATTGCCTTTATGATTGAATGATATGCAACCTTTTGTTTTTATCAATCATTGTTCCTATTGATTTTAATTGTGCTCCTCCAAACACAACATAGTGTGCACTTGGATTTGAAATAACACAAAAATTAGGAAGGCACTCTTTTGAAACAAAATAAACTCTTAATTTGATTGATACCATACATGTTGTATATGTACTAGTTTGATTCAAGTGTTGGTACATATTTTCAACAGAGCTAAAAATTGACATAGAATAAAAAATTGTATCTTGATAGTCCATAACCTTGATATCTATAAATTTATTGCCATCTACATGAGTAGTGATAGTGAAAGGGTCCTACTATGAGGAAAGCTTATAACTACCCTCTTTGCAACCACATTTGAAACTTTAGCCTTTTCAAGAGTTGCTTTCTTTTTTTACCTCTTTTGTTAGAAATCCTACTTTTAGGATGTTTTTTTTCTTATCTTGATTTTGATTTACCAATTTATCTTCTTTTAACATTGTATTTGTAATACATTACTTTTATAATTGTTCTATTTCATCTTGTGCATTTTATAATTTTATTTTTCATCTTGATATTTTGGTAACATTGATTGCTCTATATTTTCCTTTTGAATATTTTCTTGCTCTAATTTTGCCTTTTATATATTTTATTGTTCTAATTTTTCCTTTTGAATGTTTTCTTGATCTAATTTTTTCATTTACATCTATTTCTATTCTGAATTATCCTTTGGTAGCCATATTTTATTCTTGTGCACATTTGCTTTAAGACATGCACTCATAATGTGAGTGGGTGGCTTGATTTATGTATTAATGATAAGATCATCATTATAAATTACCTTTTTATTTTATTCTTCAAATCCAAACAATAATCTATATGGTGCCCATGTATTCTATGATATGCACAAGAGTATTTTGATCTCATTAGAGGATGTAGAGGAGGCAATTTAAGCAACTTTTTTCAATAAATTTCCCTTATAATCTCACTTGAACACTTAATAGACTTTTGTAAAAAAAATTAAATCACTTATTGTATATGTATTTTTTTGTAGCTTCCAATCTTGATGTGAATGCCTATTAGGCACAAAATTGCTAAGTGAAGTTACAAACACATTATTAACACTAGCATATTTTGGATTCTTTGTATGTGTGTTATTATTTTTTCATAAAGTGATATTTTAAACTAAATACAATTTATTTTTTTAAATTCTTCTATCGACCTTGTCATAGTGATGATTTGATCTTTAAAGGCTTCATAAGCATAAACCCTAGGTATTTTAGATTGAATATGAATACACACACCATTTAGAAGAGATGTGGGAGGGGTTTAAGGAAGGGTATGTTAACTAACTTCTCTTGGAACTATAGGATGGGCTACCTTACTCCTTGAAGTAGTGATACCATGGACTTGGTTAGAGGGAAAGTATTATCACCCTCTTGAGGGTTTGGAAGAGGAAGAGGTTCCTTTTTATCCATTTTAAATGTTTTAAAGAGTAATATTAGAAAAAAATATTAGATAGATATGAATTTTGGAAAATAATCCAACATGATAGGAAAATCAGAATTAACTTTGGTATGAACTTTGATCGATACATGTTGAAAGATTAACAAATTTGATCATTTGGAAAGTAGGGACACTAGCATCAAAGTTAGGACACTAGTTTCCTAATTTTGATGGTAGTGTCCCAAAGAATACAAAGTTGTTGAGGAGATTTCAATATTAGAGTAAGATATAAATTAAGTTTTATGCATACTGTGAATTATAAGTGATCTAGGTCATCATAATATCACGGTCAAACTATTGGATAAGTATTTAGACATAGTGAGATTGTGAACATGAGTCTTATGGAAATGGAAAGGTCGTGAACTGAATGGTTGAGTAATGATTATTATTTTTCAAGTGTATAAGACTATCATATCATGTAAAATCATATGATTATCTACAAATAACGTGTTTCTTCCTAAGATTTGAAATATGTTTCCAATTCATGCAATATGGGTTAAATTTATTTTCCATAAATATAAGGATGATATTAATAATGATGAATTATTATGTCTCTTTATTAACACATATTTTCTTAATATCTAATCTAAGATGTTTTTGATTACTAATAAATGAGAAAGGGCATGTATGACTCCTTTCATTCCTCCACCTAGACCTCAATATAGTGATAGCTACCATCCCTCCCCCATTATTCTCCCTAGGCTTATATTATATGTTGAGTTCCATGTTATCACAACACAAAGAGGTAAAGTGCATAATAATTTTAGATAAATCAAAGGTAGTTAAAATCCCCCTCATAATCCCCCTCCACTTCCTAGGGTACTAGTCAATGTGGCTAGAGGGTATGATTTTATTGATCGACTTAGGAATTCTCTAGCTAAAATATCTATATTATATTTTCTCAAGATGTCCACTATCTATAAGGATACTATTTATACAATTTTGTGTTATATAAATTTTCCTAATAAAATATATCCACCTTATTTTCATCCATTATTAATACATTGAAGTACAATGAAGACATGGTTTACTTTGAGAAATAATAATATCCTACTCAACATACTAGCAATCATAATATCCCATTATTTATTAATGTATGAATCTTAAATAATGGAGTCAATAATGTTTTGATAGATAATGGATCAGGATTGAACATCTACAATATCACATTTCTACAAACATTAGGTATCAATATGGGTTTTATTCATAAATTAAAAAATATATAAGAGGTTTTAATAATATACCTCGCCAAGTGCTACGAATGATTACATTAGATTTGATAGTGATTCCTAAGACATTAACTAATATGTTTCCAGTAATGCCAATGACAAATAATGTTCATTATAACCTGCTCTTAGGTAAGATTTAGATTCATGCTATATAAGTGGTATTTTCCACCTTACATCGATGCTTAAAATTTGTGCATGAGGGATGTCTACATAAATATACTATAGTAAAACAACCTTCCAAGTATTAAAAAGTAGTGTAACCTCATGATAGATGTATACCACAATATAATGATTATCACTCATTTGTAATAACTCCATTACAAATTATACTAGTGAAATGAATACATACATATGAATTTGGACAATCTAGAAAAGTTAATTAAACTCCACATATATCTCTTAGTAAATAAATGGTTAAAGAGTAACCAAATATGCCTAAGCACAAAAGGAGGAGATCCCAAATATTCCTTTAGTTTTTAATTTAGAAGATCTTGATTAGATATTTATGGATGATGATAGTGATGGTGATGGAAACAAAGCTATCATAAACATAGATGATTATTTTTGTCATCTAAACCTTACGTCATCAGCTCAGGAGAGTATTGATACAATTCAAACATGGTGAAAACCAATTAGTTAAAAGGTCACCTTCATGTGCAACCAAATTTAGATAAAGGGAAGTCACATCTTCTAACTAACCATGAGGGAAAAAATGTAAATTCTTATTGCAATGTAAACTTTTGACAATAATATATCATGATAAGTGCTCTATTCAGATAAAATTTTGTAAAATATAGTATGACTCAAGCACAACATGCATTGCACATTTCTAGCATATCAATAATGATTATGCAATGTTAGTTCACAATTTAGTTAATAACATAGAATTCATGGACACAAAACCTACCACATACTATGATACAAGATTGCAAACAATTAGCATATGAGATAAATCATGTATTATATTAAAAGTTTACTTTACAATAATTTGATTAGTATACCTTTCACTCTAAATAGAGTTTTGATTAATTTATTAAATCAAGAAGGGAAGTCATTTTGTAGTCATCACTAAAAATTTTCCCATGGAACTCATTGTGAGGCATGACAATAAATGATTCAAAAGTTTAAAGACCAAGGCATCATTATAATACAGAATATATAGACTAACCCTACTAATAATGAGGATAATGCAAGTTTACAATCTAGGTTTTCCCTTATGACTCCCTAGACGAAGCAATTTACATGATTATCATAATCTCTACAAATGATATTACTAGACTTACTCAAATATAACCTCATATCTTTCCCTCTACCACTGGATATTGATTAAAAAAGGTAAAGCCTAAGGGATGCAATATTAATTATTACATATTATGGTTGGCATAGATCCAAAATACATTCAACTAATATATGTCATGGTTTGGGACATAAGATATAATATTTAATTGAAAATAACACTATTAAGCTCAATAATATTAGTACATTAACTGGTGATTCTATTACACAACCTATTTTATCACATTATAATACACTTATAGAATATTTTCCACATGTTCCATAGTGAACACTAACATATTCTCCTATCATTCAATGGACTCCACATGTTACTATGGCTTGTAGATCTATGTAGTGTATATATGATCATGTTGACTGTGATGATGATGATGGATATTTCACACCACATGATCACTTTTGTGATTTGAATATTGATACATGTGTTACTCCTCACTCATGGTGTGTGACATTCACATATATCTATCCAATAAATACATGTGATCATCCCCTTGATAGCGTCATTTTTTTATAGGAACATTAATCAGTTAAAAAAAAACTAATTTTGAAAAAACTAAAAATTGAAAAATTGAAAACCAAGACCTATGCATGACATTATTTTATAGTATACATGATTGATTGATATTATTTATCATATACATGGTGAAATATATATCCATTTCCTACGCACATGATTTTCACAATAAACATGAATGGTGTACATGATATTTATTACGCTAAGGGGATACCTTTACACATTGGGGACATGCCTACATTGGGTTAATCTTGATAAATTTTTGAGGTCATATCTTTCAATGTCATTTCATTGATCATACTAAACTACTTAAACAATTTTTAAATGGTTTGATCTTGTGTATATTTTTAAGTGATATTTCATATGTATGCATGATTGATGTTATTGATTATTGCATTTTGTGATCATTGGCATGTGTTATATTGTATGTTCTATGACTATATTTATTATGTCTTCTCACATCATGCATCAATCATGTTAAAGTATCCTCTCATCTATGTTGTGGCCATATTATTTGTGTTATATCATATTCAACTCATGTATTGATTTCTTGTGTGCTTAATACTAATTCTATTATGTGTGTATGGATACATATGTGATTATTTTTTAGCTTGGTACCATGATTTTGATGATACATCCTTTTATTGTGTGTGATGCCATTATTTATATCATGCATCTACTTCATTGCTTATTATTGTGTACCCGATTTATATATCTTCATGACATGATACTTATATGTGAATTATTTGGATTACATGTTTCATACATATTTAAATGATCAAATATTTATATGATGACATATATTATCATTTTTGTATACATGATTAAATTTATATATATAATATATGTTGTGCATAATTCTCTTTTTTTAGATGAGTGATTTTCAAGCTTCATCCCTCACCTCAAAATGGGGGTACCTAGTGGGCTTATCTTAGATATTCAAGACATGATAGATAGATAGTTCATATTTTGGGTCAGAACATGTGATTTAGATGGACATATTGAATAGACTAAGACATATGTATGGCATTCTACATGATCTTGAGAGGTATTTGATATATTTTATGATAGTATGAGACAAACTATATGGGTTAGCTTGAGAATATTTTTCAGATTGATTAGATTTATAGATAGATTATGAAACTATATATCACTTTGAGATATAGATGGATTAGATTGGGGACATGAATATTGTCCATGCTAACATTTTTTAATTTATATATTAAGTATTGATGAGGATCAATGGTACTATATAAGCAATTTGAATCTAAAATACATTTATAATGATTGATTTAGAGTTTCAATCTACACATAAACCTTTTTTGGGGTTTCACCTTGACATATGAACTTATTTTTGGTTTCTAAATTTACATAAAACATGTTTTAGGGTTCCAAAAAAGAGTTTTTTATGGAATTAAGAGGGATATGGTTGAGGATTCAATGTCATTTAGCTTTTAGCACTTATTCATCTCCATTAGTGGTTGACGAATTAAAAAAACTCAACACATGACTTCAATAGTTGCATATCCTTAGGGCATAATTACCCATTGTATTTTTCAAAATTAGTTCAACAAATGGTACCTTAGTTCATATACCCTCAGGTCTATTCGTTCCTTAATTTCTCAATTTTAAATAATTATATGATCTAAGTTATTTCATATTTTCTATCATGAGTGGACGTTAATGTATACATTTTTCTTTGTAGGTTTTACATGGAGAAAATGAGACATTTTTGGATACATATCAACATCAAGTGCATCTAATCACAGGTACCAAATTTAATTATTTTATCCTTTTAATCTAGCATTTTCAATATTATAATAAAAGGGGGGAATTTTTAGACACCTAAATTTAGTCTTATAAATTTAGAAACTTAAATTTGACACACTTTGACATGCTTGGACTTGTACATACACATTTAACTATTGTGCACAATTTCCCATATCCATCTACTCATTCTTTGTCTTGTCTAACATAATTTACCAATACATATATTTAGGATCACCCTAGTTTATGCAATAATAATATATAATCCAAAAAATAATATCACCATATTTTTGGATCACTTATTTTCCCTCTTTGGATAGTACCATTAATAGTCAAATGTTTATAGCTTTTCATAGGTGTTTGTCTTTGCCAGCATTTTATAAGGATCCTCAATAATTACTTTTCAAATTCAAACATCTCCCTTTGGTCTACCTGAAAACATTTCATGTGTCATTTATGGTGGAAATATCAAAGAGTCATCTATAAATTCAAGTGAAGCCTAAGGTCATACTCAATTTCTAATCACTTGGCCATTCAATCTCTAATTGATAAAAAAGTTGAGAAATCCACTAGGATTCCATTAAGATATTACCACAAAAACATACACATCTAAAAACCCCTTAAAGGAGTAGCCTTAGATTCAACTCTTAATATAAACACATGGTCAAAATTGGATGGTTTCAAGTGTCAAAATCCAAGAATTGCATTTCATTCTAGCATGATTATGGTGGTACAAACACACCCCTAGGTGCAAAAATTGTATGCATTTTGAGAATCTTTGGAGTATTAGAATACAATAAATGTTCTATCACTTAGTGAGATATTTTTGGGCTATCCAACCCATCAATATATCCCATTTTCTAAGTTAATATTTTGTCAAAATTAAATATAGGTTTTTAAGGAAAGGAGATGAAAAATTAGGATATGTGAACAAGAAAAAGGGCAATAAAACACAAAAATAATCTATAGATAGAGACATAGTGAGCTAAACTAGTATAGACAAGCATAGTCATCCAAGGTAGTATCGATAGAGCCTAGACAATATCAGTCATCGTAAGTGTCTGAGATTCATCGGTAACATATTCATAGGTTTTGAGGTCATGTTTTCTAATCCAAACAAAAATAGAGATAATATAAAACATTTATAATTATTTTGACACAAGTAGTGAGCAATTTAAATCAAAAATTCAGCTGAGTGCAATATCTTCCCTCTTTTATTTTTCAATTATAAAAATAGTAATTGTAATCAATCTCTCTTTTATATTCAAATTTATATGTAAATTCCCTATTTTAGATAATCTAATTTTCAATAGTGTTATCTTATTTAGATTACATTAATCACAAAATAAATAAAATATGGTGATAGAGAGGCTTATGGTCCAATGGTTTGAGACAGTAACCAAAATAATTTATTATTCAAAGGAAAAAACAATATGAATCCACTCTTAACTAAGGATAAATATACCAAGTCCCTCCACTATAAATTTGGTCCTTATTATTTTATTTGTCCAAGTGAAGATTCCTTATTTTGGATTTACATCAAAGACTAAAATATCCTCAATAAATTAAGAAACATTTGCATTGATTGAGAGAGGGCTCTAAAACCATCATATTTGTATAAGGGGGATGTGATGGTGTTCAAGTCTCCCCAAAGGCTCCATTTTTTGTTTGGATATATATTCCTAAATCTTTTTATAGACAACCAATATAGTTCTTGATCTTGTCTTGTATGTGGTTCATAGGTGTTAATGAAAGAGAAGTTACTAATAAAACCAATTTATTTAAATTTTATAGATTTTTAGTTACATAGTCATCAAGGAGAAACCCAAAGATAATGAATGGGTTCTAAATTGTTCGTATTCCTCTAAAAATCCTTGATTACATGTTTTGCTACAAAGTCACTATTTCTCCAAATTTCCTTCATAGTCTCACTCAAGATAGTTTCTTCCGTATTCTTTTCCTGCAAGATAATAATGTTTGGTTTTTTCTAGGATAAGCTATTTCAAAATATTATGATTATGCAAGGTAATTAGTCCTCGTAAATTCCATGATAAAATTAACATTAGGGGTATTTTATCCTAGTATTGATGCAAGTGTGGGGCTTATCCTTCCAAAAAATTGAGTTTTATTTCTTACCTTATTTGGAATCTTATTGTTATTCTTTTTTTAATATTTATCTTTATCCTCATCACTTAGACATGTTGGTTATTGATTTTATTAATTGGGGCACTATTGTTATGACTTTACCAACATAGTTTAAATATGTTTTTCATTACCTTTTCCAATATTTATTTGAGCTCCCAAGTTTTTGAAATTTTAAAGCAGGGGTCTCCCAAGCTCGTCCCCCCACTAGATAGATTTTAAACCCATATTAGACATAGATATCTTTATTAAACCATATTAGTTAAACATTTTTTCTAATTTAAAATGAGATAAATATTTCAAATTGAAGCAGTCTTCTTAATGGTATTCATCTTCAAGATTCTCTTCTTTTAAAATTTCAACTATCTCTAGGTCATTTTGAGGTGTAGTTTTTAAAGTTTTGAAGATATGATAGATTTTCTCTTACCAAGGAAGAATTTTAATCTTCAGAATTCTCTTCTTTCTCAAGAGGCTTTTCTAAGGAACTAAATTTGTTTATTAAGATGAATTATGTTAGTTTCCAGATATTTTTATGAACTTTCTCTATTCTTTTCTTTTTGTTTCTTGGAATTATTCACTTCTTTGATCTTGAGTTATTTTATACTCAGGTAAATCCCTTAAAATTTTACATGAGCATAAAAAAATCATCCAAGAGGAACATTTTTTTGGTCAAGGTCCTATGTCCATTTTCTATATTTTGACTTGAACTTGATTTCTATGAAGGGCTTGGATAGATCCATTTTGACACATATTCTATTATATATCACCTAAATCCATACTTTGATTGATTTTCCCCTACAAATATAATCACCCTTCTTGTTTCCCACTTGCTCAAAGATATTTTATTTTCACAACTTCATTGAAGTTCATGAATTCAGGTCTAGGTCAAAACAAAAGTTGGTTCTTCTATATTAGGTTTAAAATCCACTTTTAAATTATATATATAGAGACTAGCATGACCCATGAACTATGGGCCTCAATGAAACATTTCATCTTTTCATTTTGTATATTTAAAACTAAATTAAAAAAATATTGTGGGAGGAGATTTACCTAGTTTGCATATATGATTTTCCATTTTTCCCCATCCAATTTTTTCACTCTCTCGTACTTCGTCAATTTCCCATGAAGTTTTAGACTAAGGCACATTATATGAGGTGAAAAATTGTGGGTTCGATCTCCTTGTCTTGAATTATGATGATGGGAATTTTTCTTATTGTTGGTATGATTTATATGACTAATACCCTTGAATTCCTTACATTCTTCTTATTGTTTCCCTTTTCTCTATTTTATTCCTTCCTCTCATAGTTTTCCCTTTCTCTTGTGTGTTTTCATCCAATGACAAACCAGACACATAGCCCTGTTTATCACACATAAAGTTTCACCCCTTAGTGGTCATTTTTTCATTAATTAATATAATAAAATATTTTGTGTGTGTGTGTGTGTGTGTGTGTGTGTGTGTGTGTGTGTGTGTGTGTGTGTGTGTGTGTGTGTGTGTGTGTGTGTGTGTGTTATTTCAATTCATTCTAAATTTATTTAAATAATAAATTTTGACACAAAATGATTCAATGTGATTTTGTTAAAATCATGACTATGATGTAAAAATAATAATGTATGTTTTGATGAAAATTTTTATACCCTCTACAATAAAGACTTTTTTTTAATGAAATTTTTGGAAATTTTATTTTTCTAATGCAAATAAAATAGATGAAAGATAAGTTATAAAAATGTTCCACCAAATTTTCTACTAAAATGTTACTCAAAAAAAATTATTGTTTTGTGTCAAGATATTTAACATCTTTTATGTCAAAAACATTTTTATTGATTCTTGGGCTTGATTCTAACAATAAAAAATGATTGAAATTTGGATCAATCTACTAATGAATTGTGATGACTCCCTATGGTATTTATAAATTTTTGGGGGTTTAGGATTGTTTTTTAAATGAAAGTAAATACAATTCAAAATAGTATGGAAATTTGAATGACCTAAAAGTGCAATTGATTGGTTGAGATATTCTTATCTGATTAAATTTTGGTGATATTGTAATAATTTATCTCCTTAAGTTGAGAAGGCATCCAAGCTACAAGGAGGAATCTCCCAACCTACTACACTTTATATGGTTAATCAAATCGAATTATACCCCTAATTAAAATTTACTAGGTTTCTCCTGAATATTTTCCCTTAACAATTGATTTGAAACCAAGTGAGGTTAGACAAATTCTATCTTGATGTGAGGACAAGTTTAAGCATGAATAATTAATGCTTCATAATTACATCAAAGAGGTTATAAATTATTACTCTAGTTCCTTTTACTAATTTTAAAGAGAATCAAATGTAAAATATGTTATACCTATCATACGTGATGTAAATGTGGCCCACATTTTACCTATAATGTTGGACCTAAAAAATTCTTACAAATTATTTAAATAATACAAGCATCTATGATTATAATGTGAACCAAAAATACACATTAAATAAATAAACATAATTTTGAATGCTCTTCAAGTAAATAAAAGGGACAAATGCATATAATATTTTTATTTTTTAAATATGTATGCAAACTAGAAAATAAACAACCTATTTTATATATGTAACTATTATTTAACCATGTAAATTCATAAAACTTACGAATATGCACTTTATAATGAAGATAAATTATAATGTCTTATGTGAGTGTTTTAAGGCATTTGACTTATTCTAGATAAGTGCATTATAATAACTAACCCTAAGTCACTGTCAATATTTTAAGTGTATAAATGTAAGTGTGAAATGTGTACCCATAGTGAATTCTAAATTCAAACCCTTAACACATAACTTGATTAAATAAACATGATTAAATCAAAACACTATGTCAAACTTCTAAATTCTAATATCAAACAATCTAAGTGATGTTGTAGACCCACTTAAACCTTGTTCCAAGTAAATGTAAATAATTTTTTAATTACCTAACCCATCAAAATGCGAGTAAAACTTTAAGTGAATTTCACCTATAAATATTTATCAATTTTTGACATTCAAACAATGATTAGATACTGCTAAATTCAAAAAGACACATAAATATATATATAACTTATAACTTTTAAAACACGAAAATATAAAGCAAATTATTTAATACAGACCAATAACATTTAAACCATATTTAAAATTGCTAAGACTAATATCAAAATTACAATAAATCCACACAAAAAAAACTCATATATAATATGGATGGGATCTTCATACAACCAAGGTTTAGAATGAATCAATATTATCCTCAAAAATTACTTGTGTTATCCATACACATGTATTTATAAATAGGAATGGACTGAGAAGGGAAAAAGACATGGGAATAAGGAGGACAATAAAAAAAAATGGAAGGAGAAATATAACACTCCCAATAAACTCTTATCGAGGTTTTATGAATAAATATTGTTGTTTAATTCCCTACAAAAGAAGAGGGAAAACCAACAACATCTATAAATTTACAAAAAAGAAATAATAGATAAAAGATATCAAGAAGCCAAAGCAATAAACAGAAGTGTTACAAGATCAAAGAGAGGGTCAAATAATATTTTCCAAAGATCATAGGTATATTTAAATATAAAATGAAATTGGTTGGAGATGATTACAAGAGGTTAGAGTCATCAAATTTTGGCTACAAATGAACCATGAGGAAAAATAACTAAGGTGTCAACTTTAAATTAAAAAATCTCCAATACAATAATGAAAGTGATAATGGTTCTTTATAAAAAGAACCAATGGAAATTGACTCAATTCAATAGTGAAAAACCTAATTTATAAGTGTTAGTGGAGTAGTGGTACTTTAAAACAAATTTCCAATTGGAAATAAACATTTTGGATAAAAACACCATTAGTAAATTGGAACTCTATGAAAAAGTGTCAACCATGGATTATTACTTCAACCTAAAGCATCAGTTGTCCCTAGGAGGCCAAAATTGATGAAATAAGATCTCAAGATAGGTTTTTATGGGTGTCAAAAAGAGGTCAAGAGTGTGAAAAACTTGTTATAGTAAAAAAAAATCTTGTATCATGATTTCATTCAATCATAGAATCGTGTAAACACCCAAATTTTACACAAAACCCTTATTCCCATGTTTTATTACCAATTTAAGTTTTAAATACTTGATAAAAATCATGAATAATAAGAGCAAATAGACAACATCAAAAGCACAAAAGTGTAGCAAGAGTCTTATTTGGAAAATATCCTATCTATCATGGATGAAGAGGCTAAAGATCCAAATTAGGTTGAAGTCACACCTAAGAATATCATCAAAGTAAAATGATCTCTTCGATTCTCACCATGAGGGGTAGCAAAGGTATTGCTTACAAGACTCCATCCAAAGTAGGTAAACCTTATAAGAAAGAGAAATTCAAAAAATGTATCGAGGAAGACATAGTAGATGGAAGTCAAAAAACCCTCCCATTCAAAGGAGTTATATCTTCTCCCTATAATTAATCATGTTGTTGTTATCTTGGAACATTAGAGGGATGCATAGTCCCACTAAGCAAAAAAAAAATAGGTATTTTATAAGGACTCATAAACCTATTATTTTAATCATTCAATAATCTAAGATAAAGGAAAAATTCTTTTTGAACCATAAAAATGCATATTGGGGTGAGGCTGAAGTAGTTTGTGTTAGTGATTCTAGAGCTTCAGTTGGGCTTATAACTATAAAGCTATGGAGCTAAAAGCTTCATTGATGTAAATGGAGGAGGTTGCTGAGTGTTGTAGTAACTGACATCGGTCTTATCAACTGACGTCGGTCATCTTTAGTGTTTGCATTAACTGACATCAGTTATGTGTCGGTCGACATCGGTCAGACAGGAACCAACGTCGACAACCTCTGTGTGTGTGTGTTTGCATGCGCTTCCAAAACTGGTCTAATTTTAGACGGACAATTAGTTTGCATGTAAAAGACTAATTTTAGTCTTGAGTTTGAGTTTCTAATTATTGTAATTAGGAAGTCTAATTATTGCTTGTATGGGATCTATTTAAGAGACCCATGGGGCTGTATTGTAATCAAGGATAAGGAAGAGATCCTTCCAATTGTAAGATCAGTTGATCTGCAGGTTGTGCAAGATTAGGGGAGATCTACATGGTAAGTAAGATCAGTTATATCTACAGGTGTGTGTGTGTGTGTGTGTGTGCAAGGTCAAAGGAGATCTGCGGGGTAGCAAGGTTAAAAGAGATCTGCAACACAACAAGGAGAAAGATCAGGGAGATCTACTTGGAGTACTTTGAGTACTTGGTGGACTAGCAGTATTGTTACTAACTGGTGGAAACAACAACTCGGTTATTGAGTTGATTGGTTTGTAATTGAGAGAGAAATCTTGAGGGAGAATTACTGGTACACCCAAGAGGTGTGGGAAGAGTGTGATTTCTTCATTGTATTTCCTTCTAGAAGAGTGTTAATATAAGATTGTATTGTCTCTCATATTCTGTGTTATTTCTGAATTCTAGTTACATATTACTTCTGGTTAAATTCTGTGTTTAGTTGCTTATACAAAGGTAATCAATTGTGCTCTTAATCCTAACAAGTGGTATCAGAGCTTTATCTTCTAGATTCCTAACAGCTAGTATCAGAGTTGTGTTTGCTCCAGATCTTGACAAGTGGTATCAGAGCCTGGTTCGAAGCAGGTTAGTGTTTGTTGATTACAGGTCACTCACAGGGGTTTCTGTTTGAGTGGTAGTAAAGCAATAGCAGAATAAAATAAGCTAAGAATGGATAAATTCAATGGTAAGAATTATCAATGATAGAGGATGCAGATAGAAGATTATCTGTATCAGAAAGATCTGTACTTACTGTTGGGTGGGGTTGCATGCAAGCCCACAAATATGAAAGATGAAGTATGGAATGTTCTTGATCGGAAGGCTCTGGGATCTATAAGGTTGAGCTTGGCACCATCTATGATTTTCAACTTATCATAGGCTAAGACAATGGTAGAGATAATGGAATCTTTGGCAAATTTATATGAAAAACCCTCAGCTTTGAATAAGGTATTTCTTATGAAGCAATTATTTAATTTGCAAATGTTGGAAGGTGGATCGGTACATAGTCATCTTAGTGATTTCCATGGATTATTAAATCAGTTAATTTTAGTCAATATAGCTTTTGATGATGAAATTAAGGCTCTCTTAATCTTATGCTCATTACCTGAAAGTTGGAATAGTTTGGTAATGGCAGTTAGTAATACTGCGTCTGCTTCAAAAAACTTGAAAGTTGATGATGTTGTTAGTGTAATCTTGAATGAAGAAATTTGTAGGAAAAGCATAGGGGAATCATCAGGGAATGATTTAAGTGTTAAAAGCAGGGGAAAGCAAAGAGAGAAGGTCAAGCAAGAGAAATCAAGGTCAAATATAGGCAGGAGATCCAGATCCAGGCATGGCAATATAATCTACTGGAATTGTGAAAAGAAAGGGCATGTAAAGAAAGATTGTTGGTTGAAAGAAGATCAGCATGAAGGAAATGAAGAAGCAGATGTTGCAAGTATTGTTGCATAGGATGCTCTTGTATGTTCCTTGGATAAAGTGGAATCTTGGGTTTTAGATTCTGGTGCCTCTTTCCATTCAACCCCAAATAGAGAATTTTTCCATGATTATGTCCATGGAGACTTTGGAAAGATTTATTTAGGGGATGGTAAGCCTTGTCAAATGGTTGGCAAAGGGAAGGTGCAACTGAAATTGCAGATGGGCAACACATGGGTGTTGAAGGAGGTCATGCATGTCCCAAGCCTGAAGTGGAATTTGATTTCTGTTAGAAATTTGGGTGATGAGAGATGCACAGTAACTCTCACAGTGGAATCTTAGAAAGTTTTCAAGGGTGCACTTGTTTTATCAAGAGGTAAGAAAGTAGGTACTCTTTATCTATCTACTTGTATTACTGATTCTCCTTCTAATTTATCTACTTCAGATGTAGATGTGAAGATGTGGCTCTATAGGCTTGGTCACATGAGTAAGAAGGGGATGCATGTTCTTGAGTCAAAAGGTAAGAGTTTAGATTTGGAAAGCATAGATCAAGATTTCTATAAGCAACAGAAGAAAGTGAGGTTTCTTGAAACTCATGCTACAAGAAAGGATCAGGTTTATTGCATAAAGAAGAAATCTAATGTTTTTGACAAGAACAGGAAAGCCTTGGTGTTCAAAGAGAAGATGATGGATAGAGATCAGCTCAAGGGGCTAAATAATTTTGAGCAGGGTAGTTTAGACAAGGTTATGATCTAAAGTGAGCTCACAGGTAAAAATCATCACTCACAAGAAAACATAGTTACCGATGTCAGTCAGGTGAGAACTGATGTCAATCAGGCAGATACTGACGTCGATCATGTGCAGACCAAATTCGATGGTGTCAGGCAGGTGGAAACCAATGTCGGTCAGGGAACTAGTGTCAGCAATCAAGAGGAATCAATATCAGTCGTGTGCAAACCGAGGTCGGCCAGAGGTGACTGACATCGGTCACTGTTAAAATGGATTTTGGGCAGACAGCAAGTTGTCAAGGAGTCTCAAACACCCATGAGGAGGACTGAAAGGGTAAGTAAGCCTCAAATTTGTTATTCCCCTTCTTTATACTACTTGTTGCTAATTGATGGTCAAGAACTAGGAAGTTTTGAAGAGGCAATGCAAGTAGAATCCAAGAAATAGTGGGAGCATGGCATGAATGAGGAAATTGATTCCTTGGAAAAGAACCAAATGGGAGATTTGGTAGAGTTGCCAGTCGAAATGAAAGCACTAAAAGACGAATGGATTCCCAAGTTAAATAAAGGTGAGAATGGACAGGTGAGATAGAAGGCTAGGTTATATGGTCTTGAGCAGGCTGCAGGACAATGGTGTTTAAGGTTTGACAGGTGTATGACAAAGTATGGCTTTAGTCAATGTCAATGTGACCATTGTGTTTAATTTACCAGGTTGGATAATATTAGCTACATTATCCTGTTACTGTATGTAGTGTATATGCTTATTGCAGGGTCACGCATGCAAGAGATTGTTGAGCTAAAGGTAAAGTTAGTTCAGAGGTTTGCCATGAAGGATTTGGGAGCAACAAAATTCTTTGGCATGAGTATTTCTAGAGACAGGGAAAGTCACAGGTTGATTTTGTCTCCAGATGATTATGTGAATAAGGTAGTGGAGAGGTTCGATATGCAAGATGCAAAATTGGTTAGCACACCTATGGATGGACAGTTCACAAAACAATGTCCCAAATCACATGATGAGGTTGAGTACATGAGTACTAGACCTGAGATTACCCAAGCAGTGGGAGTTGTCAGCAAGTTTGTGGCCAATTTGGAAAAGGAGCACTGGAAAGCAGTTTAATGGATTCTCAAGTATCTGAGAGGGACCAATAGCAGAGATTCATGCTATGCAGGGTCAAGCACTTCTCTACATGGGTATGTAGATTTAGATATGGTAGGTTACTTGGATAACAGGAGAAGCACCACAGGATTTGTGGCAGTGGGTCTTCAAGATTGAACTTGAAGAGGGATACAAACTAGGAAACTAAATTAGATGATGTACAAGTATAGGTATAGGTGCAGCTATTTATCTCCAACTGGAAGATTGTTAAGTTGTGGATCTAAAAGCTTCACTGATGCAAATGGAGGAGGTTTCTAAGTGTTACAGTAACCGACATTGGTCTGATCAACCAACATCAGTCATCTTCAATGTTCTCAGTAACCAACATCAGTTATGTGTCGACCGACATCGGTCAGATAGGAACTGACATCAGCAACCTGTGTGTGTGTGCATTTGCATGCACTTCTAGAACTGGTCTAATTTTAGACAGACAGTTAGTTTGCATGTAAAAGACTAATTTTAGTCTTGAGTCTGCATTTATAATTATGTAATTAGGAAATCTAATTATTATTTGTATGGGATCTATTTAAGAGAACCATGGGGCTATATTGTAATCAAGGGCAAGGAAGAGATCCTTCCAATTGTAAGATCAGTTGATTTGTAGGTTGTGCAAGATCAAGGGAGATCTACATGGTAAGTAAGATCAGTTAGATCTATAGGTATGTGTGTGTGTAAGGTTAAAGGAGATATTTGGGGTATCAAGGTCAAAGGAGATCTGTAACACAATAAGGAGCAAGATCAGGAAGATCTACTTGGAGTACTTTGAGTACTTGGTGGACTGGCAGTATTGTTACTGACTAGTGGAAACAACAACTCGGTTATTGAGTTGATTGGTTTGTAATTGAGAGAGAGAACTCTTGAGGGAGAATTACTGGTATTCCCAAGAGGTGTGGGAAGAGTGTGATTTCTTCATTGTATTTCCTTCTAGAAGAGTGTTAATATAAGATTGTATTGTCTCTCATATTCTGTGTTGTTTTTGAATTCTAGTTACATATTACTTCTAGTTAAATTTCGTGTTTAGTTGCTTATACAAAGGTAATCAATTGTGCTCTTAATCCTAACAAGTGGTATTAGAGCTTTCTCTTCTAGATTCCTGATAGCTGGTATCAGAGCTATGTTTGCTCCAGATCTTGACAAGTGGTATCAGAACCTGGTTCAGAGCAGGTTAGTGTTTGTTGATTACAGGTCACTCACAGGGGTTTCTGTTTGAGTGGGAGTAAAGCAATGGCAAAATAAAGTAAGCTAAGAATGGAGAAATTTAATGGCAAGAATTATCGATTATGGAGGATGCAGATAGAAGATTTTCTAGTATCAAAAAGATATGTACTTACCATTGGGTGGGGTTGCATGCAAGCCCACAAATATGAAAGATGAAGAATGGAATGTTCTTGATCAAAGGCTCTGGGATTTATAAGTTTGAGCCTGGCATCATCTATGATTTCCAACTTATCACAGGCTATGACAACGGTAGAGTTAATGGAATCTTTGGCAAATTTATATGAAAAACCCTCAACTTTGAATAAGGTATTTCTTATGAAGTAATTATTTAATTTGCAAATGCTGGAAGGTGGATCAGTACATAGTCATCTTAGTGATTTCCATGGATTAGTAAATCTATTAATTTTAGTCAATATAGCTTTTGATGATGAAATTAAGGCTCTCTTAATCTTATGCTCATTACTTGAAAGTTGGGATAGTTTGGTAATGGCAGTTAGTAATACTGCGTCTGCTTCAAAAATCTTGAAAGTTGATGATGTTGTTAGTGTAATCTTGAATGAAGAAATTCATAGGAAAAGCACAAGGGAATCATTAGGGAATGCTTTAAGTGTTGAAAGTAGGGGAAAGCAAAGAGAGAAGGTCAAGTAAGGGAAATCAAGGTCAAAGATAGGCAAGAGATCCAGATCCAGGCATGGCAGTATAATCTACTGGAATTGTGGAAAGAAAGGGCATGTAAAGAAAGATTGTTGGTTGAAAGAAGATTAGCATGAAGAAAATGAAGAATCAGATGTTGCAGGTATTGTTACACAGGATGCTCTTGTATGTTCCTTGGATAAAGTGGAATCTTGGGTTTTAGATTCTGGTGCCTCTTTCCATGCAACCCCAAATAGAGAATTTTTCCATGATTATGTCCATGGAGACTTTGGAAATATTTATTTAGGGGATGGTAAGCCTTGTCAAATGGTTGGCAAACGGAAAGTGCAGCTGAAATTGTAGACGGGCAACACATGGGTGTTGAAGGAGGTCATGCATGTCCCAGGCCTGAAGCGGAATTTGATTTCTGTTGGAAAGTTGGGTGATGAGGGATGCACAGTAACTCTCACAGTAAAATCTTAGAAAGTTTCCAAGGGTACACTTGTTTTAGCAAGAGGTAAGAAAGTAGGTACTCTTTATCTATCTACTTGTATTACTGATTCTCCTTCTGATTTATCTATTTCAGATGTAGATATGAAGATGTGGCTCTATAAGCTTGGTCACATGAGTTAGAAGGGGATGCATGTTCTTGAGTCAAAAGGTAAGAGTTCATATTCGGAAAGCATAGATCGAGATTTATGTAAGCAAGAGAAGAAAGTGAGGTTTCTTAAAACTCATGCTATAAGAAAGGATCGAGTTTATTGCATAAAGAAGAAATCTAATGTTTTTGACAAGAACAGGAAAGCCTTGATTTTCAAGGAGAAGATGATGGACAGAGATCAGCTCAAGGGGCTAAATAATTTTGAGTAAGGCAGTTTGGACAAGGTTATGATCCAAAGTGAGCTCGTGGGTAAAAATCATCACTCACAGGAAAACATAGTTACCGATGTTGGTAAGGTGAGAACTGACGTTGATTAGGTAGGTATTGACGTCAGTCATGTGTAGACTAGAATCGGTGGTGTCAGGCAGGTGGACATCGACATCGATTAGGGAACTGGTGTCGGCGATCAAGAGGAATCGACATTGGTCGGGTGCAGACTGAGGTTGGCCAGAGGTGACCGACATCGATCACTGTTAAAATGGATTTTGGGCAGACAGAAAGCTATTAAAGAGTCTCAAACACCCATGAGGAGGACTGAAAGGGTAAGTAAGCCTCAAATTTGTTATTCCCCTTCTTTATACTACTTGTTGCTCAATGATGGTCAAGAACCAGGAAGTTTTGAAGAGGCAATGCAGGTAGAATCCAGGAAATAGTGGGAGCATGGCATGAATGAGAAAATTGATCCCTTAGAAAAGAACCAAATGGGAGATTCGGTAGAGTTTCCAGCTGGGATGAAAGCACTAAAATATGAATGGATTCCCAGGTTAAAGAAAGGTGAGAATGGATAGGTGAGATAGAAGGCCAGGTTATATGGTCTTGAGCAGGCTGCAGGATAATGGTGTTTAAGGTTTGACAAGTGTATGATAAAACATGGCTTTAGTCAATGTCAATGTGACCATTGTGTTTACTTTACCAGGTTGGATAATATTAGCTACATTATCCTATTACTGTATGTAGTGTATATGCTTGTTGTAGGGTCACACATGCAGGAGATTGCTGAGCTAAAGGTAAGGTTAGTTAAGAGGTTTGCCATGAAGGATTTGGGAGTAGAAAAATTCTTTGGCATGAGTATTTCTAGAAACAGGGAAATTCACAGGTTGATTTTGTCTCCAGATGATTATGTGAATAAGGTAGTGGAGAGGTTTGATATGCAGGATGCAGAACCGGTTAGCACACCTATAGATGGACAGTTCACAGAACAGTGTCCCAAATCACATGATGAGGTTGAGTACATGAGTACTAGACCTAAGATTACCCAAGCAGTGGGAGTTGTTAGCAAGTTTGTGGCCACTTTGGGAAAGGAGCACTAGAAAGCAGTTTAGTGGATTCTCAGGTATTTGAGAGGGACCAGTAGCAGGGATTCATGCTATGCAGGGTCAAGCACTTCTCTACATGGGTATGTAGATTCGGATATGGCAGGTTACTTGGATGATAGGAGAAGCACCACAAGATTTGTGGTGGTTGGTCTTCAATATTATACTTGCAAAGGGATACAACCCAGGAAACAAAATTAGATGATGTACAAGTACAGGTATAGGTGCATCTATTTATCTCCAAGTGAGAGATTGTTAAGTTGTGGAGCTAAAAGCTTCACTAATGAAAATAGAGGAGGTTGTTGAGTGTTGTAGTAATTGACATCAGTTTGATCAATCGACGTCGGTCATCTTCAGTGTTCTCAGTAACCGATATCAGTTATGTGTCAGCTGACATCGGTCAGACAAGAACTGACATCGGCAACCTCTATGTGTGTGCATTTGCATGCGCTTACAAAATTGGTTTAATTTTAGATGGACAGTTAGTTTGCATGTAAAAGACTAATTTTAGTCTTGAGTCTACATTTCTAATTATTTTAATTAGAAATTCTAATTATTGTTTGTATGGGATCTATTTAAGAGACCCATGGGGCTGTATTGTAATCAAGGACAAGGAAGAGATCCTTCTAATTGTAAGATCAGTTGATCTACATGTTGTGCAAGATCAGGGGAGATCTACATGGTAAGTAAGATCAGTTAGATCTGTAGGTATGTGTGTGTTCAAGGTCAAAGGAGATTTGTGAGGTAGCAAGGTCAAAGGAGATCTGCAACACAACAAGGAGCAAGATCAGGGAGATCTACTTGGAGTACTTTGAGTACTTGGTGGACTGGCAGTATTGTTACTGACTGGTGGAAACAACAACTCGGTTATTGAGTTGATTGGTTTGTAATTGAGAGAGAAAAATCTTGAGAGAGAATTACTGGTACACCCAAGAGGTGTGGGAAGAGTGTGATTTCTTCATTGTATTTCCTTCTGGAAGAGTGTTAATACAAGATTGTATTGTCTCTCATATTCTGTGTTGTTTTTGAATTCTAGTTACATATGACTTTTGGTTAAATTTCATGTTTAGTTGCTTATACAAAGGTAATCAATTGTTCTCTTAATCCTAACAAGTGGTCAGAGCTTTCTGTTCTAGATTCCTGACAGCTGGTATCAGAGTTGTGTTTGCTCCAGATCCTGACAATAACCTTAGGGGATTCTATTTTTTTATCAATATAACCAATTCTCAAGTCTCAAAATCATATGGTTGTCCTATTCATAGATGTGATTGATAATAAATAGTGGATTCTATCCAATATATATGTTCCTAATTCCATTTTAGCTCATAAAAAACCTTGGGAAGATATTAGATTTTTCAAGAATAATTGTAGAGAGATTCCTTGGATTTTGGTAGGCAATTTAAATTTTCCCTTATACCTAGGAGATAAAAAAAGGAGGCAATCAAGTGTATAAGGATAACATGGATGATTTATCTTCTCTTATGTCTGATTTAGGTTTTTTGTATTTGGAGTTAAAAGGCTCAAAATTCACCTAGAGTAATAGGAGATTGGGTGAGAACCATATTCAATACAGGTTGGATAGAGTTTTAGTCTCTCTAGAATGGTTAGAATCTAAAGATTTGTCTTTTAAAACTCTTCCTAGGATTGGATCCGATTATAATCCATGAGAATTGAATATTAAGGATCAGACTTCAAAGGTTAACAAATATCCTTTCAGAATGGAACGCATGTGTTTTGATCATCCTGATATTCATGAAAATATTTCATATTGGTGGTCTCCAAATGAAAGTGGTTCAACTATGTTCAACCTAGATGAAATTATGAAAAAGTGAAAATAAAGATCAAATAATGGAACAAACAAGTTTTTAGTAACATTCATATTTAGAAAAGAACATTAAAAGCATAAATTTCAAAGATTGAAGAAGCAATTGAGGAGAAGGATTATGATTTAGAGATTCAAAACAAAGCAAGATAGTTATTATGTGATTATCACACTATTACAACAAGAAAAGAATCACTGTGGAAACAAAAATATAGAAATATTTAACTCAAGGAAGGAGATATAAATAACCATTTTTTTCACTTGTCCATTTTGAAACATAGGAAACATAATGCTATTAGATAAATTTACAATAGTGAAAGATAGCTTACTTCTGATGTTGATTGCATCAATCAAGAGAGTGTCAATTTTTACAAAAATATGTACAAGAATGATTTCAAAAAGAACATCAGATTTGAATAAGAATTTTTTCATGTGATCCCAGAGTTGGTTAATCAGGAGGATAATGAAATGCTCACAACAATTACATCTAATGAAGATCTTAAATATGTGCTCTCCAAGATGAATCTGGACAAGGCCCTTAGACCAAATGGATTCCCCATTGCCTTTTTTCAAAACAATTGGGATATTATAGGAGATTATGTGGTTAAAACTTTAAATGAATTCTTATCTACCATCCAGATTTTAAAGGAATTTAATCAAGTTCTCATTTTTAAGAAGGAAAGGGCTGTAAATTTCTTAGATTTTTGACCTATTAGTTTGTGTAATTATATTTATAAAATTATCACTAAACTAATTACACTAAGAATACAACCTATCATGGAAAAAATAATTCTAAATCAAAAAGGAGGATTCGTACCAGGTAGGTAAATTCAAGATGGGGTGATTGTGGTGCATGAAGTCATACATTCAATGGAAAATCACCAAAGAGCAGCAATGGTCTTAAAATTGGACATGGCTGAGGCCTATGATAGATTATATTGGAGCTTCTTGGATAGAGTTATGTCTCAATTTGGTTTTCAAGACAAATTCAAGAAAATCATTATATATTGTATTACTTCATGCATGTTCTCTATTTTGGTGAATGAGGTAGCTCATGGTTTTTTTAAGAGTGCTAAAGGGGTGAGACAAGGGGACCCTCTATCCCCTTTTCTCTTAATCATTATGGCTAAAACATTAAGTAGATTCATTTCTAATGCTATTGTTTCTTCAAATTTTAAAGGTTTTAAACTATCCCATTCAGTGGATCATGTTTCTCATCAACAATTTGTGGATGACACCATTCTTTTGGTTGAAGATTTCATGCAGGAAGTTAGAAATATTAAAAAAAATTAGTTATGTATGAACATACCGCCAATCAGAAAATCAATTTTGACAAAAGCTTTATATTTTTTTTTAGTATGTCAGTGGCTAAACAAGCTATAATAGCTCTTATTTTAGGTTTCAAAATTAATTATCTTCCCTCTTATTATCTAGGTATGCCCCTCTTCAACAATCAACTTCCTATGATAGCGTGGAATCCTTTGATTGAGAGATTTCAAAAAAATCTTGTGGGCTGGAAAGGCAAGCTTTTATCACAAGCTGGCAAGGTTTTACTCATAAAAAGTGTGTCTCAAAGCCTCCCTATATATCTATTTTCTATTTTTATCTTGCCAAGATGAATTAAGGATAAATTATCTAAAATCCAATGCAATTTTCTTTGGGATAGAATGGAAGAAAGGAACAGATTTCATCTTATCACCTGGAATAAAGTACACTTAAAAAAAGATATGTTGGTCTCAGATTAAAGAATTTTCAAATGATGAATAAGGCTCTAGTATCAAATTTTGTTTGGATATTCATCAAGTCAAACATGGTTTGGACTAAAATTCTATAGTCCAAATATCTAGAAGGGAGGGATCCAATCAATATTCTTGTTGAAGATCATTTTGTTCACGAGGTCAAAGCATAATAGTCCATCCCACTTTTTGGCATAAAAAGGCCACATACACTTTAATTTTATCCTCAAAATATCTTGAGTTTGGGTCATTGAAATTAATCAAAAAATATGTTATAGACTATATATACAAATATGTAGTGCATATTTATTTTTCCAAAAAATTTAAATATCATTAATTATTTTTTTGGATTTATTTTTTAATTTTTTTCTGGCTAGCTAATGGGACATATTATTATACTTTTAACCATGGTTCACATGTCTATAATTTTATGATCTCTAATAAGGATCTGATTAAATTAATGTCGAAATTGTAGATAGGAAATGGGCATAAGATTGATTTTTAGAAATATGTTTGGGTTTCAAGCTTCCTCTTATCGATTCAGACATAGGACAATAATTACAAGAAACCATTTAGAATAAATATGGGAATAAATTACATGAGTATTGAAAGGAATTAGAAGGAGCTAAATGCTGGAAAAATTTAAGTTTAGACAACTTAGATAGGGATCATACACTGAGGTTATCTAAGCTGAATAATCTATTGATAAATTTTCACATACCTGACATTAATAGAGAAAACAAACTTGTTTAGAATAACTCTTTAAATGGACATTACCAAGTTAAATCAAGATATGACTTTCTTGTTTAGGAACCTAAAGGCAACTACATCTAAGAGATATCATGGGACAAAATGCTTATTCCTAAAAAAATTATTTCTTTGGGTTATGGTTTAGAACATAATTCTTACAGTTGATAGCTTAAGGAGAGGATGTATATTAATCAATAGATGTGCCCTTTGTGAAAAGGAAAATGAATATGTTTTCCATTTGATTGTGAGTTTCTCTTTCTCTCGGGAGATATGGAGTTATTTTTTAAACATATTAAATGTCTCCTGGGTTCAAGCAGGTTCTCAAATGGAAGTTTGGCAGGCATGGGGTGCCCTTTTCAACATATTATTCTCAATAAAATTTGGAAAATAACATTGACACATATTATATGGGGTATTTGGGGAGAGCACAATAATAGAATTTTCAAAGGGAAGAGAAATAATAGTAATGTTCTTTCCAAAAGAATATTTGATAGCATATTAAAGAATTACAATATAGTTCCTATCAAAAAAGGTAAAAGTCTACTCCCCTTTGAACTAGTTCCAACTCATAATTGGAAAATAGATACCTTAGAGTTGGGAAAGCTAGTTCCTATAGAGGAAATTAGGAAAAGAACTAAATAGAAACCCCCTTCCCTAGGTTAGATGAATCTCAATTTTGATGGAGCCTCTAATGGGAATCCAGGCCCAGTAGGAGGGGTGGAATCATAAGAGACCATTAATGGAATTTCATTGCAATGTATGTCACAGATATGGGAGTCAACACTAATTGTTGGGCTAAATCTCTTGTGGCTATTTGGGAGATCAAATTGGGAAAATATTTGAGAGTCCAAAAACTCATAATTGAGAGTGATTCACTAAATATTTTGAACTATTTGTCTAAAAAAATGTTATCAGTTGGTCTATTAAACAAGTTATAAAACAAGCTATAGACATTATGGACTCCTTGCAACAAGTGATTATTCAACACATTTATAGGAAGGGAAACTCTATAGAATACTAGTTTTACAACAAGGGTGTGACCTCTATCAGATAATTGTATTGGATGGACTATGAAAATCTCCCTTGGGACCTTATTATAAGAATAAAATATGAATGTTCTTTTAATGAACAAAGTCTTGGTCACATTAGGAAAGCCTATATCCCTTAGAGGAAAAAGTAATTGGGCCCTTTTATTTAGATGGGGTCTTATTTTGGCTTGGTTTATATTTCTTAGGTACTTAGATAAGTTTCTAGAATTGTCAAAGCATCTAATAGACAACCCAAAAAACCAAAATCAACACTATTACCTCTTGGCTCTATTTTGTGAATTCTAAAGACAGGAGTAAGGAAATTTGTTTACATCTCTATGTTGGCTGTCCTAGAATTAATATGGACCTTCCTTAAATAATTAAACTAAAAATATCTCAAGAATTCAAAAGGAATGAGATAATTTGGGTAGCTCTGCAAGTGGGTGGTTTTGCAGGCTTCATGGAGATGATAGAAGGGCATGATAGGCAAATTTCAATCATGTTTACTAATGCTTAGGAAGACATGACTATCACTATTAATGGAGTGAATTTAAAAATCATATAATAACTCATTGCTCATATAAATGGTTTAGTTATAGAGGAGACTAAAATCTATAATTTGACCAAATATTTCAAAAGGGATAAGGAGATTTTCTTAGAAGAAGGGGAACAACTAGAATTACTGCATTATGGGTTTGATCGAGAATCTTTGTCCAAGATGTTTGTTGAGGTCACCTATCATCTGATGTAATATTTAACCTTATAAGGTAGGTACAATGTTATTAGATGGTCTTTATTTAAGATGTTGAATTATTTTAGGTATGGCATTCCTTTTAGTCTACCTTTCTTCATTTTACATTCTCTTGAAGTCTCGGTCCTAAAGTTCAAACATGAAAATTATTCAGCCCCAAAGCATGAAGGGATGATTTACCTCATGCATAAATACTTTAAGGATATGAACTATATTAAACCAACTATTTCTCAACCCCAAAATAACTATGTGGAGGGGGTACTGGTAGACATAAGGAAAATCAAAAAAGTATGGTGATATTAAATATCTTGGGATCTTGAGCAAGGTTACTGAGGAAAATAACCCCATTATTCATATTGGTAAATGTTACAATGTTCTTAGGATAAATCTTATAAGATGCATGATAATATCAAAAAAATGACTCAAAAGTGTATCAAAATTTTTAGTTGATATTTAGGAGAAAGAGGGCATGCAGGGTAAAGTTGGAGGTTCAATAGGAGATTCTATCAATGTTGAAGATGATAGACATGTTCTTGTGGAGGGGAATAAGGATCAGGGAAAAGGTGATATGTTGGATCAAAATGAGATTCCTAGGGCTAAGAAAAAAAATACTAAAAATGGCACCAAAGAGAAAGGTAAGATTGTAAAGGTCAAGAATCAGAAAGACCTAAATGAGAATTTCAACAACCTTGTCAATTCCCTTAAAGGCAAGGAGAATTTTGATAATATGGCCTAAGAATTATATCTTAAAAAGGATATAATGCATTGGTTTATGAGGGAGATCATGGAACTTAAATGTAAGGTAAACTTTCTATAACATGAGAGCATTAGATTGAATCAAGACTCTTCAGCCAAGGATAATGAGCAACAATTATAGAGCCTTAATTTTAGAGTGTATATCTTGGGAAATGAGAATGAGAACTATTAAAAACATAAGTTGAACCCTATTTAAGGATATTTTTCATCCCTACTTAAAACTTGGACTAACATTGGAATGGTCTAAAGGTTGTGGGTGACCTTATAACTAGACCAGGCCTATAGATTATGGGGCTAGTTCCCCTAGTACATCACTTGTGGCTCCATTTACTAAAACCTACTACTATTGGGGTGAAAAGGGATATCAGGTACATAAAAATTATATACTCTAAGGGAAGGTGATTCACCAATGTAAACATTCATCCACTCAATTTGGACTTAAACTAACACTAGTAAGTAATACAAATCACTACATCTTCCAACTCCAAGGACTCTTATGTAAATGTTTTTCACATAAAGGTTTCACTAAGTAATTAAAACATGAGGATAATGATGGAAGGCCTGATTCAAGGAAATAACCAATAAATATCTCCAATCCAAGCTTAGTCACTCAAAATTTAAACACTATATGTGACATGCATAAGATCATCTACTAGTAACTAGGTGAGATTAGGACCTGTCAAGGTAGAAAGACTACCACATGTGCAAATCAAACTAATAAAACACACTAAACACATATTAAAGAGTCTTAAAAAAATTATTTATGTTGTTTTAAGAGGTTAAAAATTGAAAACTTAGTAGATTTTCCTCATGCCCAAGAGAGGGATTACAAAACAAGTCCTTAAGGCCTAAATATATATAATTGGAATGGAGAGAGAGAGAGAGAGAAGAGCCCCAAAATAAGGAAATGTGACATTGATTTAATCCTTATCTAAATGATACATATAATTTCATGATTAATCTCTCATCCATACTTGTAAAATGGTTTTGAGGTTCATTTTAAGACACGTCTTGAATTTTGAAGGAGTCTTGAGCATTTATCTCTCATGTTTGACCAACACAATTTCCTAGATCTTTGGTTGCACACCCTTCATTCTTGGTAAAGAAGAGGCTTCATTAAAAATATGTATTCATCCATGATATTAGATCAACATTATTCAAACCATTAATGAATTTTTTATCACCTTTATTGGGATGATAGAAGGTCTTTGAATGCAAGTTTGACTCCTTGAACATACTAGGAATTGGAAGGAGAGAAACTCTTTTTGGAGTATTTAAGACATTTTCTACCTTTTAAACTTATTACAACTATTTCATGACTTCTTCCATCTTTTTAATGGAGTGGAATGTGATTAAGAGCCTTGAAAAGCCTTTGGAAAACTCCCATGCATTATTTAGTAATTGAAAACACTTAATTCTTCCTTATGAGTAAAAAGCAAAGGAAAGAGAAAGAAGATTTTTGCATTAGAACAAGAAATATTCCATTATGTATGGATTATAATAATTAATTCAGACCTTCAATAATGAATTTATAGCCATCAAGTAGTCCAAAATACATCATGTTGCTCATTTTGCTTGCTTTAGCACCCTTTCCTTATAGCCCTAAAACTAAAAAATATCCTTGTTTAAAATATTTTACAAAAAAAAATTGAAACATTGGGCACCATTTTTAGTATCATGTATCACCTTACATATCCACACAAAATTTTATGATCAAACTCCAAGTGTAATTACTATTTTTCCTCTATTTTCTTCTCCAATTAGGCCTACTTAGCCCTCCTAGGCCTAGAAAGAAAAATATTGCTGATGGAATCTCCCACACATGTTAAAACACCCAAAATCATGTGATTTAATTTAAATATCATAATACCATACTACATGCCAAATTTGGGGTCCTGATACCCTATGGAACTATGCAAACCATGAAATCAGCTTGCTTTTTAGGCTTATTTTGAACCTATTTGGGACTACCTTAAAAAGCATGCTTGGTTTGGCCACTTAAAAAATATAAAATGAAATTTTTTGAGATTTCATAGATATAAAAACTCCCAAATGACATTACCCCATGATTGGGAAGCTTTACCCATCTCAAAACACCAAAAATCATGAAAAATAGGGGTTTTTTAGCAATCTGTATAGGTTTCATTAGCAAAAAAATACATGATAAAAACCAAATTTGAGTAATAAACATAATCCAATAGGTTTTATGACCAAATTATGTCATTTGATATGCTTTTAAGGTCTTTCTCTATAAACTAGTCACAACGGAGGTTTTAGGAGGGTTTAAGACCTATTTGGGGTCTTAACAATTGCTCATAAAAATGGGATATACAAATAACCTCTTTATACTTGTAAAACCTTTTTGGTATACCCCCTTAGCTATCGAAAATGGCTCAGCTCCCCATTAAAATCATGAGCAATGGCATGAGCACTTGAAGTTGCTCTTTGAATGGCTTGCTTAACTCTCTTAAGGCTAGAGAGAGGTCAAGTTTGAGTTATGGGTCATAAAACTATTTATCGCTATTTTTAATATCTCAAAAACCATTATATTAACCCCCCACATGATTTTATATTATTTTTAAGTGTTTTTTACTCCTTTGTGTGCTTATGGTGTACTGATCAGGGTACTTGGGGTTTTGAGTTTATCTCTCCTTACTAGCCCTCAATGGCTCTTGGACTGAAACCTGAGTGTTGTTGATACTTTGAAGTGTGTTGAGACATATGATATGATTTTTCCATACCTAAATATCCATTCATGAATTTTTATCTACTTTTTTGTACCTTTGGAGTTTCGAGTGTACCTACAAGTCTCTTGAATGCTCCTTGCCCAAGGAATGGACAGGTTCTGAGATAAAACATTGGGTATATTTCCTATTTTTGTGACCTTTTATGTGACTATTGATTGGTTATAGGTTGTATGTAACTGTTGACTAGTTGTATATGAGGCTTTGAATCTCATTTTTTTTCAGGTTTCTCTTAGTTTCTATTTGGTATCAACACACATTATTACCTATGTATCAATTTGAGGTACACCTTATATTTATCTATCATCTCTACCTCTTCATTAGTCTTAAGAATTTCATGACCTTCAGACAATAAATTCACCTTACATCTTGATTGTTGACTATAGGTGGAGATTTTAGGGTAGTTAACTATGTATTGGGTCTTGGGACTTCATCATTATCATACTAATATTCTTAAATATTTCATGAACTTGTTTTAGTTTTTAAATTAGGCTTTTAGATGCTTTTCAAACACCACACCTTGACTCTCTTGCTTAGCCTTAGTACTAACCTACTACAAGTACTTGGTTGTAAGTGTCTTTTAAGAAGCCTATATGTGATCTTAGGGCATTAACTATAGGTTTCATTGGTTGTATCCTTGGTCTATTGAGCTTTATTGATCACCTTATCTTGACTTGGTTTATTCAATATTCACTTGCACATTAGATATTTCAAGATGAATGTAGGTGGATGTAAGTGTTGATTGCCTACTGAATGCTTGGACATCACTTTCACATGGAAAACCTCCTTTTCTAATGGCATTGAGTCTTGATTGGAGTCCCAAAACTTTCACACATACTCTGTTAACTCTCATTATATGAACCTTAGGTTCAACTGTCTGGTTAGCCTCAATAGGTATCTTTGTTAGGGTTAGGATTGTAGGGTCTAGTTGTCAATTGAGTTTAAGTTTAGCTTATGAAACACATTTCTAACTTCCTTTGTTATTCATCATGACCCTATGATCTCTGAGTTGGTCTGAGGTAGACATTAGAACTCTTGCCATAAGAATTTTCCCATCTTTTTAGGCTCATGACCTTTTCATCAACATTCATACTCCTTTAAAACCCTATAGGTGCCTTTCTGAGGATGGTTGACTATGTTTTGGAGTTTGATATTTCACTCCTACCCCTGATCCTATTCAATGGCTTATGAACCTAGTTAAATATCCAATTAGGTTTCAATGTTTTTAAACACCTCAACTTCTCTTTCATGAAGTCTATTTTTTACCTATTCCTCTAAGACATGGTTGTAGGTCTACTTTTAGTGCTTTGTACAGACTAAGGGGACTGTCACTCTATAGGGTGATTTGGTTGTGTTTAGTGTATTTATGGATTCATATTCATGTTACAAACCTCCCAATGAACTTTAACCTAGTCATATTCTCAAATGAATTCAAGAGATTTTCAACATCACTCTTGTTCTTTTCCTTAGGTTTAGCACTAACCTAGACTGAGTCTTTACATCATGTAGGTCTCTTTAGGGTTTGAAAATATCCTTTGGGTTTAAACCCTCTCCACTAACATTCAAACCTTTCTAATGATTTTAACTATATTTAAGTCTTACTTTAGTTTTCAAATAGCCTTCACACACCTCTACCACTTCTCTTTATACTCTCAAACCACTTGTCCTCTACCCATTTCTGTATAGTCTTATAGGTACTTAGTTTGGGTAGTGAACTCAACTTCTTAATTCCCTTGACTGTTAACAACTTAGTAACTTAGATTTTCTTCAAGGGTTTATATCATTTTATTGATATAACTAGGTTATGTCTCCATGTTCAATACTTTGTTTGGCTTGATTTGAATTGGAAATATGTTGACTTTGGTTCCAAATAATGACCTATAAGATTTAGGCATATAGGTCTCTAGTTGACTATGTAGGCTACAAGGAGCCACTTCTTGAGTTCTTGAACCTTATTCAACACTATCAAACCACTCCACACTATATAAAACCACTTTACACCCTATTTATTATTTCATTATGTCACAAATCATGTGAATACCTTAAGATTATTTTCAAATCACTTTTTATTAACTCCCATATGCAGTCTATATAGGGTACTGTATGTACTCTTAAGACTATGAATTTAGTCTATTTGACCTTCTTGACCTTTCAAGTGGATAGGTATTCTCCAATGGACTATAAAAAATTTTAAATATATAATTAGGTGTTTTTATTAGGCTCAATGCTCACTTTTATTCATTAGATGATGTTGATCTTAGTCCAAATGAGGACCTACATGTCTATGGACCTGTAGGTCTCATTTGACTATATAGGCTATAAAAAGACATCTTTTTAAATCTTGGGTATTTAAAACTTGTCAAACCATGACATACCTACTTTTTACTCCTTATTAATATCACAATACTATATATCATATAACAATCTCATATCACCTTTAGTTCACTTGATTGGTCTTTGTATGAACATAAAAGTACAGTCAACCCATGTATATGTTCTATGCATTGAGAATCAGCCTATAGTCAACCTAAGCAAATTTTATGATGGTAATTAGGTATTAATAGAGACATGAATGCATGAATAATTTATTAGGCCTCCACCATAGCTATTGAACTTGATCAACTCATTTCTATAGTCTGTACATGTATATGGAGGAAACACATGTGATCTTATTGGAGAGTGTGTATATGGGATCCTATATTGAACTTATATTCACTTAAAATGGTTAAATATCATCTCATAATCATGCACCATGATATAGTACTAGTTCTTGATTCAAATTGGAACCTCAAACCTCTATTAGATCATTCACACACAAACTAGGTCTCCAAAGCAAGTACACTTGAAGGTCATGGATAAAAAGACACATATTCAGGCAAAATAACATGGATTACATGAAATTGAGATATATTATATGAAAAATAAAGAACTATAATCCTCTGATATGACCATCATGAAGATAAAACAAAGACTTGTAGCAGATTCCACTGAAACAGTCTATACACCAAGGCCTTCTCTCTCCAAGTGAAAGTAACTCATAGAGATGAACTCGATGATTAAAAAAACATTATACAATACCTCTATAAATCACCATAAAAATCATTCCTCTCCATAAATTTTTGAAGTGGAGGAATAAGTGTTAGAATAGAACCATCTAGGATGAATAAGCCATAGTGACTTGCTGTCACTCTTAATAATTGTTCATAAATGATATGACACAAATATGAGAAATAATGCCACTTATTTTAATCTTACTTAGACCCATAAAATTTTCCAAATTTTAATATCCTAATTATCTCTCCTTTTTTCATACTGAGCATTTGAAAATTGCCCTTCTAGAGCTGCCAAAGAGGTCGATATAGGAGATAAAACAATTTTCTTCATTTTAAGACCTAAAACCTCCTAAAAATCAATTTTTTGACCTTATAATGGACAAATAAGGTCTTAATATTATGAATTATAAATTTCACCTAAAGAACTATATGGATGGCCTCAAAATAGGCCTTTTTGGCACTAAAACTACTAGAATCACTTGAGAGGTCTGATTAAACTAATGTAAAATGTGTGCAATAGATATTTTAATTATTAAATAATTACATAATGTCCTAAAAATAAAATATTTTTGGTTATATGGGTTGGCATTTGTCCTTGGGAAGCCAAATTGCCAACAAGAAGCTTAGAAATAATATTAGCTTCTTAGTTGATTATAGCAAAGCATCCATGTATGAGGGAATTCAGAATGTAAATAATCCCACATCTCATCTTGGGGAGTTATTTGAAATAAATATATATGGCAAAGGTTAAGGTAAGTAGGGACAATGTAGTGGATCCTAGTATGTCATGGATAAAGATAAATTGATGTCTCAAATTAATGCTAATCTGAAAAAAATGAAAACCTACTAGGAGGATGTCTTAGGTAATTTAGACTTAGATTAGGCTCTATTTCTTTTATATTTTCCTTTTGTTGTGTTTTATGTTGTCTATGGGTTGTATTTGGGTTGTTTTTGGTCTTGTTTTGTCCTTGTTTCTCTCATGATCTATTATAGACCTTTGTCTCTCTTTTATTTGTACTACTCCTAGGGTCTTCCCCCATTTAACCTCTATAAATATATATATATATATATATATATATATATATATATATATATATATATATATATATATATATATATATATATGTATATATATATATATATATATATATATATTTTTTTTTTTTTTTTTATTTTTTTTTTTATTTTTTTTTTTAAACTTGTTTTAAAAACCTCTACATTTTAACCCATTTCTAGGGTGGCCCCAACCCAATACAGGTATATCTTTGGTCCATAGAGCTTAAAATCACCTCAACCCTTCCTCATTTATATTTTATAAAGTTGGCCATCACACATTAGTTATCCTAGATTAACCCATAAATACAAGGTCTTTACAAATCATTTGATAATTAAAAAGTAGAGAAGAGAGAGGAGGAGAAAATTATATACTTCACTATACCAAAGGTCAAACCTAGAGCTAAGCTTCTCTATTCAAGTGGTGTTTCATTGAATCAAATCTTACACATTTGCAAAACTTATCTATCTCAATTTCTCAATAAAGTTCCTTGTGCTAAAGCAGATTAACTAGATTTTTGTATTTATGTTGATTATTTCTAGGGAAGAGGGGGTTGAAACCCTTCCTTATGTTATTCTATTTGTACACCACATAATTATGTGGATGTCTAATTATGAGGATATCAAATACATAGTTTGAAAAATTACGTCAGTAGTTTCCTGACTCCATTAATTTCATTTTTCTTTGGAATGTGCAAGATAGATCAAAGTGAAGATTTATCCATATATAATAGTCTATCTTGAACATATGTGAAGTGAAGTTACAATCATATCTAGGTAGATAACACATTAGTACCAAAAAACCCAAACAAAAAAATTCTTTAGGGATTCACTAGGTGACACAGAAATGCACCTGGTGGCATATTAATAACAATGAATTCATAGGATTGTTATGGTTAGACTTTCACATAACAACCTTGTACATGTACAAGTTTATATTAGAGTAACATATAAATCTAATAACTTAGAATCATGTCAAAAATATTTATCACTATCTAAACACAAATCCATAAATATAAAACAACCAATGTGTAATCATTTCTTAGATTTGTTGTTTTTTAGATTTCATTTACAACACTTGGGATTTATTTCCATTATTTTGAAAGAATGAGCAAGAGATACACAGGATCCACAGGATCAATCCAGGAGAAAGAACCCACAACAAATAACCTACAAATATTTTCAGAGAATAAATAAATTTGTCACACCTAAAAAATAGGTGATAATCCACAAATTTCTCTATATATTCTCATTAATCTCTCATTAATTTCTCATATAATGCAAAGTATTTATAATATAAATAGTTTGTTTCATGTTAACAAACTATTTGTAATGATTACAAAATAGAGAAAACAAACTATTTGTTTTCTCACACTACGAACAAATATATTGTTGAGAAATTCAATAAAATAAATTAACCAAGGTAAATAAATTTTACCCTCGGTAATAAATAACTTACTCTATTAACCCTAGGTAAGATTAAATATGCATTATTCCAACACCCTCCCTTAAGCGAAACATAGGGAGAATGACAAACAAGGATGGGTCCCGACTACTAGGCCTGATAAGGTACCCATGTAAAAACTAATCAAAATATATGAAAAATAAAGGAAGGAAGGACTTCATGGGAAATCCCCCCCAAGGACAACTTCCTTCACCCCAAGCATCGCTCGCAACTAAAGATAATGAGGAGAGGCTAAACGTTTAGTGAAGATGTCTGCAATCTACTCAGCTGTACGCACAAACTCCAAAGAAAGAACTCCATCCTGAATAAGATGTCGAATGAAGTGCATGTGAATCTCAATGTGTTTTGTCCGCTGATTCTCAACAGGATTGCGTGAAATAGCAATCAAACTTTAGTTATCACACCAAAGAGTATTAGGACCCTGCTGTGTGAAGCCAAACTCTCCAAGCAACTGTCGAAGCCAAAGTATCTCCTGACTAGCTTTGACAGCACCTCGATACTCAGCCTCAGTAGAGGACAATGCAATAGCAGTCTACTTTTTGCATGCCCAAGCAACTGGACCTGAACCAAGTGTGAAATCAAATCCACAAGTGGACTTACGAGTGTCAACATCACCAGCCCAATCAGAGTCAGTGTATCTAACAAGCTGTGTAGAACTCTGTGGTGTGTAATGTATACCAAAGTGAGTGGTGCCCCAAATGTAGTGCAAAATATGCTTGGTTGCTTGCCAATGACTCTCATGAGGCTCATGTGAGAACTGAGAGACAAGGTTCATAGCAAATTTGATGTCGGGATGGGTATGAGTCAGGTATAAAAGACTACCTACAAGTTGCTGATACAAAGTGGAATCAACAAGAGGAGTCATACAAGTGGCAGACAACACAATACCTGACTGATATGGAGTGGGTGCAGGCTTACAATCAACCATGCCAAATCGATGAAGAAGATCTGTCACATACTTCTGTTGTCCAATAGAAATGCCCTCAGAAGATTGAAAAACTTGAAGACCAAGAAAATAATGTAGAAGTCCCAGATCTGTCATATCAAACCTATCTGCCAACTTGTCCTTGATGTCATGTATCAAAGAATCTGAACTGCCAGTGAGGATGAGATCATCAACATACAAAACCAAAATGAAAAGCTCCTCACCTTGCTTCAGGATGTATACATTGTGATCTGACTCACAACGAATAAAACCAGAACTCAAAAGAAAACTATCCATCTTCTCATACCAAGCTCGAGGAGCTTGTTTTAGGCCATAAAGAGAATGATGGAGTCTACAAACCAATGATGAGTCCTGCACAAATCTTGGAGGCTGCTCCATATAGATCTCCTCATGGAGATCACCATGTAAGAAATCACTCTTCACATCCATCTGAAAAATAGACCAAGAATGTGAAGCAGCAAGAGAGAGTACAAGCCGAATAAAATCCATCTTAGCTATAGGGGCAAAGGTCTCAGAGTAATCAACCCCTTCAACCTGTGAAAAACCCTTAGCTACTAATCTAGCTTTGTAATTATCTACTGATCCATCTGCAGCATATTTGGTCCTATAGACCCATTTACATTTTACAAGTTCTCTTCCCTTAGGAAGCGGGACAAGATCCCAAGTATCATTCTTCATCAATGAAGAATACTCATCATACATAGCAACATCCCACTCAGGTATACCAATAGCCTTAGAAAACAACACTGGATCATCTGTACAAGCTTGTCCCAAAAGAGCAACACCAGATGTCTGTGAGCGAGTGCGATGAGAATCAGATGGATCACCAACAAAAGAACCAGCTACATGTAGAGTGCTCTTTGCCCATTTAGGCAAAGGTGGTGAAGAAGATGGCTGTGGTAGCTGAATAAGTGCAACATCATCATCATCAACAATAGAAAGAAAATCCTCACTATCCTCAGTAGAAGGAGGGGGAGAAGAAGAACTAGATGTACACTCTTGTGGAGTGGGTAGCTCATCAACCTGAACATCCCGTCGAAACAACACATCATGTGTGACAGGATCAAAAAGACGGTAGTCTTTTACATCTTCACAATAACCAACAAAAATGAGTGGTTGGTCTTTTCTTCTCCAATGCTTTACGTTTGTCATCAGGAATGAATGCCCATGCTTGACTCCCAAAGATGCAAAAATCTGAAATATTAGGCTTGATCCCAGACCAAGCTTCTTCTGGTGTCATATTTTGCACAGCTTTGTGAGGCATATGGTTTTGAATGTAGTTTGCACAATTTACAGCTTCAGCCCAATATTGTGGACCCAAATTTTTAGAGTGAATCATACAATTAGCCATCTCTTTCAATGTTCGATTCTTCCTCTCTGCTACACCATTTTGTTGAGGAGTGTGTGGTATAGTGAACTGATGTTGTATCCCATGCTCAATACAAAAATCATAGAAAGCATTACTGTCATATTCCCCCCCATTGTCAGTGCGTATCTTCTTAAGAGGAAGAGATGATTGTTTTTCAACAAAGGCTTTGAAAGCCTTAAAAGTTTCAAAAACTTCACTTTTCAACTTGAGAAAATATACCCAAGTTTTACGAGTGAAATCATCAATGAATGTGAGTGCATATTTAGCCCCTGAAAAAGAATGAGTTGGAAAAGTCATCAAATCACTATGAACCAACCCTAAGGGTGCATTTGCACGTGTGGCCTTACCAACTGGAAATGGATCCTGGTGTTGTTTACCAACTAGACAACCAGGACATACCCCATCAATACATGAGACCTTAGGAAGGCCTTTTACAAGATGTTTTGTACTCATTTGTTGCATATATCCATAACTCAAATGTCCCAATCTCTCATGCCACAATTTGCTGAGATTATTACCATGTGCTATAAGTGAAGAACCAGAAGACATAAAAGACTCAAACTTATCAAAAGTATAGAGTCTTGCAGTATGGTCTGTTGTACCTATAGCAACTATCTCACTAGGATCATTACATTCTCTTATTACAACATTATGTGAAGTAAACTCCACAATTTTACCAGTACCAAAATTACATATTTGATATACAGAGAGAAGATTAGAAGAGATTTGAGGTACAAGCAATACATTGTTAAAACATCCATCCTGTTTATCAACAGTACCTGATCCCAAGACTTCAATCTATGAGGAGTTACCCATAACAATATGTGATGTACTACAATCTGTAAGGGAAGACAATAGATCCTTAGAATGTGTGAGATGGTGAGAAGCACCTGAGTCAAAAATCCACTGATCCTGACATGAAGATATAGCCCTGGCTGAAAGTGCTTTCCCTTTTCTTGTAGAAGTAGAAGGAGATGGAGACGGAATGGAAATTTTGCGTTGTCTGACCGCTACCTCTAATGCTTCCATCTTCTTAAAACATCTACTTTCATCATGATTAGGACCACCACAAAAATTACATGGACCAAATGTTTTCTTCTTTTACTTAAAGGACTTTTTGGTCTTAGTAGATTTAGAATGATGAGGTGATTGGGTGGTGGACTCTGGAGGGTTATTTGAAGGTGCTTGCTTTTTAGACTTAGGTGAAGGTTTTCCTATAGAAGAATTAGCAACTAGAGCATGACTAAGACCAGGTAGAGCATCTAAGGCCATTAATTTTGTTTGCTCCCTAGTCAATCTTTCACAAAAAACTTCAAAGGAAGGCCATTTGAATTCATCACCTTATGTATCCATCATAGTATAAAAAGCAGAGGAAAAAACACTATATCGTCCTTTCAACTTTGACAAAATCATGAAAATGCACTCCTGATCACTTTTATCCTTGTCACCAGCTTTCAATTGTGACCTTATAAATTTGAATTTTGCTAAGAATTCATCTATTGAAGGGAAATTTGATGGAGAGAGAGTACTCAATTCTGCATCTAATTGCAAAATTTTAAACTCATTAACTTTGCCAAATAGGTTTTTAAATTTTTCCCATGCCTCTTTTGGCGTAGTAGCATCTGCAATGTGAAATTGAAGATTATCTGAGACGTTGAGGCAAATCAATCCAAGAGCCTCATCCTGCTTACATCCATATGCATATTTGTCTTTTTCAGTGGTGAATGCTACAGGTGTCGTTTCAGAAAAAATTCTCCATAAGCCCTTTGATTGAAGGAGTTTTTGCATTTTTAGCTTCCAAACATGATAATTTTTAGAATTTAGAGGTTCAAACAATCGAGATTCCATTCCCGAGGAAGATGATGAAGTTGACAAGAACAATCTAGACATTTGTTTTTCCTCAAAAAACACCCCTCCCGTTACAATTTAATGTCTCCCGACGAAAAAAAAAATTTAGCCTTGGCTTATACAAAATTAAAAAAATGGCTTTATGCAAAAAAAATGTAGGGGGATTTGACCCCAAGACCTCCTCCCTACAAATTTTTAACAAAATATCTCTAGCCGTTTTAGCAAAGTCAAATTTGAACTTTCAAAGCTAGAGACTTGCATTTAAACCACTAAAAATTAAAATAATTAATTAAAAAAAGCCAAAAATGACTCACACATGTGAGATATCAGCTGAATAATCTTTGGCTTTATCAAAAATAAACTCTTTTTCCAGCAAGGCGTGGTGGTCAGGGAAATATTTGAGAAAATTTGTAAACACAGCCAAGGAAAAAACACCTTTCAGCAATGCAGAATGGCTCCACTGGATCTGCCAAAAGGACTATACGTCCTGCTCCAAATCCATCCTTCTCAGCATGAAATGAAAGCTTTTGAAGTCTGCTATCACATGAAATTCTCAGATTTTGATTTTATATAGAATAAGGCATTCAAAAATGAGAAATCCGTACGGCTATACAGCAGGCAAAAAAATAGTTTTTAAATTCCTGTTGTTGGCTTCCAAAACATTGTACGGCCTGATCCAAATTCATCAAAATTTATATGGATAGAAAGATATAAGAGTTAGATTTCATTAACAGGTCTCAGATTTGAAAAAATTCAACCGTACGATCTGCCACATCAGAAAAAATGAACAGGTACTGCAGTCTGCCAACAGGAACCAGTCAGCAGAATTTGAAAAGAAAGAGCTGTACGTCAAGCATTAAATGCAAAAATTAAAATTGGAATGGATTCCTGACTTTATTTCCTATGCTCCCATGAAAAAAAATCTGATTCTGGAAATCTGTACGGTCATTTAATGAGCATAAAGTACAAAATTTTCTAAAAAAAACTAGTAAATAAGAACCAAAATTTGAGAGAATTAAAAATATCTGTAACACATCAATAAAATAATATTTTTGAATGTGTTAAAATATGAAAAATTTCAGGGAAGAGGATCTTCAACTGGAACTCCAAGCTCTAATACCATGAAAGAATGAGCAAGAGATACACAGGATCCACAGGATCAATCCAGGAGAAAGAACCCACAACAAATAACCTGCAAATATTTTCAGAGAATAAATAAATTTGTCACACCTAAAAAATAGGTGATAATCCACAAATTTTTTTGTATATTCTCATTAATCTCTCGTTAATTTCTCATATAATGCAAAGTATTTATAATACAAATAGTTTGTTTCATGTTAACAAACTATTTGTAATGATTACAAAATAGAGAAAACAAACTATTTGTTTTCTCATACTACGAACAAATATATTGTTGAGAAATTCTCAACAATAAAATAAATTAACCGAGGTAAATAAATTTTACCCTTGGTAATAAATAACTTACCCTATTAACCCTAAGTAAGCTTAAATATGCATTATTCCAACATATTTCACCTCTTAGATAGATCTAAATTTCATACTTCAGCTGTATATGTTTATATTTAGTTAATTACTTGTTTATACCTATTTTGTGTAAAAATTAGGCATAGCATAAACATAAATGGTGAAACCCAATTCTCTCTAATACTTAACCTAGGGTTTCATACAACACTTTTCTTTTACATTTTCATGGTTGATTTTAGATAAGAATTCATTGCATGATTGCTTTATCCCAGACCTTTATTTTTATTCAGGTACCTACATCATGTTTATCTTTACCTTATGTTTTATTTTTTCTTAAATCCAACCTACGTAGAACTATATTTTTCAGTTAATGAAGGTTTCTTATGCAGGACTTGTCATTGCATATTTCTATTTGAGTACACATCTTAAGGATTACACCGGTATTAGGGTTGGATTGGTTTGTGGTACTTTATGATAGATTATTGTCATATTATAACTTATTCTACCTATTTACACTCTTTATCTTGTTATTTGGCCATTCGAGCCTCCTCTGGTGTTTTTGTCTACCTTTCAGATCTTTTACCTAGTTTTAGGGTTTCTCCTAACTAGCTTGGCCCTAATGAGTTGGTTCTATTATATCCCCTATGTTTAAAACTTTATCAATCATGATTGATTTAGTTCCTTATCATGTATGTGTCATTTTAAACTATAACAACCTATAAACACATAAATTAATATTTATTTCTAAAACAATGCACTTGTGACCATTCCTTGTACACACGTATCTCATACCCAATTTTATGGTCCAGACTACCCTTACTTAACTTATATGTGGATGACCCTTACCTTTTAATATAAAAAAATTATGAATATCGCTAATCACAATTGTAAGTAACCAGAACTCACTATCATATTGATCCACACTTTTAGTTTATTTGTCTCTACTCCTCATAAAAGGTTATTCCTTTAAGAATATTCTACTTGTTGGTAGTGTATTAATCTTCCATATGCATCCTCCTAAAAAATAATGGCTATTTTCTCAAATTCAAACTCACCTAACAGGTCATCCCACACATTTCTCAAGTCCCATTCAAAATAATTCCAAAATTATCACTATAAATCCAATTTTATAACCATAGTTCACTAAAGGCTCATATGATGGAAAATCACTAGAATATTTAACTACACATTGAGAGGAAATCACTTATTCTTCCTAATTCTAACTACACATAACCTTGGTAGCCCTGAGTTAAGTCTACATACAACTCCAAGGTCACAAATCATTATTAAAGCACTTAATCACACCAATATTGCACCACCATCTATCATTACACCAATATTTCACACACACCATTGTAACATGCAATAATTAAATGGATTTTGATCCCTCTTTGGGGTATTATTATGTAGTCAGTACTCAACACAAGGGGTGTTAAGGTTAAACATACCTTCATCCACTAACCCATTTTTCCCATTTATTTTATTTTTTCTTCATGGTCTATTGAGATAGGATTATAATTGAATAATAAGGCATGCATCAACTTCCACAACAAATCACATAGATCTAATTACACACATAGCAGTCACTAGTGAAGTCACACAGTCATATTTTTACACATAGGGTAAAAACCCTACTATATGCCAAAACTCCTTACAAACACCAATGTAGGTTGGCCTTATCCTAGTAGATGAGAAGCCCTATTCCTGATTCATAGTGACCTCCCAAATCCCTATAGTAAATTTCACATTCACAGTCATACATATTTGATTTCTAGCTAAGCTATTCCCCTTTGGTACTTTTCCCTTTTTATCATAATTTCATATTTAGCAAGTTCCTAATTGATTTGTGTGATTTATAGCATAATATATACACTCTAATTTTATGAAACATTTTATCATAATTAGTATTCTTTCTATCTATAATTTGATAAAAAAATTGGTGAACATGTTTATTATTAAACATTACTTGATCCTAACTAGTCATGTTGTTAGGGTTTCTATTTTTCCTTGTGCTTACTTTACTTGCCTTGTTAGGGTTTCATAAATTTAAAATTGGTAATAAATTAAAATTCCATCATCAATCTTATTCAATGGATTCTTATAGTTATTTTGTTATACCTCATTCACATTAGCATTCCTTCACAAATGCTCATGATGCAGGAAATAATATAGCGATCAGGGTTATGATGAATCAATTACAATCAATCCAAAAGCATTTCCCATGTTTGAATTCCAATCTTTAAATATAAGTTTCTTGAAAATATGGATTTGAATTAAACTATTTAAAAAATATGGGTATACAAGCAATGGATTAGGTAAAAATGCATAAGGTGTTATTCACCCTATGGAAACATCTACTCCAAAAGGTAAATAGGGGTTATGATATATGCATAACTCAAAAGTTAGATTTTTAGTTAAGTTTTCTCATATAACTTTTGTCTAGTCAATGGAAAAATTCCAAATTGATTCGATTCACATAGAAATGGTTCACTATAAAGTTAATCACTATAACATTGGTGAACAAACTATGAATTATAAATACTCAAATTAAAAGAGCTATGGTTAATATTTGTTATGTTGAAAATATTTGTAACATTTCATTCTTGCATACATTTGAAGTTGATCTAAATATAATATAAGTACCAAATATAATAATTAATAAATCAAATCAAGGGTTATGGCCACCAATTGGTACGATTTTAATGAATATAACATTAGGGCCTAACACAATGCATGTTGTATTTAAATTCACAATTCATTCTACATTGTAAAATTTCCTCTTGGTTCTACCTTGGATAAGATACACAGGGTAAGCACATTATATATTACATATTTGTCTTACATTCATACATGGTATACATACATTTACATAAATAGGAGATATTATTCCCTTAAAATACTTGAACTCACAAAAGTTTGTTCTTATACATGATCAGCTAATACATAAGAAAGAATAGTTTGAAAAAATTCCAACTCCTTCGTGAAGATAGTTAACCAAATTTATATAATGTATTTATACCTTTTCACTTAAGTTATTGTAATTAAACCTCATATCTCTCCCTCTCATTAAATAGGTTGATTGTGATTTGTATAGAGCACCAGGGCATACTACCAATAGATGGATCAGTCTAAGCCATAAGATATAGGGTTTAATAGATTATAATAACATTGATGTAGGTACATATAAATAAAAATTAAATGTATATCCTAATGAATATCCCATATAAAAAAATTATTGATTCCTTTCATGGGTATGCAGATTAAGAAATTAAAGATAATACAAAAGTTGAGAGTGTCACAAAGAGAAAACAACTACATGTTTCTCATGATATAAATGGGGTTGCATTAAATAATCAATGTCATAGTAATATGAAAAATACACATAATATTATAGGACATACTCATAAAACTAATAATTATGTTATAACACAAGATCATAATTTAGATTCGAACATGAGACCAAAAACTACACGGGCACATTGTTCAAAGTTCATCATGCCTATTTTTTATCCAAGTCCTATTGCTTGTAGGATCATGTGGGATTTATTGGTTAGTATTTTTATTTTTTAGTTGAATATATTCAAAAGATACCAAAAAAATAGAATATTTCAAAAAAAAATCTAAAAACTATGACTTATGTGTGATATGTATAGTTTTTTTACATCAATTAATTTGCGCTTAGTATATGTAGTATTTCTCTATATCTAGTTTTTTGTCAAATATGCTTCACAATTGTAATGGAGTTTCATAAAATACATGTTGTCATTTATAGATGCATTTTTATGTGGTGATAGTGTTTTAGACCTAAAAAATATACATAGACAAAATATGTCTCTTCTAAACAGTAACGAACTGTGCTTTTTATTTGATTCTACCAAACTTATCCTAGTACATATGGGCTCTACTTTTTTAGATTCAAACCAATTTAAAGTCTTCTATGGTTTATTTATATCATAACTTCACTAGGGTCACCTTAACACATGGTTTTTATTATTCTATGGTTATCCCTATTGTTCATGTTTTAGTTTAATAGAATGTGAAAAATCTATTATTAGCACTCACTTACTTTCACATTGATATAGTATTGGATACCTAGTTATTGAATATCATGATGTTATAGGTTGCTTATGTAAATCAAATTCACTTATTAAATCATTATTTTTAAGTTTGTGTTCTTGCTTCATGTCTTGTGTGTATTCAAATTGTTTGGATTGTGGATATTTGAGCATGTCCTTGTTTTTGGATCTAAGACATATTGTATACAAATATGCATGTGAGTGACAGTTTAAAATGTCCCTTGATTGTGGAACCTTAGTCTTATTCTTGAATTTATTTCGTGCTTTTGTGTGTACTCTATGTGTGTGTGTCATGGCCATGACTCTTGTTTTCCCAGTTTGCTCAGTTTTTAATGCCATGATGGACATCATGCATCTTCCTAGATTTCTGATGCCATGATGGATATCATGCATCCTCCCTAAGTTGTTCTATATCATTTTCAATTTCTCAATATATGTTCATTATTCACTATGTTTCTCATTTTTAACATCTATATAGACATGATACTATGTATGTTTGGCTCTACTTGCATCTTAAGTTACTATATTTCTCATTTTATCTATGATGATACCATGATCTCCAATGTTATCATTAATATTATAGATTACAATTTTTTATATAACATCATTAACATAACTTTAATATTTTGAGCTAAGTTATTGTGAAGGATTAACAAATCACCTCAAAAGAGAGGGAATACACAATGGCTTATATTATAGACTAAGATGTAACAGTACACTTCATAGACATAAATTTTCAATTTTTTATTATAAAATCATAATTCATACCCATTTTTACTTAGAATTTACTTTCAAAATACATTTCTCTAATAGAACAAGGGTGTAGGTTAATCATATCGATAACAATGCACTACCATCCAAATAGTGAAATACAACATCTTCTAGAACTCTCATAATTACACTTAGTCAATAGATAAATTTTGAGTAGCTCATCAGAGATAATTTCAAGTTTTATACACATGTTTAGTATAATTTTAGCTTAGTTTGGGGGCATCATGTGTATAATGTATTCCAAATTTCTTGGCATGGTGTGACTCAAAAACTAATTTGATATTACTCAACATAAGTAATAAAAATATGTCATTCTATATTTTGTATATACTATACTTAGATCATGTTATTTTTCACTAGTTTTGCACCAGAATTGAATTTGATTCCATCTATAGTGGTTGATTCACCTTTTTACACCAATTTTTCACTAGTTTTTGCTCCAAAATGATCTATCATAATTTATATAAGGATTCAAAGCTACTCCATTACTTTTGGTATGCAATGACAGAAACACACCTTTATTTCTTAATCACACTCTCCTTCCAATGATGAATTTTGTCCACATTCTAATCCAAGTGCTTCAATGAAAAATAAAATCTCTAATGGTCCTACCCTCTATAATAACTAATTTTTCACCTAATACACAATGGTTTGTATACCCGAATAGGTTTTACATGAAGCATAGTTTAACACATGGCCTACATGCAAGGTTGTTATTCATAGGTAAGTTTAAGTACAACTCTTTTCCTTTTACTCTAGTACATTCTCTTTTTTTTGCATCACTAGAATAAAAGGGGGGAAATATAGACACATAAATTAACATTTTTTTATAAAATAATTCACTTGTGACCATTCCCTATATACACTTCACTCATGCCCAATTCCATGATCTTTGAATTCACTTTCTTCACTTTTATGCAGGTTACCCTTACCTTTTAAGAAAAATTTGATTCTAATATCCATATTCACTATTCCAAGTAGCCTAAACTCACTATTAGGCTAAACCACACTTCTATTTTAGTTATCTCTTCTCCTCAGACAAGTCCACTCCTTCAAGACTATATCACTCATTGGTAGTGTCTAAATCCATCGGTCATGTTCTCTCACCAAATAATGATTAATTCATCAAATTCAAACTCACCTAATGGGTTGTCTTGCATTTTTTTGAGTCCCAGTCAAAGCAATTCCAAAATGATCATTATAAACCCATATTTTGTAACCATTGTTCACTAAAGACTCATATGATTGAAAATCACCAAAATATCTAGGAGCACATTGAGATGAAATAACTTATTCTTCCCAATTTTGAGTGCACATAACCCTAATAGCCCTGAGTTAAGTTTGTATGCACCTCCAATATTACAAGTCATTGTTTAATCATGCAATCACACCAAGATTTCACTAACATCTATCATTACACAAATATATCACACACACCACCATAGCAATGGAGAACTACATGGAATTTATTCCTCTACTAATTATTAATATGTATGTAACGCTCAACATAGGGGGTGTTGAAGTCAAGCACAAATTCTATAACTAACCCCTTTTCCCCATTTATTCCATTTGTTCTTCATGGGGTATATTGAGCTAAGGTTCTAAGAGAAGAAAAAGACATACATAAAATTTCACAACAAATCATGTAGATCTAATCATGTACACAAAACTCACCCACAAAGGCATACATACCCATTTTTACATAGAGGGCAAAAACCCTAATGAATGTTGGTGCTCCTATAGACACTAATGTAGGTTGGTCTTATCTGAATAGCATGACCATGTGCTAGGCTAATGTAAATCCCTATTCATGATTCATATTGACCTCCTAGATCCCTATAGTAAGTTTCATAGTCATAGTCATAGTCCTACAAATTTTATTTCCAACTAAGTTATTCTCCTTTGGTACCTTTGGTACTTTTCCCTTTCTATCATATTTCCATATTTAACGAGATCCAACTTAGATTTTTTGATTTATTGCATACTCTATACACTTTGATTTTACACAATAGTTTTTCATAATTAGGATTTAAAAATTATTTATATCTCAAATTTTATCAATCACAACCCTACTCGATGTATTTTTTTTCCATTATGGATTAACTCAGCATGGTAGGTGTAGTACTATTTTCTATTTGGTCAATCTAGATTGAGTACATCAGCATAATTATTAATTAAATTTTATGATTTGGATCCAAATACATATAGCTCATAGATCTCATTTTTATAATAAACACACACCATTCTTCTCTACTTATGCACAAAAACCTACTTTTAGTATAATAAGAGGAATCAAACTCCATAGTATAAGATCTTACTCTTATAGAGGTATAGTCTTTGATCAAGGTTTTTAAAGTTCAATATAAGGAAGATGAACCAAGAATGTATGCATTAGTCTTTGGAGTCCTTAATAATGGTCACTTAGGTCTTCTTCCTTTCCATTTGAATCTTCACTTACAATATTTCTCATAGAGTGTCATTTGAGCCAAGGGGGAGATTAATGCATTGACAAGTCAACACAAGGTAAGTATCCCTCTTTATGCTCTTCCTTTTAATTGGTTTACATTATTATACTATAGTGGTATGTTTTCTTATTCTTCATCATGGTTATCTTAGCTTATTCTTGTTAGTATATGTTATATTTTCATCCCTATGTATCCTATTTTAGATTCATCTTAGTTACAACCTTTAATTTAAATACCTCTTAGTGACCACCTAATGGAATTTATCTTTTCTTAGTTTATCTTCTTACCATATTTGATATGGGTTACCCTTATTCATGATTTAATTTCTTTTGGTTTCCTTATTATATATTTGATACCCCTTTTATAAACAACTCTTGCTTACAACCTCACCCTATTTTGCAACGTGCCATCTTATATGTATTTAGACCTGGTATGGTCTTATTTCTTTCTTATATTAGAGGATATTTATATTTTTTACCATAATTTCACATAATACATTATGTTGAACCTGACATGAATCTTATCCCACCATTAGTTGGATCATATTCCCCTTTTTTCATTTTATCTAGTTTGTTAGATTTTACCATCATTTTAAAATGATGTTCTCTCTTAGGATTTTTTCTAGCGAGTCTCAACCCTTTAAGATTAAATATAGGTAGCTTATTTACACATCCTATCCACATAATTAAATTAATCTCCTCATTTTGTAATTTTTTTCAATCTAAATCTCATTATATCTAATGTAACATGGTTTCAATAACTTCTGATAGTGAACTTAAAAGCTTAACTATCACATTAAAGACCTAGATTCAAAATCCATTTATACCCAAAATGAGTATGAAAGCCTTAAAAACCTCTACTGTAAATGCTTCCACATATATTCCCTTTCTCAACCTTAACACCATTAATATCTCTCCTATAAATCCTCCTTTTGTCAACAATGCTATGAACAATCCACACTCAAAATCCTACTCACATTTTAAAAATGGCTAATCAACCTCAACAAGATTTTTTGAACCAACCCAATTAACATTGTACACCTACTCCTCTTACAGATGCTAACAAGAATATAATTCCTCAACTTCCTATTCGTAACAAGATTATTCAAAATCTTCAAAATGAACCCCTATCTCCCTACATCATTTCCACGGATATTTGAGGTGCTTCTCTAACTATAAAATATGATGTAATTATCTATCCTACCCAATCTTATATATTTTGGAAATCTATACAAATACTGGATCCAAACCAATACTTATGCAACCACTAATATTTTAGTTAAAAATCTAGTTGGAGATACACTATAATGGTATAGCTAAATCCTTACATAATTATAAGAATATAATACTTATTAAATTCTTTAGTAAACTAATTTAACTATCATGACCTTCTTGATAATAGTCTTGATAACTTCATTAATTATAGCTAATTACTTAAAGATATTGTACATGATTTCCTCAACTGATGGAAGTATTTATCACATAAATCATATCATGACTTGATAGATGAATATATTTTAATTACTACTCTTAAAACCCACTCTAATATTGATTTAGGTCCTTCTCTCCTTATGCATTCTAATAATCCTTTAATCAAGCTAAAAGACAAGATTACCTTATGAACCAATTTGAACCTTCTAGTAGGAAATATTTCTAAACATCCACTAATGTCATAAAAGATATCACTTCTCATAATATGCCTCCCCAACCCAAACTATGATTATTTCCATCAAATAAATCACATAGCTCATACAATTCATATTGTACACACATACCCTTAAGCGTTCAAAAAATCAAAAATCTCATGCCACCTTCTAGGCCCTTCACTTTTTATGAATCTAAACCTTTCCAGCCATGTTACCATTCCAACATGTTTTACTTTCTCCATGCCTTAGTTTTCCATTCCCAAAAATATTTTTTCATAGTAAAATTTATTATGACCTCATGTTAGGAGAACATTTTGACCATGAAGCTATATCCTAAGAGTGTTACAAAGACTATATTAAGGCATCTAAATCCCATTCCAACCAATCAAATCAATTTAACCTTTCCCATCCACATCAATCCTAAAAATCACATGAACCTCAACAAAATTATAATCCCAACATTGATGGGATTTTCAATCATATCATCTAATCAACTACGTTAAGTTGATGTCATATCAAACCAAGGTTGATGTCCAACGGAAATCAGCAGTAAGGTATGCAAGATAGTGGCTAATAGTTATATGTTTGGGGGGAGTTATGGATCATTTACTTCTAAATATTTAATATACTTGCTTGAATGGAAAACTAACCTATTTCTTATAAATAAAACACAATTACTAAATGGAAATACTTGTAGGGGAAACACACTTTGCTGAAATTGAAAATGCTTTTAAGGGAAACACACTTGGTGTAAATGAAATTGATTTTGAAAGAAGCACACAACTAATCTAAATTTCTAGATTTGAAATTGATTTTAAAGAAAAATGCTTTTAAATTAAAAGTGTTGAAAGTATAATTGATTTAAACACACATGCATAAACACATATACCTAGAGGTTAAAACATATAACACAATACTTTGCATAAACTAATGAATGACAAACTTTGAGACATACATCAATATGAAATCAGCATACAAATACCAAAATAGATCATACTTCCTTGGTTGAGTGGGCCCTTGCTCTCCCTTGGGATAGGAATAGAACAACACTTAGTTTTGTATAAACTTTATGAAATCAATTTCTCATTACTTATAGAAATGATTACAATCTAAAAAGGAAAATATTTGTGTATTATTCAATTCTCCATACTTTCTACCAAATCACTACTAACTAACTATGAATGAGAAAGTTGTGTTTATAATACAACTTCTTCAAAAACTTCTTGTTTGAGAGTAACAAATTAAAATAATAGTTTAGAACTAATTTCCTAATCTTAACAACATAAAAAATCAATTTAAAACTGATTTTCTATTCTTAACAACATAATAAATGAGTTTTGAAATTGATTCTTATTCTAGGCTAACTAACAAATTTGATTCCTACATTATTTGGACAATATCAACAATCCATATTATTCAAGGAGAAAATAGTGGGAAGTGTTAGATTCAGAAATCCACCATCTTCTAGTTTGTTAGAGAGAATATAGGTTTTTTATTTTCTTTCCAACAACTTATAATTTTGTGGGAGAGAATCAATCACAATCTTGGCCAATTCAGTTTCCTCCAACAACTTGATGTTTGAAATATTCATAGTATTTGAAATACTATAAATATCTTTCCTTATTTAGAACTACCTATTTTTAGAAATAATATAGATATATTTCATAAAAATACTTTTTATAAATAGGTAATAATCATCTCTAGAGCTCTTTACTTTCATGTTTCCATGGTTGCAGGCATCTATAGTTATTGATGTCTATTTTTAGAAGTTTCTATTTATAGAATTTGTATATATAGAAAGACTATAAAACTTATTCCAAAACATTCTCTCATTTCTTATTTAGTATTATAGACTCAAAATCAATTTTGAAATCTTTAGAGTAAATTTTGTGCATCTCTGGTGCTAGGACTGTGCATCTTCGAAGCTAGGATTGGTGATCTATGGAGCTAGGATGGAGATCTCTAGAGCCAGTTCAAATGTAAATAACTTTTACATATGGACTCAGATCAAGATGATTAATTTTTTAAACTTTTCTAAGTTTTTAAGATAAATCAAAATATACAATTAGATTCAAGTTTAAGGATGTTCTTGATGACTTTTTTCCCATTTTCTAGAATCTATCCATTTTATCCTCATACCTTCACATGACAAAACAACAAACAAGCCAACACAAAAACACAATACCTATTTTTTGTTGATAAAAATTTGTTTGTATGACTTATATGATATTTCATCAATATTACATATATCTCAAAATCAATTAAATAAACTTGGAAATGATTTATATGGGACTCTGAAGCTACTAATCAATTCTGAAGTTACATGAAGGTTGTTCTTGATTTGGTATTTTAGAACTTCAAACTTTGATATCTACATTGATGTCTAATTTCAATATGCATAGACAACATTTGGCATCTATTCTCCAAGAACTTGTTATAAAATAGAAACAATGCAGTCTATAATGAATTCTAAATAATAGACTAGATATATCCCATGTTTCATTCTAAAAAACAATAAGTGCTTAAAACTACATCTAAGTCCACTTTAATACATGATTTATGAAAGAGAAAATGATATTTTTTACTGATATAATGAGACATTTTATGGTCTCATCAAAATTCACCCCTATGAACAATTTTTTAGGTGATATTGACACCAATTATGACCAATACTATTTTAATTTCCAATATATTAACATGGTAAAGGTTAATGACTAACATAAGCCTTCTCATAAAAATCTCATTACTAAACCTAAGAAGCCTTCTTGAGACAAAATATTTATCAAGGATGCAACCACCTATAAAACAATTATCAATTCCCTGTCTAATTATTTATCCTTTCTACCACTAGAACCTCAATCTAAATTTTAACCTACTTCTACTACCACAACTCCCAAATCCAATCCTAATTTTCAATCAGAATACTACTATAGTTATTACAAAAAAATCTCAATGAATTTTCTTAGAAGAGTTTAACATTATGCCTTGAAATATTCCTCTCATGGAACTCATGATAACATCATCCTGTCATAGGAAACTTTTCATGCAATAATTCCAAGGCATAAATGAGACACCTTCTACAACCAAAACCAAAACATCTAGTCAACCTCTTTAAGGTCCATACCTTACTGAGGTTCATGCTATTGAAACCATATTCCATCCCCACCATTATATAAAACTCTAAATTGAGCTTCTTCAAGATGATATGATTAATGATGAAATAATTTTCTAAGTTGATGACCCACCTCTCTTTATTAGTATCTTGGTCATTAACATTCAAATTAGTAAATTTTGGGTGGGTGAAGATTCGAACATCAATAGCATCTCTTTGTGGTTAGATAAAGAACTTGGATACACCCTTATTTTTATTTAGGTAACTATTTAGGATTTTTCAAATTTGAATTATTTTCATTGTTTTATCTCAAACCTTGATTACTATTTAGGTACCTTTTTTAGGTTTAACTTTACCTTAGGTTTCATTTTTACTTGCATACAACATAAGGTCTACTACTCTATTTCATTATAATATTTAATGGATATTTATAAATATGATTTTAAATTTTATGTATTCTCATCTATAAGATGACTAGACATTCACTTAATAATTCAACATTTTTGACTTACATATTATATCCCTCTTCTAAAGTGGCCACAACACTTACAAATTTAACATTGACATACTTAAACATTTCCATGATTGTTTAGGTTGTATGGCTTATTATAATATTCATAATTTTTCAACACAATAGAATAGAGCATGCTATGATTTTATCCCTCCTCCTTTTTATTTATAAATGGGGTTAATCCAAGATTACTCTTTGAATATCTAATTCAACAAACCCTATAATTTTTTATGAAAATTATAAGGAACACAATCTAAAATTTCTACCCTTTAATTATTTAAAAAAATAATATCAATGAAATACATAATGTTATATATATTGCACAATATAATCTCACCAATAGAAAATACCCCTATTCATTTTACATATTTGGTTAGAGGATGGTAACATAACAAGAAAGCTATCTTCTTTCACTTAAAAGAATTATTGTCTAAGGAAATCACCTACAAAAATATTCCCTCGTGCATTAGAATGGTTGTTAATCACATAGAGGTTAAGAGGGTTCTTGTAAATAATGGATTGATATTAAAAATATGTATCAAGGCTTATCTTATGGAATTAGGTTTGAATAAAGATTTCCTATCACCTTTAGATATGATCATTAAAGGTTTTAATTACACATTACAAAGCACCTTAGGAATTTGTTATAGTTGATCTTGAACTTGGACCTAAAATGATGCTTACACAATTCCATGTAATATTTAACAAATATAGCTACAATAATTTTCATTGGAGACCTTGGATCCATGTAATACATGTTTCCACCTTTACATTACATCAATTCTTAAAATTTATTCATAACAAGTTTATCCACATATTTCATAGAGATAAATAATCTTTTAAATATTTCAAAAAGAGTAATCCATGAAGGTCATTATTTAACATTATAATGGACCTCAACCAAATATCATAGTCCCTAAATCTAAAAACCTTATAAATATGCACATGTATATAATCCAATTAAACCAAGCAAGTACAGTGAATGTATCTAATAAAATGATTACAAACATGATGATGTAGATGAACATTTAATAGAATTAAACTTTACACTTAGTCAATATCTTGATGATATGCACATATGGGATAATGATAAATTTCATAAAATCTTCATGGAAGTACATAGTGACAACTAGATCAATTTAAGCCCTACCACTTTGCGCTTTACAATAATATGAAAAAGGGCATGCATGTACCAAAAGCATGGGATACAAAGTTTGGTGATTAGGGAGAGATGAACAAGTGATTATAAATCCAATATATCTCAACCCTAATGAGATCAAAATGGAACTTGGTTGTAAATTAGATGTTATTATAAAGGATAACACAATGACACATAAAACCTTGCATAACAACTTCTTAAATTCAAAAGCCTTGCTACACAAAAAAGTATTTCATGTTGAGTCATTAAAGCTCATGAAACCTATAATAAATTTTTTGGGTTGATTTTTATAAAATTTATAAATTAGATAAATTTTATAATGATGTATCTTTATAAGAGTATGTGGAATATTATGTTGATCTACCATATTTTTTTACCATAAAACAATATTTCCTCATAAGTTGTACTAGCATGCTTATTTTGGTGAATGTGAGACTATTACTATAGAGGAAGATATCCCCATAGATGGTCTGAAGTCATTTCCCATTTCATCTTACATTGAATATTTTTCTACATTTCTTAATGAATAAACAACAAAATTCAACTTTGAAATAGTATAAAATCATAAAACAATTTTACTTGGAGCATCAATGTCACCTGAAGAATAAAAAGACCACCGACAACTCCTAAGCAACTTCACTAAATTATTTTCTTATAAATATTAAAATATGCCTAGTATTGATCCATAAATAGTATTTCACAAGATTTTTTTGGATCCTAGTGTCAAATCAGTCAATCTAAATACTAGGAAATACATCCTAAATAGGCCTTGCCAGACAAAGATAAAATTCAATGCTTACTAGGTGTGAGGTTCATAAGACCCACTGATTTTTCCTTTTGGATGTCTAACATTGTACTAGATATAATACTTGATTGATGTGTTTGTATATGCAATGAATTAAAGGAATTGCACAATATTTTTCCAAAATATGACTTTTCTTTACCCAATAGAGATATAATTGTAGATTCCATAACAGGATATGAAATGCTTTCCTTTATGGATGGTTTTTTAGATATAATAAAATTAAAAATAATATTCTAGATCTATTTTAAATATATTTCACTATAGTGTGGGTAAATTTTTTTACATGGTCATGAATTTGGACTATAAAATTATGGTGTTACTTATCATTGGGCCATGATGCACATATTTCACTATCACATGCATGACATTTTTGAAGATTATGTCAATAATATTTTAGGAAAAAAATATAAGGATCATGTTAAATATTTAACAAAATATTTTTGAAAGATTATGTAAGTTCAATGTTTGGTTGAATCCAAATAAGGGCATATTTGGTGTCACATCAAGAAAATTGTTGAGTTTTATAATATCTCAGTAAGGCATCGAAGTGGACCCTAAAAAAATAAAATCTGTACTTGATATGTCACCACCCACTAACTTGAAGAAACTAAGAAGTTTAAAACTTAAAATACATCCAATATAAAATTTTATGGCCTAATTGGATAACAAGACCCAACTATTTTCTAGAATCTTACGTAAAGGAAAAAAATTTGAATGGGACAAACATTATTAAAAATATTTTGATGAAATTAGGGATTACTTAGAAAATCCATTGGTTATGATGTCAATTATTCTAAAAATACCACTATTATTATACGTTTATAACACTAAGAATGCTTTATGGAATTTGTTATCATATTATGATGATGAAGGTCGAGGAATGGAAATCTACTACATTAGCATGACCTTAATCGATTATAAAAATAAGTATAATTCAATGGATAGGTTTTGATTGTCTATAATATTCACAATACAGAAGCTTAGACACTAAATGCTTACTACTAAAACTCATGTTATCAAAACAAAATGTATATCATGTTTAAGCCTTATCTTTTCATTCACATAGCCAAATGGGTCATGTTACTCATGGAGTTTGATCTAAAATTTACACCTCAAAAATAAATAAAAGGATAAGTTATTTTAGATCAGTTGGTTGTATCACTTTGCTTTATTACACTCCAATGTGTGATACTTTTTAGATGATTTTATGTGTGACTATGAAAATAAAACATGGACAATGTAGTTTGATGGGTCCAAATGTGTGTTAGGCACTATGAATGGTATTATACTAATCACTTCCTAGGGAAAACCTATGCCCTTATCATACAATTTGAGTTTTTAATGCACTAATAATATTATGTAATATTAATCATTAAGATTATGATTACATTTCATGCGGGCTCTCAACATAACATTCATAAAGGTTTATGATGATTCCCAATTGGTTATCAACCAAGTTTCAAGTGCTTATCAAACCAAAGAAGAAAAGTTACAAATCTATTGATATTTGGATCATAGCCTCATTGCTTACTTTGAATATTTTGAAATCAATAATATTCCAATAAATAACAACTAACATGTTGGCATGATGGCTAATATCACATCACTTATTCCTATCAACATAACTGATAATCAATCCATTCTCACTATCAAATAATTACATTAATCAACATTGTCACTACTTGCACCAGGAAAACTATAAGTTTTTAGCATAGATAATGAAACAAATATTATAGAGTGGTACACAAATATTTATAAATACCTAATGGGTGAAATGATTCCTAAGCATTTCAATACTGATGGAAATTAAAAGTTACGAAGAGATGTTATACAATATGTTATCATCGGGGATGTTATTTTTTAAATATCCTTTGAAGGACAATTTATTAGATTCCTTGGATGTAATGAAGTTAAAATTACTTTTCAAGAAGTACACAAAATAGAATGTAGAAGAAATTTTAGAGGAAAATCAATGTCTTTTAAGATGATTTGGATGGGTTACTACTAGCCTTCCATAGAACATGAATGTCAACAACATTAAAAAATTTATGAATAATGCCAACAACATGTTAATATAATGTATACACCATTTCAATAATCACAACCTATCATATCACCATGGCCATTTTCATGTGTAGTTTTTACTTAGTCATAAAATTAATTCATACATTATTTGAAGGACAAAATTTCATCATTACAATAATGGAGTATTTTACTAAGTGGGTCAAGGCTATTCCTTTATAAACTACCACAGGTGAAGACATATGCAGATTCCTTATGAGACATATCATATCTATATTTAGTCTTCCATGCATGATTATAATAGATAATTTTTCATATTTAAAAAATAATATTATTAAGAAATTTTGTGTTAAATATAAGAACAAGCATACATTCTCTACACCATATTACCCATAGGGGAACAACCAAACCATAGACACAATTAAAAAAATTATTAACATATTCAAAAAGACTATTGCTAAACATGGTGAAGATTGGAAAATATATATTATATATTCCTTATGGGATTAATGCATTAGTGTTCTCAGAGCTATAGGATAAACTTCATATTTGTTAGTATATGGTTTAGAAGAAGTGTTCCAACTTAATCTTGAGATTCCTTCATTATGAGTTTCACTTAAAGGAATTATAAATGATGAGTAATATAAAAAATAACATCTACATCAATTATAAATAATCAATGAGGAATGCATATGAGATCTTGAACATATTGAGGTATATTAAAATTGCATAAAGAAAACTTATAAAAAAAATCAAGTCGCGATAATTTCATGTGGGTGATTTGGTATTGAAATAAAACTAAAAGAATAAAAATTATGACAAAGATCATAAAGGAAAGTTCAAGCCAAAATGGTTACACCCTTTCATTATCACATTAAAATATTTGTCTTAGTACTTATTGCCTCTAAAATTTAGAGGGAAAACCTCTAAAAACACAAATGAGTATCATGCATCTATGACAATTTTACACATGAAAAAAATTATACACCTTACTACCCATATTACTATGACTATGAATGGGGCATCCTTGATTTGATTGCATTATTATATTTTATAGAATTCACATAGCACCTACCTTATATTTACATTAACATTCTTCTAGCCACTTGTTCCATGTTGCTTTTTGTGTTTCATTGGCCTTGATAATTTACCTATTAATCCTAGTCTTAACACTTACACTAGTCTTCTTGATGATGACAAAAAACTTATGATGACAATATGCCATAAGTTAAATTGAGTTTTGAGGAAATATTATAGATGTTTAAAATCCTCCTCATATCATTCTTCTCATTTTTTAAGCTTATTCATTTTCTTTCCTATGTAGCCCCATGTTTTCTTGTGTTGGTTTCTATTTTCTTCCACATGTATAACTAAAAAATCAAAAACATGGTTTCATTCACAATCTTAACTATTTATCATATGGGGGCATCATACACAAGCATAATATTTATTTACTACTTTTCCTTTGTGGGAATTATAACCTCAAATGTCTCTAATTGGCATATTATGAGTCTCTTTGAGCATGACTTTAGCATAATCTGCCCATGGGGGCATGACACTCATAGTTTCATCTTGTGAATTGAATTGATTATACATGTACCACTTTAGTAGGCCATATTACTTGAATGCCTTGTCCTATTTCATTATTCAAGGCTTTCATATCCTTAGCACCATTTATATCTTGTTGTTTCAACCTTATAGGGTTTATCAAGTATAAATCCTATGTTTGTTAAAGAGTTGAATATGATAAATCAAGGTAATAATATTTAATAAATACATCCATTGATTTGTTATATAATTGATTAACTTTGATCTTTCTAAAAATAGTAATAAATAGTGCATGCAATAACTTAGCTAGAAAATGATTGAGACAGATGATCTAGAGGCTAAAACCCAAGGCAAAGGCTAGTCAAAGCGTCATAAATAGGATCCCAGTGTTAGAACCCTTCTTGGATAGTAGTACCATTATTAGAAATGTAGTGGTAGTGTCCCTGTATTGGTGATAGTGTCCTCTATGTAAGACTTTCTTGAGCTTTTAGGTACACATGTGTCTATATTTTTGAGGTTTATTCTTACATGCACGAGTTATGAAACCTTTTATATTACCTATTTTGAATGAATTTATGAGAAAAACCTAATCCTCCATGTTATTAAGGCATCTGATTGATACAAGATAAAAAGTGTGTTTTTTATGGGGTAGGTTGGACATACTCAACACCCCATTATGATGATAATTACCTATATACCAATACTCTTAATAGGGATCAAGATTGATGTAGTTCCCCCCACCTAAGTGTTGGTGCAAGTGCAAGTGAATCTAGTATGATAGTTGACTTGAGTGTTTTGAACGTGCTTGAGATTGGAAATCTAGGTAATTTGAGCTTAGGACTATTATAAATGGTAATATGTATAATTAGGGTAGAATAGGAATTCATAACCTTAATTATGCGTAACTTGTTCTAATTTTGAATGTGTATTTTACATGTGATTTCCATATAATGGTTAGAGGGTTAAATTCATGTATTTATACCATTATGATGCTTGTGTGGGGTGTTAAAAGTGGTCTAAGGTGACTCTAGGAGGTTTTATATTGGAAAAGATATCCATTTGTGAAAAAGAGAGGGAAACAAAATTACCACCATTATTGGGACACTAGCACCATGTGGTTCTACTATATGTATTATGGTGCTAGTGTCCAAGTGGTAGAACACTCGGCATAAAGGGACAGGATACAAGAATGAGGGTCTAGGACTACTTTAGGGATGACTAGGGATGTATGTGGCCCACACAAAGGTTGGATCAATGTAAAAATAGGCTCAAGGATTGGTTTAGGGCTAATCTAGGGATAGGTGGTCTCAAGTAGCACTCTTAACACTCAAATACCACTTTAAGGAGATTACATTTCCCCCCTCCCTTTATTCTAGAAATGCGTCAAAACAAAATCATTAGGACAAAGGAAAAATAATTGTACCTAGACTTACCTAAGAGGTGAAGCCTATGAAACTAGATATGAGTATGTGAAGCATGCTCCAATACGTGTCCAATAAGTGAAACATGCATAAATTAGTCCTTAATTAAGAGAAATCAAAAGCAAAGACTAAATTAAGTAAATAAGTAAAGGGATAGGAGAGAGGAAAGGAACAAATACACCTCATTGCTTATGTGAACCAATGCATAAAACTAGTGACATCTTATGTGTGTACATGTATATAATGATTAATCAATGAATATTTTGTACTGAGTGGATGAATTTCTCAATCCTCATGTGTGGGTGGCTGAAGAACTCAATCCAATTTTGACTCCATCATTACCCACCCCTACTTGGTGGATCATGACCTATGAATAGTTTGGATTTGACTGATGGTGTGTCCAACCCTCTCATATAGGTAGCTGAAGAACTCAATTAGTCTATGACTCCATCATTTCCCACCCATGTGTAGTAAATGCATCTGAAACTAAAACTATGCAATGTAATTGGAAATCTCTAACTAGGTATGTCATCTTTACATCCACTTAGGTATATTAGGTAGCTTTGGGCCACTCAAGAATGTCAACCACTATATATGGATTAAGGCATGAAGCTAGTATATAACCTTGAATATGATGTCATATGTATACAAAATAGAGAATGACATGGAATTTTTAATTTCATCTACTTGATCAGTGTGTAAGTGAGCATACAAAAATAGTGTGTTGTGTACATGCCTTCAAATATGATATTTGAGCATATAGATTCTAGACTAAGTTGTAATAATTTGTATATGAGTATCTATACTAAACATGGGAATGGTCATGCCATGCATGATGCCCTCAATCTGAGCAAACTGATATTAATCTAAGTTAAACTTGGTATGAATGTGAGTTAAACTAATAAATCTATAATTGAACCTATACAAACTTATATTGTACCTAATGTACTTTTCTAGCCAATCTAGGTTTTTCTAAACTGAGGCTACTAGATAGTAGTGTCATTATTAGATTTGTGGTGCTAGTGTCCTAATTTGGGTGCAGTGTCCTTCTGCTCTGATTTTTGTGCAATTATGATGATATTTGTGTCACTATTTTCCCACTATGTTTACCTAAGTCTAATTTTTGTAATTTGAGCCTATGTTCTAAAAATGTATTGTGAATGCATTATAGGATCCTGATCTCTATGATAAAACCCTATGAATTCCCCCTCTTTTCAAGGGAGTTATTGAACTTGTGTAAGAATTGTTGTCAAAATAAAAATCTGTACAAGATGTGTGTTAGTTGGAGCATATATGATATTTGTGTAGTAATCCAATATAATATTCATACATAACATAGGAATGTAAGATAATCTGAGTCTAAGTACGTTTGTAATGTGTGATGTATGTTATGTCTAGCATTCACTAGGTTATCAAGATAGATATAATAATGTATGTAATAGCAAATTTGCGTAAAAACTAAGTAGCTACCTAGGGGGATGGGGCATTTAGTCCATCATGGCACGCAAGTAATAAACAAAAGATGTATGAGGTCACTCATGGCATATAAAATTAGAGTGCGTAAGAATCAAGAGACAAGTTTCATGTCCATGATGCATTTAAGAAATCATACATACAACATACATGATGCACATGTCACTTAATTTGATAAAAACAAGACATAAAAGGACATGTCCAAATATCCACATACATAATAAAAAAGTATGTTGGCTTAGAGACACATATGAGGACATGTTCAAATGTCCACATACATAATAAGAAATGCATAGACTAGGACATGGGAACATGTCCAAAGCATAAATATTATAAATAGAAGTGGCATAGAGCCCAAGAACAATGGCATATTTAAATGCCCTTGAATAGAAGAACAATAGAGATACAATCAATTCTAAACTAGGAAATCTAGAAGTGAAAGTATGCATGAACATGTAATACAAATTTGTGTAAGAGATAGGATGTACATATACTGAGTCTAAAGTAGTAAGAGCCAGCAAAAAAAAAAGAGTATGTGTAACATGATCAATATTAAGATATAACAATGTTAAAACTATGATGTAGATTATAGAAAGATATAACTTGGTAATCGAAACTATGTATAGGGCACCCCAAGTGGGTGAATATGTCAAATAAAAAACCCATGTATCAGTTTATATGCCCCCAATGGGTGTATAATAGCAAATCTAGATCAATGTAGTGGACCTGAGTCCTGTAATAATGTGCAAGCACTCGATAAGAATAGGTGAAGCATGTATGTATGATAAAATTGAATATTCTAAGATAGCTAGCATATGTAGTGTCTATAAAATATAAGAAATGTAAACATAATAGTGCATAAAATATATAATCTTGTGTTTTTTGAGTAAATATTTGAATGTTTTTGTGCTTTTGACATATTATATTATTTTTATACTTTATGGATATAAGCTATGTACAAGTAACAGGAAAATGAAACTATTTACAAGGAGTAAGAGAGAAGGAAAGTGTGTCTAAGTAAATACTATAAAAAAAAGATAGTGTAAAATCAAAGTGAAATGTCTCTATAGACCTAAGATCACATCCATGGGATGTGGGTAATCAAACAGTGGATCAGGTGGGAGGTTATCCAATGTCAGATACTGGATATCCAAACTCAAATAAGTCATTATCATCATGATCATCATACCATTTTGTATGTATCATTGGATCCTTATCCTTGGTGTTAGTCTAGATTATATGCATCCAAATAACATGCTACTCTATTATGTAATATGCCTCCTGTGCAGTCCTAGGGTAAACCATATTAGACCATAGAGTATATGTATGAAACCTATGGTTCTTATATGTGTCATCATGTAAAATATAGAGCATGTGTCCTATTAATAAATGTTAAACATTTGTTTGATTTATAAACTATGCCATCCATCACCTGTAACCATGTACTTCTAAGTGTAACCTATAGATGAGTGCCCCTACTCATGATAAATAATAATATGTTGGCCACCCTAGGGTTACATGCAACTAGTAGTATGATATGTCTAATAAAATATTGATAATGTATGGCATGTTTTATTTTGTTCTCCTAATAACCTATGCCCTATAATAATTCGAAAGTGCAAGTATTATGATCATAATCCTCATTTATAGACACATGGGGGATATATCTATCTACAACAAAAATTTGGATAGTCAACAGATCATTTTGTGAGTATATGTGTTGATGATGACTCTACCATGGTGCCCGTATCTATAGAGGTGGAGGTTATATGATCTAAATAGTTCCCTAAGCCTTGAATTTATTTAACTTATGTTGTATTATTGACAGGTTTTTTTTAGTGGTAAATATTCATTAATTCATGAATATTCCAATTTTTATATTTTGGTTTTGGTGATTTTTTAGGGTCAGTAGATGGGATTGAATCACCAAAATTTTAGGGATATATATTATTTTTTGGGTCAACTCACCAACCCTTTATATAATTATCTTCAAAAATAGTTTAATTTGCCACATATATATACCCCTCGATCCTGATATCAAACAACAAAACATTTTTGAACCTCAATTAACTAAACAACATAGCCGAATGATAGCGTTGAATGCCATAGCTGAACAATAACACTGAATGACAATGCCAAATGACATTATCAAATGATGTTGTCAAACCAAGAAAAGAATAAGGAAACCAAATTTTCAAACCTTGAAAGATAAGTATTAAATGTATAAACAAAACCCAGCATGCGTACCTTTGAATCAAGAACTGGTGAAGTTGTCTCTAGTAACCATGTCATGGATCTACTAGATAGATTTAGAGTGCATATGAAAACATATGAACTAACCAAAAAATATCCCACATTAAAAAAAAGGAAACCCTAGGTGACATAAAAATCAAACCCATGCAACAGTGAAATTTTTATAGAACCAAAGGTTTTATTTTTTTAGTGACTTTTTTTTACGAGCCCCTATACTCTGGATGGATTTTGGAGCACTAAATCTTGAGGCCTGACTCTTGAGGACATAAACATAGTATAATAACCACACCTATAACTCATCCAAAAATATTAGTCTCACCTATACAACACTCATAGCAGAACTAAATGGCTCAACCAGATGATAGAGCTGAATGGATCAACCAGACGATGAAGCCGAATGGCTTGGCCAAATGGTAGAGCCAAACATATTAATCAGTGGTATATTTAGATGGATCTACCTCAATATATCTATATGGTATAGCTAAACATGGTAGTGTCATTTAAATTTTTTAGGGCATATCCATTCCACTTTGCCATTGATAGAGTCATTTAGCTCTACCACAAGAAGAGTCATTTGGCTTTGCCATGGGCAAAGTCATTCATCTCTCCCATCGAAAAAGTTGTTTGGCTCTGTTATAGGGGTCAAATTGCTCAAGCATAATTGATTTACACTGAAGAAGAGCTATTGGCTTGGAAATACCTTATTTGTAAGTGAAGTTTTATATGTCAAAAATGTGTAATAAATTTGATACTTTAATCTATGTGGTAGAATGGTAATTTGAAGAACATTATAAACATGTTGATTCACCAAAGCTATGAATCAGATTCACTTAAATGAATATAAGGGGGTCTGAGATATGGCCTCTTAAAATGAACCTCGATTATTGAGCATGTAACAGTATCATGTCCTTTAAATATATGAAAATTAAAAAATGATTTACCTTCCTACAGTGATAATATACAGACAGATCTGTGATGAGCTATGGGTAATATCATTAATCCTCTATCAAGTAATATATGTAGAATCTAGTGTGGTTTATCATGTGAACTCCCTACCTAAATCTATATAATTAGGCCTATATCATAGATGTAACCATATGTACTAAATGAATGGAGGGATCTGTCATTGATTATAACTGAGTAGGGGATCCTATAGCTATAGGATTATAAACTAGTGGTGTTGCTAGTGTAGGAAGAGGTATAAGTGCCTTAGAATCATCTTTATACTCTCTTTGTCCCACTGGTGTGAAACTTAATCCACATTAATAGTCATCAATGTAAATAGGTGTTGGATTATCCTCTATGGTGGCCTAAGAATCTATATTGAAGTTATGGATGTATACTTCTTTCGAGTTAACAAGTAATGGTAATTGTGTTATGAGAATATCATCATCTACCCTGGGTGGGCATATTTTTATTATAGGAGGCTACTCCTCAATCATGGGTGAAGGTAATTGTGTTGTAAGAAGATCTAGAAGAGGTGTAGGAATAGTCTTGCTCAATTCCCAAACCTCATATGTATGCATATGTTCAATTAGAATCTTATGAGGTGGGGAATTTATGATAACATTAGGTGTCCCATCTGAATATGTACTCGAGATAGTAGGCTCGATGACTCTACAATATTTGAATGATTGATTATCTATTGGATAAGTGCATACATATCCATCATGTAAAAACTTGATGCATCTATGCAAAGTAGAGGCTATGACCTCTATAGAATGTATCCAAGGTCTCCCAAGTAATAAGTTGTAGTGTAAATGATTAGGCATCACTTGAAAGTGTGTTGATATGGTTTTTGGACCTACCATAATATCCAATATAATAGAAACCAATGTCTATCTAAGAATGTCATCAATACCTCTTATATTCTTATATGTATTTTGAATGGATGTTATATCAACCCCCATAGTCTATAGAAATGTGAGGTTGAATATATGAATTCATTAACCACTATCAATTAGATTTCATTTAATAGCAATGCTATTAATTTGTGTATGAATGAAAAGTGGTAAATTTTGAGTAATAATTGACTACAGTGGCAAATCCTTATTGCAGAAAGATATAACTGTTATGACATTAATGTGCACCTTTGGAGAGGGTTCTTTAGGATCTCTCCCATTAAGTCATAATATTGGGACAAACCTAGGTTGTGGGTAACCTATGTTAGGGCTAAAACTCTAGAGTAAGTCAGCTTCCTCTTTGATGCTCACCTAAACTAATGTTAAGTTAATGCTTCATAGGTAAAAGGGTTAGAAAGGGGACAATGGCTCCTAATAAAGTTAACCAAACAATGCACCAGACTTAAAAGGAAAACTCCCATAAGCTTGAACCCACACTAGATCAACAAAAGACAATACTAGATCACACAACCTCAAGATAAAGCTACTTGCATAAGCATTTCATAGAAAAGATTCAAATTTGAACACTAATCTAGACCTGCAAGTAGCATTGAAAACTTCCTAAACAAGTTTATAAAGGAAGATAATGGATGAGGAAGATTCTCCTTCACAAAATTCTATCATACACAACTCACTAAACATAGACTCAAGGCAAGAGATAGGTAAATAAAGTCCTTATTACATCAAGAGGTAGTTCTTACAAATGCTTGATAAGGTCAAGCCTAATCAAGAGAAGCATAATTTACAGTATCTCAAAGAGTATCCCTATGTCCCAAAAAGTTAAAAAGTATAAAATCTGAGAAACTTTTCCAAGGAGAATATAATGGGATAATATAGGAGAAGGGGATAAGAGAGAAGAGGGAGCATGTTTCAAGAATAATTAATGAGCTTCCAGTTGTTTCTTCTTAGCTAATGAAAACCTTGCCACCTTTTTTATCAATTAGGACACTACCTATGGTCTATTGAGTGAGAAAGTCCCCAAAGGATATGAGGATGCATTGAATCCTCCTAATTGCATTTTATAACACTAGACCTTTTCTTTGATCCTTCATGTTATCTTTCACTTGAATACTTCTGTATAAGGACAAAATCCTAATATCTATGAACCTAATTAAGCCATGTTGTATATGCCTTGAGTGGTGGCTTTTTAGGAGCTTACAATTGTGTCGAAGGATGAAAACTACATTTATTGCACAAACTAGCTCCTACTTTGAAACTTGGACCTAAATCAACTATAGATGAAAACCAATCTAAGATTATCATTTTTTTATAGTCTCATAGATGAAACTTTAATCAATGCCTAGTCCCTTTTACAACAAGTTGTCACTCTGTTGGCCTATATTAGGTCTAAAAGACTTATTTTACCTCTATGTAGCTCTGTTGACAATGCTTAGTCCTTATTGTTTATCATAGTTCAACTCAGGTCGAGCTCAAGCTCAGTTTCATGTATTTTTACTAGTTCAAGTCTATCCATTTTCTTTGCCCAAGTCAAACTACTCCATCAACCTTAATCAAAAATTTCCTAGCTCGGTCCTTTATTCATTGGTTATCGATAAACTAACTTGGGCTTCATTGAATTTGACCCTTGCTCACACCATCATATCTCCTCTCATAGGTTGAACATGTGTCATTAGATCTTTTATCTGAGATAACGCACTATTGACACTTGGCACCTACATATTTGGTCCTTGGATATTCTCATCAATCTATCTACTCCCATGCTTATGCCACATGGTGGCCTCTAAGAGCTTTGACCTTTTGAATTGATTGCATGTCATTAGATCTAAATTTTTTATTGAACATGAGTCGTTGATCTGTCTGGGCCCATTAAACTATCAGTGAATGCATATTGTTAGATCTCATCTTGATGAACTCATATTGTAGGATCTTGCCATTTAAATTACAATAGCTACTTCACAGGGCTTAATATTGACATTCACATGCCTGTCAATTGAAATCCATGGGAATGATAATGACATCTATGTGACCATCAATAATTGGACTCCAATGGATGACTATTGATTTTTACTTTGATGTTTATGCACTTTTCACCACCCTACTGGTTCAACTTTGTAAAAATAATTTGGCCAATGTAATTGTCTTTAAGGAAATTGTTGTGGAACAATTTCCTCAAAATAATTTACTTATTCATAACTTTTACATGGGGATATTTTATTTGGGCCTTTTGTATCAAACAAAATGTCTGAAAGAAATAATCTTCGGGGATATTATCATGGGATAATTTTCCCAAAATAATTCATACTTATCTTCTTTCGTGGACCCTATGATTTGGATGGCACTTGTGACACTTAAGAAATTTTATCTACGACACTTTTCAGAAGAATGACCCTTCAGGAAAATTGTTCAGACAATTTTCTCAAAATAAAATGACCTTTCGAGCTTTTTTGTTTAGGGCACTTTCTCAAGAAAAATAACCTTTGGGATTTTTGTATAGGATATTTTATCAAAGCAATGGCCCTTCAAAAAAATTTCTTGAACCACTTTTCTTGAAAATTACCCTTTGAAAATTTTGTATTGGACCCTTTGGTGAAGGATAAGTACCCTTCAAAAAATGTGTATGGAACACTTTAATGTAAAAGAGACCTTTCAAGAAAATGTATAGGATGCTTTCCCTAAAAAAGTGACCCTTTGGGTTTTTTTGTTTGGTACACTTTTTGAGAGAATGATCCTTTGAGCTTTTTGTTTTGGACAAAATTTCTAAAACAATTCCTAACACTTAGCCCAAAAGACCCAAAACAAATCTATTGAAATAAATAACACTTAGCCCTTTTTGATGCAAACAATTTATTTGAAAGAAATAGGTCTTCAAAAACTTTATCTTTATCTTTTGCTTCAGAAAAAATATCTAAGAGAATTGATACCTTCAAAAACTTTGTCTCAGACATTATCCAAAATCATCTTCAACCCTCAGCCAAAAAAGGGTCCCAAAACATTTGAACTTAGTAACATAAAATTGTGAAAGAAATCTACCAAGTAAGGACTTAACCAAAACAAAGGTTTTATACCTAAATTTTTTGAAACCCTGTAGGCCCTTCCAAACATATTCATGAAACTATTTTTTGACCTTCAAATCTTTGGAACTCTGATCAACTTATCCATCTGTGCACAAGCTTGGTATGTGGGCCAAAAATGGCCAACATCTTTGGCGACTTATAGGGAAGCATGTCTATTATACTTGGAGAACCTAGACCATTGGCTTTATCTAGTCCATTGGGCATGGATTCATTAGCCTCTAAAATTGATCTAAACCTCTCTCAAATCAACAAGGACTAGAAGAAATAAAATAAAACAAAATGCCCAAGGCACTTTGAAAAAGGGAATAGCATAACAAAAAATAAATGTGCACAAGGCACTTAGAGGGAAGAATAAAAACTAATCTAATATATACAATACCTTTTAAAAATTGGTCCTCCTAGATCAAAAGGAAAACTTCTAGTATCATCCATTTGTAACAAATTAGGATGGAAAATACCTTGCCTTGGAGGTACCAGAATTGGTAACTGAGGCAGTTTGATGGCCAATCCTTTTGATGTGCTCTCCAATGGATGAAATGGAATAAACATGTTTCCAATGTATACATACTGGTCCAAGTCTTCCAAACTTGGTTCATGTTAGAATATGGGAGCACTTGCTTTTTTTTGTTCAATAATCTTGAGACAGTCTTGCATGAAGACTGCATTTAGGCTCTTGGGAGCAACTACACTTAGTTCAATGGATGGTTCAAAAAAACCATGTCCTTCTACCTTGTCCTTATGTAAATTAGGACCAATCATACTTAGAGTAGCATGCTCATGGTTTTATAGAAGGACATATCCCTCAACCTCTTTGCATTCTTTGGCTATGGCATTAAACTGCTACCATGACTCTTCAGGATCTTCATTGGTATGCTCATCAAATTGAGTCACTTGAGCACTTGAGATGTCCCCTTCATCAACCTCACTCAAGATTTTATCTTGATATTCAACTATAAATGAGGGTTGATTTGACCATCCTAGGTCTAAAACATCATATTTTTCTTGCTCAAGGTCTAATCTGCTTTCTTTTAGCTCCAATATATCAAGGCTATTCTCAATTGACACCTCATCTTAAAGTGGACCAACTTATGGTTCCTAGTTCTGATCTTCTTCATCATTTATGTAGAATGGACCTTTAGTAGTCCATTCAAGTTCTACCTAATTTTTAACTTGTAGATTGTCCTCCTCAAGTAAGTTTGCAACATTAAGTTGCTCCATTTCACTTGATAAATTTAAGCACAAATGTTGTTATTGATATTCTAAACTATTTGAGTTGATATTGACCTCCACACTAGTGTTAAGCACAGGATATACTGAGAGGGGGGGTGAATCAGTATATCATATATCTTATAAAACTTTCCTTTAACCAAATTTCACTTAATCAAACATTCAAGATATGCAATAAAACTCAAACAATAAACACCACACAAGATAGAGAGACACCAGATATAACATGGAAACCCAATGTGGGAAAAACCAAGGAGAACAATCTCAAGTATATGAATGAGCACAAACCCAAACAATATTATCAAGCCAAGCTTGCAGGAGCACCATACCCCTTTGTCGAGCACCAACCCAGCTACTATTTGTGAGCACCAACCCTCAGGAGCACCAACCCCTTTGTGTATACCACACGCCTATCTCTCAATGTTGTTATCTCAACAAATGATAGATCAATACAACATCTCTTTCCTCTCTCTCACTTTTGCTCTTCTAAGCTAGATATAACAAATACAAATCATATTCATCTCTCACAATTGCTCTTCTAAGCTAAATATTACAATATCAAATCAACCTCTATCTTCCATATTACAAATGGCTTCTCAAGCCTTTATTTATAGCTTTCCAAATGACCTTTGGCCTTCCCCCTTTGTGACCCTTCAATCATCATGGAAGATGGCACCAAACTTGTATGACCCTTCATATTCAAGCCTTTGAAAAGTCATGTGGTCACCCTTCATGATCAAAAATGTCCTTCCCACTTTTGTCCTTATCTTTGGTGACTTTTCGTATTCCTCAAAGTGTCCCTTCATGAGAAATTATGCCCTTACTCTTTTGTCTTCACTTGGTGACTCTTGGTATTCCCCAAGATGACTCTTCATGGGAAAATGTGTCCCATCCTTCTTTTGTCTTTACCTCGTGGCTCTTCAACTTCTCCATGGGCCCTTCTTTTGTCTCATATGTAACCAAAAATATATTTGTTAATATTAAATAAATATTAACTCACATTAGACAAGATAAACAACATTAAATGCAATGGGGCCTTTATCACCAATAATGCTAGACCTTTGACATCAATGACAATATTTCCAACAATCTCCCCCTTTGTCATTGATGGCAACCTCAATCCTAAAACTGCCACATCCTGTCACCTGCACATACTGTCATCTGAAAACATACAGTAACTCACCCTTACTGTAGCAACCTGTACCTATTCCCTGTACCTATTTTTTGCACTTGTACCTGTACCTGTTATTCTCCCCCTTTGACATCAATGGCAAAGAGCCTACCTGGAGCTAACACTTAGCTCCCCTTCAATTGATCCTGAACATCAATGGTAGAAAGTAATATAAATTACTCCCAACTCCTCTTGTGTGTCTTTGAGAAGATATCTGACAATACATATACATTGTCTGTCCTTTGAGAATCTACAATCAACTCATTTGAATATTTTATTCTAATCTCACAACCTTCTGCATAAAACTTTAAGGTGTATCCTTGAACACATATTTGACTTACACTCAATAGATTATGCTTACAAAATAATTCATAGCTTTGGTTCTACTAATATCCAAACTTAAAATACCTTTCTCGACTATCCTGGTAGTGGTTTTATCTTTGAATTTCACTATGCCACCATTGATCTTCTTTTACTCTTATCTCTTGTCATATGCCTTAAACATCCACTATCAACGAACCATGGCTGATCTTTATTTATTACATGCAAAGTTGTTTGCACCAACATAGAATCTTCTAGTTGTTTCTTCTGCCATGAACATGTCTGAACCTTTTTCCTGATGAATGGGACTTTGAAACTCTGATCCTCCTTGATTGAATCTGCATGAGTATCATTTTCCTTCTTTCTAGAACTGTTAGGTCTTTTTCAACATTCTAATTTCTTGTGACCATAATCATTTGAAACACTTTAAAACTTTTAAACACTGCATATGCAAGAATCATTCTAATAGCCTCAACCTTAACATCAGTGCAAAATTTTCTTCAAAAATCTATTCACTCAAAAGATATAAAAATTAATTTGTCAACTCACCTTCTTGTCATGCAACATATCCAAGACCCAATAGCATCCACCATGCTTCAATTTTTCTTGAAAGTGTCTCCTTGAATCCTAGAAGAGACACCCCACACAATAGGGTTCTAGAAATAAATCTCAGGAGATTCTCACATCTCCTTTATTTCTTCCTTAATCTTCTTGTGTTTTTCTTTTAGAATCCATTTAAGCATTTCTAACCTTTTTGATCTATTAACATTATCATTTATGATGTTTTTCATCTTCTCAACTTTTGCAACTATCTTATCTTGACAAAGCTCATGCTCAAATGTAACAAGAGATTCTACACAATCCTTCCTATCTGATTCTTTATCTACTATAGCAAGTAATTCATTTTCACTTTTAAACTCAACCTGATCAACCTTTACTATTTTAGGTCTCCAAACCTTAATTTTTCTTTTCTCATATTTTCTAGGGGCTCTATATCCTTTGACATACCTTGAATATCTCTTTACTTTATTTTGACATAATTTAGCAATATGTCCAACCTCATGACAACAAATGCAAACCATATTTCTCATACCTTTTTCTTGAATGTGACTGAGATCTCCCTTTGACTGATTACTTCTCCTCATACAGTCTCTTACCCTATAACCAACATGATGACAAATAAAACAATGGCCATGAAAAGATTTTGAAAACTTAAAAGCATTGGGTTGCCTGATCGACTTCTTTGATTTGCCTTCAAAACCTGCATCCTTCTTTCCTTGGACCAATATTTCATGATCTTTCTCAACCTTGATTATGAGCTGCTCATGATTATCCTTTAAACAACCTAACTCATCCTTCAACTGATTACACTCTTCTTCTTTTGATGTTAAAATTGAATTTGCAACCTCTAACTGATTCTTAAGATCCTCAATAAATATCTTATTTTATTTTACTTATATAGCCAACTTAGAATCCAAGATACACACCTTTTCCTTAAGAGCCTCAACCACAAATTTCAACTCTTGATTCTCCTTCTTTAGCTGCTTGGCCATCTTATGCTTTTCTTTGATCTACCTTCAAGCTGTTAAACCCTTTCTAAAAGAACCTGCTCTGATACCAATTGTTAAGCACGGGATATACTGAGAGGGGCGTGAATCAATATATCATATATCTTATAAAACTTTCCTTTAACCAAATTTCGCTTAATCAAACATTCAAGATATGCAATAAAACTCAAACAATAAACACCACACAAGATAGAGAGAGACACTAGATATAACATGGAAACCCAATGTGGGAAAAACCACGGAGAACAATCTCAAGTATATGAGTGAGCATAAACCCAAACAATATTTGCAAGCCAAGATTGTAGGAGCACCATACCCCTTTGCTGAGCACCAACCCAGCTACTATTTGTGAGCACCAACCCCTTTGTCGAGCACCAACCTAGCAACAATTCATGAGCACCAACCCACAGGAGCACCAACCCCTTTGTGTATACCACACACCTATCTCTCAATGTTGCTATCTCAATAAATGATAGATCAATACAACATCTCTTTCCTCTCTCACTTTTGCTCTTCTAAGCTAGATATAACAAATACAAATCATATTCATCTCTCACAATTGCTCTTCTAAGCTAGATATTACAATATCAAATCAACCTCTATCTTCCATATTACAAATTGCTTCTCAATCCTTTATTTATAGCTTTCCAAATGACCTTTGGCCTTCCCCCTTTGTGACCCTTCAATCTTCATGGAAAATGGCACCAAACTTGTATGACCCTTCATATTCAAGCCTTTGAAAAGTCATGTGGTGATCCTTCATGATCAAAAACGTCCTTCCCACTTTTGTCCTTATCTTTGGTGACTTTTCATATTCCTCAAAGTGTCCCTTCATGAGAAATTTCACCCTTACTCTTTTGTCTTCACTTGGTGACTCTTGGTACTCCCCAAGATGACTCTTCATGGGAAAATGCATCCCATCCTTCTTTTGTCTTTACCCCGTGGCTCTTCAACTTCTCCATGGGCCCTTCTTTTGTCTCATATGCAACCAAAAATATATTCATTAATATTAAATAAATATTAACTCGCATTAGCCAAGATAAACAACATTAAATGCAATGGGGCCTTTATCACCAATAATGCTAGACCTTTGACATCAATGAAAATATTTCCAACAACTAGGTTCATGAAGGTTGTCCTTTTTCTTTTCATCAGGCTCTTGTAACTTGAAAGATGAAACATGTTGCTCCCTATGAATTGGGTTGCCTATCATGATCTCCTCATTATAGACACTTGCATCATCCTTTTTAGGTTCATTTATGATTAAAAAATCCTCCTCTATCCTTTGTAAAACATGCTCATCTTTTATAAGGGAGATGGTGGGAGGGTGAAGAAGTTTACCTTACTTGTAGCTTAGGAGGGTATCTTTCTATCTAGGTACTTTTAATGCTATTTTAATTGTCTCTTGAACTGAGGAGAGAGAGTCTTAGAACTCTTGTAAACCAATCTCATTGAGCTGAACTATGGTTGCTTGATTCATTTCTTGCATAGCTAACCCTTCCTCTATTAGGACTGGTTCTTGGACTACCTCAACTAACACTTCCCTTTCCTTCTTTATGCCATCCTTGATTGATTTCCATGAGAGGAATGTGTAATACTTGGTTACATTCTCTTTTTCTTGAATGGGTGTGGGAGAGGATGGTTTCATAAGAGAGGGTATGAAATAATTAGGGTCATAAGAGAGGATCCAAGATGGGATGTATTCATGCTCTTGAGTGAGAATGGGCATAGGGGTAGGAGAGGTCAAATTGATTGGATCAATCTTGACATACTCTTTCTCCCATTGTTCAAACACTTCATCAATGGAAAATACCCACATTTTCATTTCTTGCTTCTCAACATGTGAGTAGTCAACTTCTTTAGTGGATGCCCATACATTTCAAAAAAATTTAAAGAATATCTTTATCCCCTCCATGTCATGAATAAGAAATTCCTTTCCAAGTTTGACCCCCTCTTTGATCTTCATGATTGTTCTTCCTTGGTCTAATATTGCTTCTCTAAGTTTTGACAAGGGTGGACTTTGACAAGGTTGACTAGGGGGTTGATAAGGGACTCTTGAAGGTTGAGATTAAGGCTATTAGAGGGGAAAGGGTACATAAGGCTAGTTCAATTTATCTTGCTTCTCTTTATAAGATATTAACATATTGTCTGCATTTTAGACCATGTTTCTTATCATTGTTATGTCTTCATTCCTGCAAGATGAACATTGTTCTCTTTCATAAATTGACCATCTGCTCTTCAGTAAATGAAGAGCACTCCTTGACTTTTATAGATCATAGATATGGATGACTAGATAAAACTCCAAACCCTTACTAATATCCCTTACCAACTCAATATAAACTACTAATGTTTGTTTGACTCTTGATAAACATGTAACAGGGTAAGTCTGGTCTTGATAAGGGGAAGTAGAGGATTGCTTTGAATGTAAAGGAGGCTGACCTTGGTCATATCTAGGGGTAAAAGGAGGACAAATTCCATGATAGGGATGATAGGCTACTTGAGTTCCACTTGGGGGGAACACATAAACATTATTTGCTTGATAAGTGTGATGTTGAGGTAGAGGATAAGCATATTAGTCAAAATATGACTGATTTTTCATACCATATTACAATGATTAGGCACGTAGTTAGGTTTCTTAACTTGTTGATAAATGCTTAGAGTCACCATTAATGTTTGTAAAATTCCTCCAAAGGTTGATACATAGAATAACAACACCAAAAATCCTTCCACTACTTTGGACCTTAGTCCCACTAGGCATGCCAAAAACTATTATGACATTAATGTGCACCCTTGGAGAGGGTTATTTAGGATCTCTCCCATTAAATCATAATATTTTTACAACCCTAGGATGTGGGTAACCTATGTCAAGGTTGAACCTCCAAATTAGGTCAACTTCCTCTTTGATGCTCACCTAAACTAATGTTAGGCCAATACTTCATAGGGAAAAGGGTTAGAAAGGTGATAAGGGCTCCTAGAAAATTTAACCAGGTGATGCACCAAATGTAAAAGGGAAACTCTCATAAGCTTGAACTCACACTAGTTCAATAGAAGACAATACTAGCTCACATAACCTCAAGATCAAGCTACTTGCATAAGTATTTCATAAAAGATGTTCAAATTAGAACACTAATCTAGACCTACAAGTAGCATTGAAAACTCCCTAAATAAGCTTAGAAAGGAGGACAATGGATGAGGAAGATTCTCCTTCACACAATGCTGTCATACACAACTCACCAAATATAGACTCAAGGTAAGAGATAGTTAAAGAAATTATTTATTGTATCAAGAGGTAGTTCTTATAAATGCTTGATGGGATCGAGCCTAATCAAGAGGAGTATACTTTATAATATCTTAAAGAGTATCCATGTGTCCCAAAAAGATAAAGATTCCAAAATCTGATAACCTTTTCCAAGGAGAAGAGAATGGGATAATATAGGAGAAGGGGAAAAGAGAGAAGAGGGAACATGTTTCAAGAATAATTAATGAGTTGCCAACTATTTCTCCTTAGGCAATGAAAAACTTGCCACCTTTTTGATCAATCAAGACACTGCCCATGGTTTTTTGAGTGAGAAAGTCCCCAAAGGTCTTGAGGATGCATTGAATGCTCTTATCTATAGTTCCCAACACTAGACCTTTTCTTTGACCCTTCATGTCATCTCTCGCTTGACTACTTATGTATAAGGATAAAATCCTCATATCTATGAACCTAATCGAGCCATGTTGTATCTTCCTTGAGTGGTGGATTGTAGGGATCTTATGATATATTGAAGGATTAGAGATTCTACATTTATTACACAAATGAGCTCTTACTTTAAAACCTAGACCTGAATCAACTATATAGAAAAACCAATCTAAGATTATTTGCTTTCCTATAGTCTACATAGATAGCACTCTACTTGATGCTTGGTCCCTTTTACAATAAGTTGTCACCCTGCTAGCCTATATTAGGTCTAAAAGACATATTTTACCTCTATAGAGTTCTACTAGTAATGCTTGGTCCTTATTTTCTATCTTGGTTCAACTCGAGTCAAGCTTGAGATCAATTTTATGTATTTTTTACCAACTGGGGTCCATCTATTTACTTTGCCTAAGTCAAACTGCTCCATCAACCTTAGTCAAAAATTTCCCAGATCAATCCTTTATTTATTGGTTATCAAAAAATTGACTTGGGATTCATTGATTTTGACCCTCACTCACACCATCAAATCTCCTCTAACAGGTTAAATGCATTCCATTAGATCTTTTGCATGGGCTAATGCATTGTTGACATTTATCACCTATGCATTTGGTCCTTGGATTTGCTCATCAGTCTATCTACTCCCACACTTATGCCACATGGTGGACTCTAATTCCCTTAACCTTTTGGCTTGCTCACATGCCATTAGATCTAAATCTATGATTAAATATGAGCCATTGATCTACCTGGGCTCATTAAACTATCAATGAACATGCACTGTTAGATCTTGGCTTGATGAACCCATACCATAGGATATTGACATTTGAATTACAATGGCTACTTCACAAGGCTAGCTATTGACATTTGCATGCCCATAAATTGATTCCTATGGGAACATAATGGTGTCTACATGACCTTCAATCTTTGGACTCCAATGGATGACTACTGAGTTTTACTTTAACATTTGCGCACCAATCACCACCCTACTAGATCAACTTTGTCAAATAAGTTTGGCCAATGTAATTATGTCTTCAGGGAAGTTATTGTAGAATAATTTCCTTGAAATAATTTTAATATTTGGGGATTTTGCATTGGGCTATTTTCCTTGGGCCTTTTGTATGAGACAAAATGTCCAAAAGAAATAGTCTTCAGGGAAATTATCGTAGGACAATTTTCCTGCAAGAATTTGTACTTAGCTTCTTCTGTGAACCCTCTAATTTGGATGAAAAGTGTGACCCTTTGAAATTTCTATCTAGGATACTTTTCTAGTAATGACCCTTCAGAAAAATTGTTTAGAAAATTTTCTTGAAAGAAAATGAATTTTTGGGCTTTTTTGTTTAGGGCACTTTCCTGAGAAAAATACCCTTCAGGATTTTTGTATAGGACATATTGTCAAAGCAATGGCCTTTTAAAACTTTTTTTTAGACCACTTTTATTGAAAATTACCCTTCGGAATTTTTGTATTGGACCCTTTAGTAAAGGAAAAGTACCCTTTGAAAAAAGTGTTTGGGACACTTTACTGAAAAAATGACCTTTCAAGAAAATGTATAGGATGCTTTGCCTGAAAAAGTGACCCTATGGGATTTTTTGTTTTGTACACTATCCAAGAGAATGATCCTTCAGGATTTTTATTTCAAAAAAAATGTCCAAAATAATTCTTGACACTTAGCCCAAAGACCCAAAACAAATCTCCTGAAAGAAATAACACTTATCCCTTTTTGATGCGAACTATTTCTTTGTAAGAAATAGATCTTCAAAAACTTTATCTTCATCTTTTGTTTTAAACAAAATGTTTGAGAGAATTCATGCCTTAAAAAACTTTGTCTCAAACAAATTTTCTAAAAGAATCTTCAACAATCAACCAAAAAAGGGTCCCAAAATATTTGAACTAAGAAAAATAACAGCCCAAAAGAAATCTACCAAGTAAGGACTTAGCCAAAGCAAATGTTTTGTACTTAGATTTTTTGAAATCCTGTCAGTGCTTCCAAACTTGTTCACAAAACTATTATTTGACCTTCAAAGCTCTAGAACTCTGCTCAACTTGTCCATCTGGGTACAAGCTTGGTATGTGGGCCAAAAATGGCCAACAATAACATCCTCAATGTCCTTAATATTATTCATGATATATAAAAAAAATGGACCTATGTCATAGGTAAAATATGTATGATTGAGTGTTTTAAAAGGAATATATTTGAAAATAGTTTCTTTTTGAAGTAATTCTAATATGGATATCCTAGCTGGTGTGTTTGTCAACTGATCCACAATATCAAATACTTTGTGTTGATCTCTAGGTCCTATTATAATGTGTTAGGGATGAGGAGAGAAGGTGAGATTATGTTACTATATAGGCTAAGGAGGCACCCTATTCCATCTAATAATAGATTTAACTATAGGATCTACTATTTGTCGAGGTTGAGTAGTAGAGGCGAGATGGGATCAAAGATAACCAACTAGTCTAGGTGGAGGTAGAACAAAAGGATTCCTCTAAGCCCTCTGTCATAGAGTAGTAACCATAGGTAGCTCAAATTGATCTATGTAGTTATGATCCTCATAATATTGGGACTCACAAGAGGGAAGACCAATGTGTAAAATAATCTTAGCTTTGACATGATCCATGAGAGGAGTGACATACATATGCACTTTTCTACTAATGGCTAGTAATAATCATGTTAAGAAAAGCACAAGACTTTGTACCATAAAGTATAAAATGTCATCTATTGTGATAATCATGATGATAAGATAAAAACCAAAAATTTATTAGATGTCAGAAATAATAAAGGAAACCCTAATGGTGTATTAGGGTTTTGAAATAATGTGTTCAAAATAAGTCAGGTTCACCAAATGTTTTAACCTTTTGGGGTTTTACCAAATATAAATCTTATGTTTATTAAAGAATTGGGTATGCTAAATTAGGGTAATAATATGCAATAAATACATACTGATTTTTTTTAGAATTGACTAACTTTAATCTTTCTAAAAATAGTAATAAATAATATAAGTAATAACTTAGCTATAAAATGATTGTGACAGATGATATAGAGGCTAAAAACTAAGGTATAGGCTGGTCTAAGTGTCACAAACAATATCCCAATGTCAAAACCCCTCTTAAATAGTAGTGCCCTAATTGGATAGTAGTGTCATTATTGTAAATGTGGCAGTAGTGTCCCTCTATTGGTGGTAGTATCCTCTGTGTAGGACTATCTTGAGATTTTGGGTGCACCTGTGTCTGGATATGTGAGATTTGTTCCTACATGCATGAATTATGAAACCCTGTATATTACCTTTTTTAACTAAATTTATGAGAAAACCTTAATCTTCCATGTTTATAGGGCATTTATTTGATACAATATGAAAGGTATGTTTATTAGCGAGGTAGGTTAGACATCTTCAACACCCCATTGTGATGAGAGTTGCCTACATACCAATACTCTGAAGAGGGATCAAACCTAATGTAGTTCTCCCCACCTAAGTGTCAGTGCAAGTGTAAGTGAATCTAGTATGATAGTTGACTTGAGTGCTTTGAACATGATTGAGACTAGAAATTTAGGTAATTTGAGCTTAGGAATGTTGTAGATGGTAGTATGTAGAAGTATGGAATAATAAGGATTGATAACCGTAATTATACAAAACTTATTCTAAGTTTGAGTTTGTATTTTTCATTTGATTTCCATCTAGTGGTTAGAGGGATAAAATTCATGTATATATATCATTCAGATGTTTGTGTGTGTGTTAAAAGTGGTCTAGGTCGACCTTAAGAGGTTTTAGATTTGAAAAGATATTTGTTTGTGAAAAAGAGAGGGAAAAGACATTAGCGTTATTATTGGGACACTAGTGTCATGTGGTGCTACTATCCTTATTATGGTGTTAGTGTCCAAGTGGCATAACACTAGGCAAAAAGGGCTAGGATGCAAGAATGAGGGTCGAAGACTACTTTAGGGGTGACTAGAGATGCCTATGGCCCACAAAAAGGCTAGATCAGTGTGAAAATAGGCTCTAGGATAGGTCTAGGGTTAAGTTACTGATAGGTGGTCTCAAGTAACACTAGTATCACTCAAATACCACTTTTAGGTGATTAAACTTTCCATTACTTTATTATCATTCACATTATTCACTTGAATATATCTTTTGTATTGGTGTACATAATGCATTAGCCTATGGGGAGGATTATACCACACATGTTTTCTATATGCAATTGGCCCTACATATTCTTGTCTTCAAACTCTACAATTTGTACACCATATTGGCATATTATGCTTATCATTTTTATATCTAGTTTTCTTTGAGAATTTTCATATTTGGGGGCATGGGTTCTTCCCCATATATATCAATAACCTTAACTTACAATTCAATTTCTATTTGGCCTTGCCACATAGCTGGACCTATCATATGTCATGACATCTCAATTTTATACTATATTTTTGGACCTATATTACATATTTGGCTTGAGCTATTACATGGATCATGATACTTAGTACAATCTTCATGCACTTTATCATGCTATGCTTATCATGCTTGATGACTACATAGATTGTATATTTCCCATCAAGGGGTGGAAACATACCAACATTGGAAGAATTCATAAATTTAAAAACATTGGTTCAAAAACATTGGAAAAATAAATAATTCAAATTTTAGAAAATTTTGATTTTTTCAAAAACATTGAAAATTTTAAAAATAAAAAACATTGTTTTTTACATATCACATGCTTACCTATACTAGAGTTTTTCATTATACATGGTTTATACATATAATTTTTTTATAGTATTTCTTGAGTGAGTGTTATCCATATTAATAGGTTACATAATGTTGAATTTCACATTGTACACCCACATCTTGGAGGGGTTAGTTTTATAGACAACAAATTTTTACACGGTGATATCTATCCTTGCTTGTCATTTATAATATTAATCTAGATGACTACATATTCTTGTAATATATTATACATCTCTTATCCCATGGATAATCTACATCATGATTGTTACATTATTACATTGAGTATTTGTGTGTGAATGCTTATTTGTGAGTGCATGTGTGTGTTTGTTTGTGCATCATGTATATAGATAATCACATCGTCTTTATTTTTTATGAGTCACATCATGATTCAAGTCACTAAATTTTTGAGTCACTAACTTGGGTGTGGTCACTAACATTGTTTGGTTCTAACTTAAATACACTATATGGGTAAGTGCACAGAGTTGGGGGACAATTCCATGGACATTTTTCATGAAATATGCCAAAACATGTATGTGTTTTGTAATAACATGTACACATTATGTGTTATATTCTTGGTAAACACCAAGCCTATAATTCACGGATGTTATAAACATTTAAAAACACATACATCTTTTAAACATGTAAAAATATGTACGAATTATAATGCATATGCATTCCTAAAAGTATGAAAATATGAATGTTTTTTAAGTATACGTGTTTTTAAAATTACACATAATTAAATCACATACATGCTATAATGCATACACATTCCTAAAAGATTCAATTATAAAGCCTTAGAATGGAAAAAGGAGAGCAAATTAAAGGTGGGGGGTGGTTTACTAAAATAAATGTTAAGTATGAGGGATTCCTTATACTTTAAATTTATTTTAGTAATTATTATAAATTAAGGTCACTCTACATCCTCTATAATTAGTCTCATAGTTGTATGACTTAGGATCTAGAAGATAATTTATCATAACCCAATTTGGTCGGCACTTAGTCATTTTTAGTATTTTGGTATTAAACCTAAGGATTTCAGGGAGTAACTTTTGAAATTGATGTCCATTTTAGGTAAATATATAGTCATTTATTAGGTCAATGAGCCTTATAAAATAATTTATGACATTTTTAAGATTTTTTAGTTTGTCAAAATTAAAGTTTATAAACCAATGCACACCCAACCACTCTTTTATGTTGATTTGACTTATGATTAGGTCCCTTATAGGCCAAAATCAACACCATAATCACTTGCAACTAAGGTAAATGGGGATAATTTGGGCCACATCTGTGTGGTCATCCTAATTAAAATTGAATTTAGGCCAAAGTGGTGTGCATGGGGAAATATAGGTCGTATTGGTGACCCATATACACCCAACCACCCATTTATGCCAATTTCACTTGTAATTAATTCCCTTATAGGTCAAAAGAGAAACATAACACCATATCAAATTGGGAATAAGGTAAATACAAATAATTTTAGGCATAAATATTTATTATCACCCCATATCTCTCTAATTTAGGGAAAAAATGTGTGATTGTGGCAATGTAAGTCATATTATGACCCTTGCACATCCAACCAACAATTTATGTTGATTGTAAGTAACACAATAACACCATATCCACTTATGAAAATGGAAATATGAATAATTTATGTCACATGTATGTATGATCACCATAATTCACTTTAAATTCAATTTAAAGTGGTGTGATTTGGGTAACATAGGTCACATTGATGACTCATGTACACCAAACCACCACTTTATGTTAATTTCACTTGAGATTAAGTCCCTCATGTGTCAAAAGCCACATAATAACACCATATCCACTTATGATTAGGATAAATTCAAATTATTTGGGGAAAATATATGTTTGATCGCCCAAATTCACTTGGAAATCAAGCCAAAGTGGTATGATTAGGGAAACCTAGGTTGTATTGATGACCTGCACGTATCCAACCACCCCATTTATGTCATTTTTACTTGATATTATGGGTATTATAAACTAAAAGCAATATAAGAACACTATATTCATTCAAAATTCATACATACACACATTTAATCATTCTCCCTAGTTGCATGGGCACATTCATCCATTTTTAATTGAGATAGTGTATCGATAACACTGTGTCTATAATTTGAAGAAACATCATGTTGATTTCTACTAAGGACATTGATGATTGGTTTGTGTACTTATATTAGATATTGACTATTCTACCTTGACCCCCATCCTTTCAATCTAAATTTAAGTCTAAATCAATTGATCCCCTCCCTTATTTATATATAGGTGTGGAAAAGCTCAGGTATGGTCTATGCATTCCACATTGAATGAATGGTTTGTGCATTGATCCCTTGTTCTTACCAAGAATCATTTGTGTTCTTCTCAAAAATCACTGGTTTTCTTCCTAAATATAATAGAGTGATTTATATAATCCATTAAATTTATGTAATATAATATAATACAACCTAGAAAATCCTTGACTCCCAAGATGGGTATGGGTTCTCACAATCATTTATCGATCACACAGTCACCCTTCTCTATCTATTATTGTCCCTCAATTCAAGGTATCAATTGATTGTGGTCTCATCCCTTAATTTAGGGTATTAATCAAGTGTGGTCTCATCCCTCAATTCATTGATATATTATATATCCCCTATATAAATAGAAGGGGAAATTTTTGCATCACTGACTAGAGTGTAGGACCCTTGATTTCCCCTATATATAGATATGTCAATCAAACCCCCCCCCCCAATCTCTATATGGTTCCCTTTCCCATTATCCCACGCACACACATGTATAGGGGATAGCCACCACCCACCAATGTGACAACTATATTATATATTCCATATCCATATCTTAAATAAATAGAACAACATAATGGAAATTATTTATGTATCACTCACACATCAATCACTAATGATTGATGTTATATATTTGTATTAATAAATATATAGGGGTGGGATCACCATTATTTATATATATGGTCAATCAAACACTCAATTTTTAAACCAATATATGACCCCTATATATATATATATATATATATATATATATATATATATATATATATATATATATATATATATATATATATATATATGGGCATTCGACCACCAAATTTATATATGGGGAGGATGAGGCTCCCCTATCTATATATGGAGACTCAATTAATTTGAGGTCCCATATATATATATATATATATATATGGCCACTCACCTATCCCTATCTATATTTGAAGAGGGTGAGGGTTGTGAAGGGTGTGAACTTGCAGTATTCACTTCATGGACCTGATAGGTGAGTGGCCATATATATATATATATATATATATATATATATATATATATATATATATATATATATATATATATATATATATATGGCCACTCACCTATCCCTATATATATTTGAAGAGGGTGAGGGGTGTGAAGGGTGTGAACCTGCAGTATTCACTTCATGGACCTAACAAGTTGACTAATTACTTCACCCTACTTAATTAGATATGGGTACAACCATAATGAATCAATACCATATCCATATCACATATATATATAGAATGGGTCCCTATTGAGTGAATGAATTAATGTGAATCATCTTACATATATAATATTATTGGATCAATAAGTTAAATAGGAAATAATGATATGATGGAACAATATTTTATCAATGAATAATGAAATGATCACACAACCCCCCCCCCCCACTATATATATAGAGAGAGAGTTTCATTAGCATTGGCACAATATATATTGGCTCCCCCACCCCACATATGGATATAGATATAAATTTTGAGTGGATAGAGATAGGGGCCAATGTCTATCAATATTATCAGCTATATCTAGTTCACTCTATCCATTGAATAATTATATCAATGATTGAACAAGACTATCAATGATCAATGCTAATGCATTACATATGAAATATGTATGGTATGACCAAAGTGATGAAATGTACACAATCCCCAACATGCCATGAATGATTTGTGTTATGCAGTACATATCCATATCATAGAATAGACTAATGTCAAATTTATATGTAACATGATATTGATGTGACAGATAATAGAATGGGTGTGGGTAAAATGGTGTAATGGATAATTACTACCTTATTTATATGATAATTGGTTCAAATCATTTGACATCATTGAATGGGATTCATTACATATGGGTTGAATTGGTGTGGTGGGTTCATTGAGTATTATGATTCCATTAAATATAATTATATAACCTAGCCCTTATCTTGTTTCAAGATAATAACCATATCTCATGACTCACATACAACTCATCCATTGTTTATGTATCTCATATTTACATGTGGCATGATATAGGCTACACATAACATGATAGGGCATACTACCTATAGTATATCACCATATAAATATAGGTGGGTTCTTGTCTCATGTCAATTTTTGAGGCACACTTTAGAAATATCACATCCCCATAGTTTAGATAACAATAAATATAATGTTGTGTTGCTTTTGGCCTACAATCCACAATAATCTAAAGTAATAACAAGATAAAAGGGTGGTTGGATATGTGTAGGTCACCAATGCAACCCACATTGCCTCAATCATACTAATTTGGATTGATTTCAAAGTGAATTTGGGTGATCATACATATATGTGCCCTAAATCATCTACATTTGCTTGGTCACAAGTGATATGGATATGTTGTGTAGATTTTAGCATGAAGGAATTTATCATATTGGTGACCTTTTCACAGTATACCAAAACCTACACTACCCCATTCACACCACTTTGGCCTAAATTTGAAGTGAATTAGGTGATCATTCATGAATCTATCCAAAATTTTCCCTATTTTCCCTAATTGTAATTGGATATAGTGTTATTGTGTCACTTTTGCCTATAAGGGACCTAATAAAAATTAAAATTAGTGTAAATGAGTGGTTGGTTGTGTGAAGGTCATCAAAAAATCCAATATTTCCCCCATTACACAATGTTGTCCTGGATTCAAAGTGGATTGAGGTGATCATAAACAAATGTGCCCAAACTTATCTACATTTTCCATGACCACATGGATATGGTGTTTTTATGTTAATTTTATCTTACAAGAGACGTAATTATAAGTAAAATTATCATAAAGGAGTGGTTTGGTGTATGTTTATTACCAATGGTACATACATTGTCCCAATCACACCAACGTGTCCTCAATTCAAAGTGAATTGAGTTGATCATGCATGAATGTGTCAAAAACTATTTGTATTTTCCCTCATCACAAATGGATATGGTGTTATTTTGTTTATTTTTGCCTTTACTAATCCCTCAAAATAGTGGTTTGGTGTGTATGGGTCATCAATGTGACCTATGTTTCCCAATCATAGGACACTTTGGCTTGAACCAAAAGTGAATTAGGGAATTCATGCATACATGTACCAAAAATTGTTCACATTTCCATGGTCATAAGAGGTTATGGTGTTGTTATGTCATTTTGTGCAATAATAGATCTAATCACAAATAAAATCAACATAAATTGGTGGTTGGATGTGTAAGGGTCACAATGCAACTTACTTTGCCATAATAACACATTTTTTACTTGAATTTGAAAGGGGTGGTCATGCACAAATGTGACTAATGTTTTTTGAATTTACCTTGTTCATAAGTTGATATGGTGTTTTTGATTCATTTTTGGCCTATTTTTGGCCTATTGATATGAGTAGTTTTGTGTGTGTGTTCATTTATAAACTTTAATTTTGACAAACCAAGAACTCTTTAAATATATTTACTTGATCCTTCAATAAGCTATGAGTTATACAATGTAAATATGATGAGACTGAAGATCCAATGTCTTTATCAAGATTATTATCCATATTTTGAAATATATAAAATGAAATTCCATGAGCATACATGTATTTTAATTTAAAATAAATACAAATATTAAGTATGTATTCTATTCATAATATGAAAAATATTATTCATGGCTTCGGCCCATAAGAAGTAGAATAAATATATGTAGAAAGCAACATTGGTCTATCCATCTCAATAATGGTGTAATTTTTCCTTTAAAAAATATCATTTTTTAAAGCAAAATATAGATATCAATCCAGAAGGCCCCAAAACCTTTAAAATGACTATATATTTACCAAAATGGACATAAATTGTAAAAGTTACACCCTAAAATCCCTAGGTTCAATATTAAAATCTTGAAGAAGACTAAGTACTAACTAGATTGGATTTTAAAAAACTATCTCCCAAATTGTAAGTTTTACAACTATGAGACCGATTATATAAGATGCAAAGTGACCCTAATTTCTTCTATTTACTAAAATAAATTTAAAGTATAATGAATATAAATGTAATAATGTAAATTTCAACTTATACTTCCACCCCCCCCACCTTTTAATTGCTAACCTTTTTGCATTCTAATTATTTATACTTGTATCTCTTAAGAATGTGTATGTGTAATAGTGCAAAAGATTAATATCATGTACACATTATTTCATATATTCATTATAGTACAAATGTGCTTTGTTTTAGATTACGGTAAAAGCAAGTTTTGAAGGGACCCTGAAACCCTTTAACAGAATCAAGAAAGATAAAGCATTAACAACCACCAGGACAAGTAGTCCTGAAACCTACTATAGAGCAGCATCAAAATCAAGTTTTACAGGGACCTGAAACCACAAACATAGTCCAATAAAAGTACCCAGGTTTTACAAGGACCTAAACCTCAAAGAACTTACAGCATAGGGTAAAGAATGCTAAAAAATATATATCTTTAGCATTCTGCCCTGGCCAACAATGCAGGTTGCCATTGCAATAACGACACACAAGCATTAATTGAGACATTAAAATTCTAAAAAATACCTTTAGTTTCTCTATCCCTTTGATTTGGTGGATTCACCATCAAATCCAGCAATAATGACAACCATAGCCATGTCAAGAAAAAGGTCGTGCTCCACCACGCCCTCAAACCCTAAAATCGCACTGCCTGCAGCCCTGGCATCCATACACCAATGGATGCCCCTTGTTGAACACTAGAACTGCATTGTTCAGGTAGTTCCATGCCCCACTTTCAGGATCTATGTTCTGCACCCCAATTACATTCTGTAACTTCAACAGCCACCTCAGGATTATGACATCACTGTCCATGTATATCCGTGAGCACCCTGTGCAACTCCCCGCGGCAGTCGATGATGAGATGCTCACGAAACTCGACCAGATCCAAGCCCTGCGTGCAGTTTCAAATTTTGTGGGGGCCACGTAGATGCAAGCCCCCTCTATGATTTATGATTTTATGACGTCACTGAGTTATAGTTGAACATGGTCAGGATTATGACCACCATGAAGCACAGTCTACCGTGAAATATAGGCACAACCTTGAAGACACAGGCCGAGACAAACCACAAATAAAGTCACAGAAGAATAGGCAGCACGCAACCGCTACCATCCTCAAAAACATGATTTTTCTCTCAAAAATGGCTTGGATTCTGAAGCGTAAGGCCTGGACCTAAAAATGCATAGAAAAATTCATGATTTTTACTAAAAATAACAAAATCCAACTTCTGATGTCATAAACACTATGAATTTCATCTAGACATTTCATAAAACTATTACTACAACATCGAGCATACTCTCCTCTTGTCAAATATATGATTTTTTAATTTTTTGACTATTTTAAGGTTTCTATCTATGGTGAATTCTAAGTATGTCTTTTTAGGCCCTATATGTTATAACTATACATGTATATATATATATATATATTCATTGATCCAAATTCAAATGTATATATATATATGGTCACAAACTAGGCCTAATTCTATATACATTCCCAAAAAAAACTATTTTTTCATTTTTTTGAAATAGTTAAGGGGGTCACACGACCATCCATTTTTTTATAGTTTTCAAGATCTATTTACTTGTAAAATTAATAAATACAAATATATTCATTTAAATATATATATATATATATAGGTCATAAACTAGATGTTCTTATCTAAATTCCTTTCAAAGGGGTTCAAACAATACTAAATGATGCTCAAAAAATGAGGGGTTGCACAGCCAATTATCTACTATATTTTTTTTTTAAATAGGATTTTTCAAATTTTAAATGTTTTACGTAGTTATAAATGACTATTTTTTTTAAAAATAGTATTTTAGAAACTAGTATTGAAATAGTACAATTCATAATCTTAGATTATATTCAAATTTTGAATTTAACCATCTCAAATAATCTATAGAAGTTGAATTTCTCATTTTTTTAGAAAAAACATGTCCATGGGTAGGCTCCTTTTTATCACCCAACTTAGTTCACTTACCCATATACACTACCATGTTCATATATATATATATATATATATATACACACACTTTTTGTAGTGCCTACAATTTCATGGTTGTTACCATGCATTTATGGGGGCATATTTCTTGATTATGTTCTCATTGATTTATCTAGCTCATCTAGGGGCATGTTTGTTACATGGGATATACTAGTTTCTCCCATTTTCAAATTAAACTTTACATGATCTATTATATCATAACTATATGGTAGTAAAAATTTTGAATTGTACTATAATTACAACAAAAAAAATCATTTTCCATATGTGTAGATAACATCACACTTTGGTTAAATTATTTTTTTAACACATGATGAGAAAATTTCAACTTACTTATGTTTGGATAATAACATGTGATGACTAAACTATGTTTTTATAGCATGTGGTGCTTTTAATATGCTTAATTTGAGATGAATGACTAAAGCAATGGGCCTTTCATTTGTCACCTAAAAATGGAACATATATAAAGGCATTTTAAAAATTTAAGATGTAACAAAATGATTGAAGATGAGTTCATTTATCTACTTCCATGATAAATGAGTGGAATTGGTGTTGGTGACTCCCAAAGGAGTGTCTTGGTTATGTTTCAAACTCTTTCCAAAATTATAGGATGTGTGTGTTGGGAACTATTAAATTCCATGAGAAATTTTTGGGCTATGTTTTCAACACCTATTGAATGTATAGACATGGAACAATTATGGTGACACTTGGTGGTGGTACTAAATAGGCATATTTTTTCTTATGCTTCATTTCAATTTTGAGAGCAAAGTTCAAAATTAAAAATGAAAATATTTATAACTTTCAACACACACACACATATCATGAGCAAATTAACTACCTACAATAATTAGCACTTATTTTAGGTAAATCAGCTAATCAAGTGTGGATGGAAACTTAGAGAGAGAAAGGTCAAAACCCTTCATTTTTCCTTGAGTGATAGTTCATATTTTAAATTATTTACATATATACTTTGACACGTACATGAATTTTACTCACATACCCATGTCAAAGTAGGAGCATCATGTAGACACCCAAATTTGGCACAAACCCCTTGTTATCATTTATTATTCTCTTTATTTCCTTTGGTCATGAGCTTTAACCCTTCCTAATTTTTATCTTCCAAAGTTATATAATGCACATTATTTATTCTAGATCATCTTATAAATACAAGGTCTTTCAAAACCATTTGAATATTAGAAATAAGAAAAGAGATAGGAGAAAATTTGAACTTCACTATACTAAAGGTCAAGTCTAGATTCAATCTTATTGATTAAATTAGTGCTTCATTGAATCAAATATTACACACTTGTTGATTAGTTTCATCAATATTTTCATTTAGATCAACTCAACTTGGTTGATGTCATGTCAAATCGAGATCAGTGTCCAATGATAATCAGTAGTAAGTTGTCAAAGATAATAACTAACAATTATCTTTTGGAGGGATGTTTTGGATAGTTTATCCCTAAAGATATATTATAATATTTTGAATTTAAATCTATCTAATTACTTGGAAGCAAAATGCTCTTATACAGAATTGAAATACTGACTATGGAAGTAAACACTTTGATTATAAAGGAAATTATTTAGAAATTAACACACTTGTTGATAAAGGAAAACACACATTAATATGAATTGAAAGAGTGCTTTTAAAGTATATGCTTAGAAAAGGAATATTGTAATTCAAAATATTTAAAGTATCTTAAAATAGAGACTCACATACACACACAAAGACATGCATATTATATCAAATCACACGTTTAACATAAAGATGTAGAAAATTAACTAACAATAATATAAAACATAAAATATCATAAAAGAATTATAGTTCCTTGGTTGAGTGGGCCCTTGATCTCCCTTAGAATAGGATTTAGATCACACTTAGTCTTTTAGGAACATCAAATATTCATTAACTCAATAAAATTCTTACAATATTGAAAATAACTCAATATCTCTACTTAATCTTAATGTTTTTCTATCTTACTGAATGCTAGATACTAATCAACCAGGGGATGTTGGTTATTTTTCCCAATTAGGTTATAATAGATAACTAGAATAATTATTCCCTAACAATATTTCTAACTACATCTAATTTATTTTCAAAATGGAAAAGAAATACAACCTCCTTCCATATTTCATGATGAAATGGTGGAAGAGATACATAGGTTTGCATGTAGAGATATTTTAGCTATTGATAGTTACAATGTCTTCAGTTGCATTCATGTATGATCTGGTAACCAATTTCCACAATATTCATATTAATGCCTTTATAAAAAATTATTATAAATATAACTTCTATAAATAAAAATACTATATTTAGTAAGTATCCTCACGAATTTGGAATTGATACAAAATGGATTAGAAGGTTCTTGATTAAGCATGCATGATGTATACAGCAATGGACCAATGCCAAAATATATTTTAATGAGATTTGTGTCTGCCTTGAGTGACTTCAGATCTGGACTGGCACACTCTAGAGCCAAACTAGTGGACTTCAAAGCTAGACTGGCAGACTCTAGATCCAGACTAGTAAACTCCATAGTTAGACTAGTGGATTCTAGAGCCAGACTGGTATATTATGGATCCAAACTAATAGACTCTAGAGCTGGTTTGAGCTATTCCATATTATTCTTCAATTGTCTTCAAATGGTTTTCTTATTCACCAAAATTTTAGTATTTGATCATATTATGTTTATGCAACCTATACATACAAAATGGATGGCTTTTCCATACAAAAGGTCAGAACATAGTGGTAAAACAAGTAACATTGACTCATATATACTAACCAAGGTAAACATATTCATTTTCTACTTTATATTAGAAACAATTTATAAAATACATATTCAAATCCATTAAGATGAAGATTAATAGGGGATAAATAAGGCCATTACTTGGATATAATGATCCATTCTATGGACTCATCACTCGTGATATTTATTTATCTTGGTTTCTCTTTAAATTCCTTTGTGCCAAAGGAGGGTAATTAGATTTTAGTGATTACATTGATCACTTCTATGGAAGAGGAGGTTAAAACCCTTACTCATGCTATTACATTCACATATCATATAACTATGTGGAGGTCTAATTCTAAGCATGTGGGATAAATAATTTGTAATGTTTCTTCCATGGTTACTTGACTCCATTATTTTTTTTGTTGTGGAGTGTGAAATATGTTTCAAAGTGAAGATTCAACCACAAAACATATTTTGCCTTATATATATATGAAGCAAAGGTATAGTCATAATAAAGGGGAAAAGCACATAAGCATTAGAAACCCTAGATTGTGAAACCCTATAAGTTTTTGCCTAGTAGTATAGGAACATGAATGAAGTGATTGAGCTTGTTACAGTTTGGATTACATAATGATAGGCCCGTACATGTATGAGTTCATCTTAGAGAAATGCATAGGTCCAAAAACATATGAGTAAGTTAAATATAGTCGACACATTCAAAATACAAACTTGAATATAGAGAATAACCAAGGTGCAATCATTTATTAACCTCTTTGTTAATTCATTTATTTATTTTAGCTTTCATTTTTAATAATTTGGCTTGTTTTTGTTACTTAATCTCTTAGATAGATATGAATTTTGTATTTTAGTTGTATATGCTTAGATCTATTTAATTTCAGCTTGTTTATACCTATTTTTTGTAAAAATTATAATTAGGGAAAATAATAGGATATTTATACATAACCATAGTTTTTTATGATGCTATTTTATAGGATATATCCCATCAAAAAATATTATCACATTGCACTTATTCCTCAACCAAATCCTATCTATTTGATTGACTTACCAACTACCTAGAACCACGTACATATCAAAAAATATATATTATGGTGTAATAAATCCTAACATTCCCCCTTATTACATCATACTCCCAAGAATGGGAGAGAATATAATTTACATGTGGACTGGGACATACACACAGTTCAACACACTTAAAAATAATCAATGAATGAAGTTACACTCATTAGTTCACTAAGTAATAATAAAATATATGGACTAGAACATACTTTATTGTCTATATACACATTTATGTGAACAAGAACACACACAACTATCGACAATGGATCAATACATACATGTGTAAAAAAAGACACACTCAACTCTCTATAATAGAACATTATGTGAATAGGGGTACAATCAACTATTCACAAAAAATAAATAGTTGGATTTCACCTCACACTTATATGAATAGATACACAATGAATTATCCATAACACATTTATGTGAATATGGACACACTTAATATCTATAACATAAAAATATGTGTGAATATGGACACTCTCTAATATTTTACAAACATAGTAGTGGCACTTTATTACACTATGCTTACTCAATTCGAATTGGCATCACTAAACCACTAGAAAAATAGTATTTAGAATGGGCATCTTTGACCAACAACTCAGATCTCATCTTTATTGGGAGTTGGACTTCACTGAACAACAATGCATTTTATTTTGTATTTGTCTTTCATCCAAACAACTTATGATTTATAAATTTTTACATGTTGGTGATTTTCCAAATGTGAAAGCTTTGTAATCATTTTTCCCATTAGAATTTTTCTTTTCCATAAAAATAGGGCTTCCCCCCTCAATCAAAATATGTTTGCAAGGGTGTTAACTACCACCGATAATGCACACATTTTAAAACTTGTCATTTAGGTTAAGAAAGATTATTTTTAATGAACCTTTTGTGGGAAAATAATTAAATCTCTCTCCTCATGAGATCTGAAGTGGAACCTAATTATAAGGTGTTTAAAAATGATATTCTATTTATGTTGGCAAAAGTTTATTAAAAAATCCTTGAAAAATCAAGGGACAATTAATTTGAACTCTTCAACACATAAGAGAAATATATATTTTTATTAAAGCCTAAAGTTTTAAATATTATACCAAAAAATATTGAAGTTTTAAAAAATATAAACTTTGTAAACACCAAAATCCTTAAATTTTAATAATCTAAAGTTTAAATATATATATTGAAATATTTAATAAAAGCTTCATCGATGAGTGCTTCTCTTGGGAAATAATTTTACTCTTGCATCCTTTGATATGCTAGATGATCTTCATACCCAAAAAATATTTGCTTCAACAAAGTGCCTTTTCCTTCTTATTTCATGCACCATTCATTGATGCAACCTATTTACTGACACCTTTAGACCTCTAACACCTTTCAACCAAGGTGACACTCCTCCAAAGCACCAAACAAAATATTTTTATGGAATCTCATTTTTAATTGTTTTCTTGGTAGATCACATTATTGTTACACCACAAGAAGCAACTATTTATTTTTTATTTCGCTCTTTGAATCTTGTGCTTCCAATCTTAGCAATTCCTCAAGCTCAGATATGTTCAACCAATTATAAACACATTTTTCATATGCCACTACTCAATTTTAATTGATCATATCTACAATAGTAATTTCACCTCCCATAGTCACTTTACATAGGTGAAAAATTATTACACCCACGTACTACAACTTGACTCTTGAGATGCCAGTCCATAAGAGCTTTTATTGCACCACTTTGGTAAAATTTCAATAAGATAAATATATGCATATATAAATACATATAGGTAAAAAAAACACCTCCAAGGTGCCACTTTAGGTTGGTGTTAATGCCTTTCTTTCCATAAAATATGACTATCATCTATTTATTCATCTCTTTCAAGATATCAAATAAAAAACAACAATAAACTCTCAATGATAAAGCACAAAATATAAACTAATGGTAGCTCATTAAAAATTCATATAAATTATTAATAAGGTGGGGGTGAGTTGTCTGGGTCATTTGGATGAATTCAATCCCACCAAGGTTTGATTCATATTGAGGCATGAGTATCATGTATAATTGTAGTAGATCGTATTCGATCACTAGTGGTCGACAGTAGTGGTCAATGATGGTTCCCATGGAACATGTGGGTGGGTTCTATGGTAGAGGAGGTAATTTCAATTATTTTTAATGCTCGATGGATAACACAACTTGTGGTAGCTAGGCTATAGCATTCCATTGAGGTAGTGTGGTCATTAATGAAATTCTCTTGGGAATCTGGGACCCTTGTTTGTGTCTCAGATCAGTTGTTGCTCTAATGATTAAAAATCAATTTCCAGCTCCTAACTCCAATCAAAAGTGATTACCAATAAAAAAATCATATAAATTTTAAAAACAAGGATACAATAAATAAGGGACACTAAACAATTAGAATTTCCCTTTGATAATCACCAAAGCATCAAATTTCCTTCCATCACTGGTTAGATTTCATATGAAATCTTTTCTTCATAAACACAAGTTCACAAAATGCTATAATGCCAAACATTAAAAACATTAAATGTGTGTATCAATTTTTTCAATCATAGAAGGGATATTTATGCAAAATTATAGTTTGAGCCAATGATCCTATTTTTTAGGATATCTCCCCTCAATAAAGTTTATCACATTATTATTATCCCTTGACCAAATCCTATCTTACGGTATTACCAACCATTAATATATCGAAGCATATTAAAAATAATATACTATATGGTGTAATAATTCTTAATAGGTTCAAGAATTAGGGTTGAGCATCTTGGAGTTAGTTGTATGGCAAAAGGTTTTTGTAAGCATAGGTATTATTTGAATAACTTGACTAAAGTCCCAATAGCGAGTGTACAACTAAATAAGCATAAAATTGTTAAAATTGAAAAATGAAACAACTTATTTCCAGTAACTCTAAATAACTCGAGATTAAAAGAGAATAAAAATAACATGTAAAAATGTATAGTGTGGTAAGATTCTAGTATAACCTAAAAATCATAATATCAAATATGCCAAAAGATTATAAAGTGACAAAAGCTAGCACATAGGGAGGGAACAAGATCAATTCAAACTAAAGGGGGAAATGATAAAAAAAAAAAAAAAGTAAAATGGTGATTTCTAACAATATGGAGATTTTGAAGGGAATTTGAGGTATCTAAAGTAAAAAGTGAAACATGAGAAGAAATGTGACTAATAATGACAAAGAGATTGAATTGAAAAAAATAAAAAATAGTGAAGAGAAAATAAATATATAGCAATACAAATCATTATTAATTGAATATTTTTATATTATTTCACTAAAAAATCCATTTGATTGATCATTATCAAATAGTATATTCGAATGATGATGTATAACATTTTGAAACAAGGATTTTTAGGGCATATACATAACCCTAGAACTTGATCTACTCACATGTATGCATGTGACCCCACAAGTTATATATTAATAACCCAATCTCCCATAATACATAAAATATATCCCATATGGTTGGAATAATATGCAAACAAAATTTGTATAAAATGGCCTAAATTTTTAATTTTTAATCTATGTCGAAATCCACTTTGAATGGATGTCATTTTTTAGTCAAATGTTGTAGTCGATGAATGTGAAGACATTGGGAATGGAATATTTTGATGAATCACAAACTTGGGGTTTTTATAGGTTTGTTAGCTAGTTGTATAAAATATACGATTTTAAGGGTTCATTTTTAATGGACAACATAATTACTTCATGATGAGAATATGGTAATGTATGTTGTTTTTAACTATAAATAATGAGTTCATCATTTTTATATTTTTTTCCATCTTATTCTTTGTTTTTAATATATTTTCATCTTAAACCTTCAAAACCATAGAGAGTAAGAATCGTGAAGTGACTTTAGTACTTGCAATTTAGAGGAATAAGGGTGACATGCACCAAGTCCTTACAGTTGTTCTAAAACACAAGTATTTGGAAGAGGATAAAATTATCATTGTGAAGACAAAATACATGTATAAAGATAGACTTTGTGTATATACATATAAGGTGGTATGTTGGTTGTATAGGGAGGAGTTATTTTGTTTCATGAAAAGCTTTAACAATGGTAAAATGCAGGGAAATGCTAGGAAATACAAAACATGCAAGTGGTGGAAGATTTCAAGGTGCACTAAGTGGTCATGGTGAGGGGAAATGACAAGATATTTAATGTGATACCAAACACTACAAAGCCCATAGCATACACCAGACCCATATTTTGGCAGTGGTTACATTTATATGAATTTCACACATTATAAAGGGGTATGTAGCTTGTAAGGTGGTAACATCTGTGATTGGTCATTTTTTATTGTTAAGGGTCTATGAGGACATCATGAGCATTGATTTGATTGCAACAGAGCTCTACATCTAATGAGGGGATCAAATTTGCATTACAATGATGTTTATGTGGGGATAAGATAATGAGGTACCAGAGTTTATCTTGTAGCTTATGTTTTTCCATGTTGTGAATATATTAACATTTGGAGTAATAAATAAATATTAACAACATACAAACACCAATATCATATCACTAGAATAAAAGGGCAAGGTAATAAATAACATGCAAGTGGTGAAATATTTCAACATGCATAACATAGTGATGATGAATGGCAGCGACAAGATATTTTAATTAATATCATATGCAAAGGGGCCATATTATACACCAAACCCAAATTTAGGGTAATGGTTAGATTTACATGCCTTACATCACCCATTTTAAAGGGGTTTATAGCTTTAAAGTGGTGACATCTTTGATTTGTTATTTTCTATTATTGAGAGTGGATGAGGTTGTCATGAGAGTTGAATTGATTACAATAAGATTCCAAATCTGATTTATGGGTTGAATCATTGATATAATGTCACTACTGTGAAGACAAGAAAATAAAATTCCTCGCCCTTTTATAAATGAAAGGGCAATGCAAAATATTTAAATTAAGAATTGAAATTTACTAATCAAAAATTTAGTTTGACTTTAGATTAGTTAAAATCCATTAAAATAAATTTTTAATCAGTACAATTATATGACCCACCACTCAACTAGCATAACCGAACATTAAAAAATAACTACATCCTTTACCAATCAAACTAGTAAACCCAAATTTTCTCTAGGACCAATCAAATATACATAACCCCCTTCGAATCAAATTACTATAACCAACAAATAAAACCACTTAAAATTTTAGAATAATGCAAAATATTAAAATTTGGAAGATGTATGATTATCGCATTGAGGGAGGCAAGGGTGAGGACACTTTTCCTTGCCCACTCTTGTCCCACTTAATCAATTCATTTAATTTCAAAGGTGAGGGTCCCACACTGACAAGGCCCATTAAAATGAGATTTGCATGCCCTGAGTCACCAAACCACATATAAAAATTGTTAATTTCTATATAAATTGAAATTTTCAATGTCTCCCAAGTCTTGGACTGAATAACCTTCGAGGGGCCAAATGTCAATTACTTTAATTATAAATAATACTTAACTATTTTTATTACTTAACTATTTTGATTAAATTTCTTGTAAATATTACTTAACTACTTAAAGCTCTTGAAACTGTGAGAATTTTTCGCTAACATAACCCTAATATTTACAATAAAAAATAGAATGAAACAAACTTCCACCAAAGCACTCTAAAATGTAGCTTAAAATAAAATATGTGAATAGTCCATATTCCCTCAAAATATTACCTTCTCAGCTCTAATATTATCACCACATTTGTGTCATATCCATTTCATATAAAGAAAATAAAATTAAATACACACACACACACTCTTGAAAGTTCCATGAACCATTTAAACATCCTTAGTAGGGGACATGTCAATTTTGGATGGAAGTGTGGTAGTTTGTGGCACTATTCTTTTGAATTTAATCCACATGTTAAGTGAATCATATATTATTCTGGTTAAAACTAACAATAGTCGAGTCAAATAAATTTTTTTTTGTACTATTGGATTGTTCATGTTCTAATAATATTTTTATGAAAGCAGATATGAGTAACATGTGTGCTTTTTAGCCTAAGATGGATAATATAATAGAAGTTAAAACTAATGCAACATTTGCATGTATTGTACTAGTGTTGATTTCACATAATATTGTATCTCTTCCCACAAACAAACATGTTCTCAAAATTGTTCATTAGATCAATAGAGAAGGTCCAAGAATCATTGTGCTCATTATTTATCCACCAGAAGAAACTATCTTCTTTGTTGCATGAGTATTCAAGCCTCATTATACACACATTTGTAAATTTATCTGGTAAACTATTTACAACCTTGGTAGTTTCTTAGTTCTAATATTTATTTTTTTAATTTAGACAATTGGGTGGTTGTTATTTGTATAAAAAATTGGTGTAGGTCAAAGAATTTGCATAGGAACAATCTATGGAAAAAAGGTTATGTGAGATACAGTTCTGGAATTGTAAACCTTTTTTAAAAAAATACAGTTAATAGGATTTTTTTATAGCTCTGGTTACACTAGTTTTCATTCTTTTTTTATTTAGATCGGGATAATTTTTTAATTGAAAAATATTATTCTTAAAATAAAAATTTGATCTTGATATTTAATTTTTGATTTGAACCCTCTAAGTAACATAAACATTGGCATATCCACCCCTTTGAATTACATAGATGTTGCCATTGCCTATCTTTGTATCATTATTATTAGGGATTTGTATATATGCCAATGGCAATTTAAAAATGGATATCATGCCTCATCCTGATACTAAAAAAGATTCTTATCAGATATCTTTATTTTGATTTCACAAAAACCCTCATTCGTAAATAACATGAGATAATATATAAGAAACCATTTAGTGTTAGTCAGATCATTCAGATACCCTATAAACCAAAGACATCAAGTGCTAAAATATTGAATTATGTTGATGCAGGTGGGTGTGTGAGTATTAGATTTTGGGAATATAATAAAAGGAATCCCACATCACAAAATAATGATATAATATAGTAAAGAATATTTTACTGGGCTTAAAATTTTGGAATTTGTTGTAGAAATAGGTGGAAAGCAACCTTGTGAACAAGAGCCAGCCTATCATCATCACCTGTAAGGGAATTAGAGAAGACTGAAGAGATTTTGAGCAATTACATGGTAATGGGAGAGAGAAGTGGACATGATGGGGAAAGATGTGATGGACATGTTGTCGATAGATGTGATGAACCATGTCCATCATATCGATTTAATTTTATTATTTTCTAATGTTCATATGTTAATTTTTTACACTGTTCAAAATTTAATATTTTTCAACTCAATAAATATTGTATTTCCCCAACTTATTTGTCACATCCATTGAATTTATCTAATGAAAACATAATAAATTACTTTGTTTTCTATTTTTTATAACATTGATATTCTAAACCTAATGTCAAAAGCCAAAAATATGAGGAGATACTTTATTTCTATTGGTTCACAATATCTAAAACAAATTACTTAGGTGATGCAATTACAATAATACCTCTATGTAAGTACTAATAACTTGTATTATAAAGCTAGAGGATATTGGTTTCTTTTTATTCTGATACATTGAAGTTTAACATTTTTTGAAACATGTAAATGGCCTTCCATCCAAAAAAGAAATTCAATACTAAGAATTCATTTTATTTATTTTTAATTAATATTAATAATTAAATATTTATAAAAATGAACCATTTCAAAAAAAAAATTAAGGGAAATAATAAGATGAACTATTTTTTTATAATTAGTAATCTTGATTTTAGTTTTATTAATATTAACTATTAATTGAGACCTTGAAAAAAAATGGAGTAGATAGCGAAGGAAGTAAGAATATGTGAAGGGTAGCAGAGGAGTGGAGTTTTACATTCAGATAGGAGATAGGTGAGTATTGTAAATGATGCGGAGAAGAAGAGGGGTGATGGTGACAGGTTGGAGAAGCATTGGGAAATTGGAGACAACTGGTATTTGCAGTTGGCTAAGGGGAATCGAATGATTGAGAATATTGAAAATAAGTTTCATATTCACTTAGAAGCTAAGGTAGTTGAGAGGATTTTAAAATAAGTTTTGGAGAAAATCTTGAAGGTGAATTATTTACTAGAAGCAAATGTTCTAGGAGGTCCAAATCGGTTATTTTTTTCTCATCCCATTCTAGTAGAGTCAGGATCAAGATCAAAGAAAGCCTCAAAAGTAATTAAGGTTTCAATGGATTCAATTTTATCAATAAAAATGTCAAATGAAATCTTAGAATTTTTTTTTGAAATCGGGTTCTTTGAGGGCATAATGTAGCCTTTGGTAGATAATGCTATGATTTGTAAATTCCTATGAGCCTAGTCAAGTTGAGATGCACTAAAAATTTAGATGTGACTAAATTGGAAATTACAACCTAGGCTAGAGATTAATTTGTTGACTAAGGTATTTTTTTAGGTTCTCTTCTAGTCAGTGGTTGATAGGGAAAGTATCTTTAAAGGAGGACCATGCTTTTCTCAAAATGCAGGCATGTAATCAAGATTTTGGTCCCCAAATATTAATCCAAATGGGGAGTGGATGTTAGAAGTTTTGATGTGGATAAGGTTGTATAAATTACCTTAGAAACATTATATTGATGGAATTTTGGCTTTTTATGTGAATAAAATTGAGCTATTTGTTTGCTTATCAAATGTCACAGATTATGGGGAATTGGATTCCAATGCTAGGTTTTATGTGAGAATGGATTTGGGTAGTCCTATCCCTAAATCTATTTGTTTTTCCCTAAGTAAATGTTAGTGGACTCAGGAAATGGTTTTTTAATGCCTATTGTTTAGATGTTTCTCTTGTAGATAAGTCAAGCATACTCAATCTTCGTGCCCTAAGAGGAAGATCATAGTTCACGACTCTGATCAAGGGTTAGGTAGGAAGGGGAATGAAGAATTGGTCAAGTCTTGAAATCTCTCCCCAAGATTTGTTGGCAATAAAAAGTTCTAGATGAAGAAAACCATGTTAGAGGATAGGAATAAATGGTTTGTGTGGAGGCATCAATCTCAGCTCTCCTTGCCAAGAAAGTTTATTTTTGAGTCTTCTCATATTCCTAATTTGAATAAGGAAAGCAACTTAGGAGAGGTGGAAGCTAAAGTTTAGAAGGGGAAGAAGAGTATCCCCCAGGGTCAGTTACCTTCCCTAGAAGAGCTTGAGAATAATCATAAAATGAAAATGGAGATTTTCAACCATAAGGAAAATATTCCCCTAGTCCCTCTCAGATACTAAATAATTAGGATTCAAAGGAATTGGAGGGGATGGTAGGTCATCCTCTTCCCTTGGAAGATTTTTATCATGGCAAGGTGGTTGTTAAAGTCCTAGAAGATACCTGGTCTCTTCTATAAATATGAATTTAGAGATTGAATAAACCAAGTTTTCAACTAGATCTTCCAAATGCCTTCAATGTTCAATAATTGGTAAGTTTCTCCCTTTCACAAATCCGCTAAGTAATAAAAGAAGGGAAAAGGCTAGCAAAAATATTCAATATAAAACTCAAGCTGACTTAGAGTAGGGGAGCGAAATGATGCTCACTAAGATTTAGTTGGGTGGTACAGGTAGCTCTACCACCAAACCATTATGAAAATCCTAAGTTGGAATTTTAAAGGTTTGCATACCTTTGACAAGTATCTCTTTGTGAAGTGACTAGTGGAGACTTGGAAGCTTCATATTATTTTGATTCAAGAGACTAATATAGGTAAGGATATGTGGAACAATGTAGCTAAGTCATTCTAGTTTGGGGTAGGTTTTTTTTTAAGATGTAATTGGATCAGTAGGAGGTTTAGCAATTTTGTGGAACCCAAAGGTATGCAATTAAAATCTTATTTCCTTTGATAATTAAATGATTAATGTGTTGGTTAAGAATTGGAGAATAAATGCTTCTTTTTAATTTCCAATATTAATAGGCCCTTGACTGTGGAAGGAAAAAACTTATTTAGGATAAGTTATTATGTTTGAATGGAGGAATCAATGTAGTAGATTATATCCTTTGTGGGGATTTCAATGCAATCCTTAGAATTTTAGATAAGAAAGGTGGTTCCATTAAGTTATCCCAGTCTATGATTGATTTTAATTCCTTTTCTAGGAAGCTAGGATTTCAGACCTTATTTCTTATGATTTGAATTTCACTTAGAATAATAGGTGGTAATGGGATCAGTTAATCTTGGAAAAACTAGATAGATTTCTGCTTAACTATGATTTGTTGAGAAAGAAGTTTCATTTTATGTTAGAAGTTCTTGATTTTGATTTTACTTTAAAAAGGTGTTGATGTGAAGCCTCGAGGGATCCCACTAAATTTTGAGTTTATGTGGATGCATAATCTAGCCTTCATTAATATTGTTGAGGCATGTTGGAAGAAGCGGGTGATGGGATCAAAAAGATGAAGGAAATAAAAAAGGCAGCGTTGGTCTAGAATAAGCAAAAATTTGGAAATATTTTTTATGGAAACGTAGTAGTCAAGGAAAAATTAGGAATCTTACAACAATATTTGAAAAATGGAGAGTGGTTAAAGGAGTTATCAAGCCTTGAGAACAACTTCTTGGTGGAAAAAAAAAATAACCCAAGAAGAGATCTTCTGGCAATAAAAGTCTAGAGCAGTATGGCTAAAAGAAGGTGATATAAATACCAAATTCTTTCATTTATCTACAACCACTCATAATAAAAGGAATAGGATTGATAATATCATCACCCCTGATGTTAGGGTGATAGAAGATATCTAATATATTAAGAAGGAAGTAGTGTTCTACTATTAAGACTTATTGAAGGAGGAAGAGGTGCCTAGGGAGGTAGCTCAAAGTTGGTTCAATCAATTTATTCTAGAGCTTGTTATAGATGATATGAATTAGAAATTAATGGTTCTAGTTTCTTTAGAAGATGTCTGGAAAAATAGTCTTTAGCCTTGGGGTAAATAAGGCTCCAGGTCTAAATGGTTTTTAAGTAGGTTTTTTTAGGATTTTTTGGAGTTAGTTGGTAAAGATGTTTGGGAAGGTAAAGAGGATTGTAGAAAAAGGGAAAATGTCTTCAAGGATTGGAACAATAATTTTTTGGCTATCATAAGGATGAATTTCCTTTCTTTGATTCATAAAGACCAATTTCTCTTTGTAATTCCCTATATAAGATCATCACCAAAGTCATGGCACTAAGATCAAAGGACTGGTTAGAGGAAATAATCTCTAAAGAGTAAGGGATTTTATCCTTCATAGGTAGATCTTAGATGGGATTGTGGTTTCACATGAGACTTTTCACTCCCTTCATTAGTCTAAAAGAGTGGGGATGGGCATCAAGCTTGATATGATAAAAGTGTATGAAGGAATGAATTGGGATTTTTTAAATCAGATGCGTGAAGGATTTGGGTTCAATGAGGATTGAAGAATCTAGGTAAAAATTTGTATCTCTATGACATCCTTCTCAATTCTTGTTAATGGTTATATATCAAGGTATTTTAAATCTTCTAGAGGCATAAGGCAGGGAGACCCAATCTCCATCTACCTATTCATTATTGTGGTGGAGGCATTAAGATGAGGATTGAAGATGACTAGGCTAGATGGGATGTTGAGTGGTCTGACACTCAATGCTAATTTGGAAAGTATTTTCCACCTTTAGTTTGTTGATGATACCTTTCTACTAGGTGATCCTTTTTGAAAAATAAACATGGGAGTTGAAGCAAATCCTAAACTTATATGAGGTAGTAGTAAATCAGAGGATAAGTGTGAATAAATCAAAGATATTTTTCCTTAATGTTAGAGAAAGAATAGAGTAAAAGATCATTGACATTCTAGAATTTGCAAAAAATAAGATTCTTAGCTCTTACTTGGGTATGCCAATTTTTGTGGGAAGGGCAACTGAATGTTTTGGTAGTCAATGATAGAGTAGATTCAAAAGAAGCTTGTGTCGTAGAAAGGTAAATGGCTTTCAACGATAGGTGTTAGGTTATGGAGCTAAAAGCTTCACTGATGCAGACATGGAGAAGGCCATTGGAGGGGTTGCTGAAGGTTGCTGAGTGTCAGAGCAACCGGCGTCAGTCCGATCAGTTGACGTTGGCAGGATAGTGAAGAGAAGCAACCGACGTCGGTCAGGGATCGGCCGACGTCGGTCACCTCCAGGCAGACAGGGACCGACATCGGTCGCCTGTGTGGTTCGACTGCGAGTTTATTACAGGCAGTCAGTTGACGAACCAAGTGTTTGCATGATTAGAGCTAATTATAGACTGAGAGCTGCGGATCTAATTATTGTAATTAGATGTCTAATTATTGTTTGGATGAGATCTATATAATAGACTCATGGTTGTATTGGAAACTTGTGCTAGAGAGTAAGAGAGCAATATTATAAGCTCTTTCTGTTTGTGAGGTAGAGCTATGGTGTGTTCCTCCTAGTGCCACAGTACCAGGTGTGGGTGCTGGATTGGAGAATCAGCAGGGTTCTTCATGTATGTATGATCTTGGTCATCAGGTGAGCATGGCCTTTATAGGAGATCTGCATGGTAAGTAAGATCGTTGATCTGCAGGTGTATGTGTGTGCAAGGTCAAGGTTCACAGGTGTGCAGAACCAGGTTGATTTGCAGGTGTGCAAGATCAGATAGGACAACAACACAACAGGGAGCAGAATCAGACAAGATCTACTTGGAGTACAGGTGTGTACTCAGATAGAGCAAAGAGGAAGGCAAGGGAGTTCCTTCCATAATTATGGTCTGTTGAATTGCAGGTTGTTGCAGGTTCATGGGAGATCTACTTGAAGTACCTTGAGTACTTGTGGAGTGCGTGGAGCACTTGTGGTGTGCGTGGAGCACTGGAGGTGAACACCAACTCTGTGTTTGAGTTGTGTGTTGGGACCTAAGAGAGAGAGAGCTTTGAGGAGAGAATTACTGTTCACTTGAGGTGTGGGAAGCCTCTGAAGAGGTGGTGGAGAAGAATGGCATCTTCTTTATTGTATTCTTTTATGTATGAGTATTAATACAAGTTGTGTATTGTCTCTCATATCATGTGTTATTCTGAATTCTAGTTACTTGTGATTCTGGTTAATTTCCGCATATTAAGTTGCTTGGTTTGGTAATCAATTGTGTGCTTCTGGTGTTTCGTATCCTGACAAGTGGTATCAGAGCTAAGGTTGCAGGGAGCAGGTTTTGTGTTTGGTTACAGGTCACTCTCAGGGGTTTCTGATTGAGTGGGAGTAGAGCAATGGCAGATGAAAGTAAGCTAAGAATGGAGGAGTTGAAAAGCATAGATGGTCACTTACTGTCCCATGGAAAGAAAGAGCAGGTAAAAGAATATTGTTGGTTGGTAGCAGATCAGCATGAAGGAACTGAAGAAGCAGAGTAGCAGGTGTTGTTGCACAGGATGCTCTGGGAGGTTTCTTGGATAAATTTGAATCTTGGATAAAAGATTCGGTTGCCTCTTTCCATGCAGCCCCATGTAGAGGAGCTGGTGAGCCTTGCTAAAGAGCTGGCAAAGGGGAAGTGAAGCTGAAATTGTAGGCGGCCAACACACAGGTGTTGATGAAGGTCATGCAGGTCCTAGGTTTGGAGATATGGCTAATTTCTTCAGAAAGATTGGGTGATGAGAGATGCACAAGAACTCTCACAGCGGATGCACTTGAATTAGCTGGTGGTAAGAAAATAGGTACTCTTTATCTACTTGTTTATATTACTGATTCTTCTTCTGTTGCAGAGATGTGGCTTCGTAGGCTTGGTCACATGAGCAGGAAGGAGATGCATGTTCTTAAGCAGAAGACAAATATATTTGGCAGGCTTAAGAACTGGAAAGCCTTGGTGTACTTGGAGGAGATGGCGAACAGAGACCAGTGGATGGTGTTGGATACTTCTGAGCAGAGCAATTTGGACATGGGTTTGATTCAAAGGAGCTCGCGGGTAAAAAGTCATCACTCACAGGTGAACACAGGTACCGGTGTCGGTCAGGGGGAATCGGTGTCGAACAGACAGGTGTCGATGTCAGTCATGTACAGATCGAAGCTAGTGAGGTCAGGCAGTAGGTAAGACCGATGTCGGTCAGGAGGACCAACGTCGGCAACAGGGACACTGACGTCGGCAGGGTCGGTAGTTAGGGACAGATGCATGGGAATCGACGTCGTTCAGATGCAGACTGTGGAGTGACCAAGGTCGGTCACTGTAATGGATTTTGGGTGGACAACACGCTGTCAAGGAGTCTCAAACACCCATACGGAGGACTGAAGACGTAAGTAGGCCCTCAAATTCATTATTCCTCTTCTTTATACTTGTTGTTGATTGTAGAGCAGGAAGGATCCAGGAAACAGGTGGGAGCATGGCAGGGATATGATGCAGAACCAAACGGGATTTTTGGTAGGGTTGCCAACTGGTGCGAAAGCACAGAGACGAATGGATTCCTTAGTTGAAGAATAGAGTGAACGGACACGTGAGACGAAAGATCAGGTATATGGTCTTGAGGGAGCTGCAGGACAGTGGGACAGGACTGACAGGTGGTACCAGGTGGATGACAAAGCAGGGCTTTAGTCAATGTCAATATAACCATTGTGTTTGTCTTACCAGGTGGATGATGGTCGCAACATTATCCTGTTGTTGTATGTGGAGGATGAACTTGGTACAGGTTCAGACATACAGGGTTTTGCTGAGCTAAGGGTAAGGTTAGTTCAGTGGCATGTCATGAGGAGTTTGGAGCAGCAAAATTCTTTGACATGGGAGACATGGAGATCACAGGTTGATTTTGTCTCCAGTGGGAGCTGATGTGAATCAGGTGTTGGCAAGGTTCAAGATGCAGTGCCAGAGCACATTAAGGGCTGGACAGGTACAGTGTCCAAAATCACATGAGGTCTGGTATAGACCTGAGTATTCCCATGCAATGGGAGCTGTCAGAGAGTTAGGAGCCAATTCAGGGAAGTGGGTTCTCAGGTATTTGAGAGGGACCAGCAGCAGGGATTCATGCTATGCAGGGTTAGGACTTCACTACATGTGTGTGTAGGTTCGGATGTGGCAGGGTACTCGGATGACAGCAGATACACCACAGGATGTGTGGTGGGTTGTCTTCAGGATTGAGCTTGAAGAGGGATACAAACCAGGAAATAGATTAGACGGGGTACAGGTACAGGTACAGTGCAGCTATTTATCTCCAAGTGGGATATTGTTAGGTTGTGGAGCTAAAACCTTCACTGATGCAGACATGGAGAAGGCCATTGGAGGGGTTGTTGAAGGTTGCTGAGTGTGAGAGCAACTGGCGTCGGTCCGATCAGCCGACGTCGGTAGGATAGTGAAGAGAAGCAATCGACGTCAGTCAGGGATCGACCGACGTCGGTCACCTCCAGGCAGACAGGGACTGACGTCGGTCGCCTGTGTGGTTCGACTGCGAGTTTATTACGGGTAGTCAGTTGACGAACCAAGTGTTTGCATGATTAGAGCTAATTATAGACTGAGAGTTGCGGATCTAATTATTGTAATTAGATGTCTAATTATTGTTTGGATGAGATCTATATAATAGACTCATGGTTGTATTGGAAACTTGTGCTAGAGAGTAAGAGAGCAATATTATAAGCTCTTTCTGTGTGTGAGGTAGAGCTATGGTGTGTTCCTCCTAGTGCCACAGTACCAGGTGTGGGTGCTGGATTGGAGAATCAGCAGGGTTCTTCATGTATGTATGATCTTGGTCATCAGGTGAGCATGGCCTTTATAGGAGATCTGCATGGTAAGTAAGATCGTTGATCTGCAGGTGTATGTGTGTGCAAGGTCAAGGTTCACAGGTGTACAGAACCAGGTTGATTTGCAGGTGTGCAAGATCAGATAGGATAGCAACACAACAAGGAGCAGAATCAGGCAAGATCTACTTGGAGTATAGGTGTGTACTCAGATAGAGCAAAGAGGAAGGCAAGGGAGTTCCTTCCATAAGTATGGTCTGTTGAATTGCAGGTTGTTTCAGGTTCATGGGAGATCTACTTGAAGTACCTTGAGTACTTGTGGAGTGCATGGAGCACTTATGGTGTACGTGGAGCACTGGAGGTGAACACCAACTATGTGTTTGAGTTGTGTGTTGAGACCTAAGAGAGAGAGAGCTTTGAGGAGAGAATTACTGTTCACTTGAGGTGTGGGAAGCCTTTGAAGAGGTGGTGGAGAAGAAGTGGCATCTTCTTTATTGTATTCTTTTCTATATGAGTATTAATACAAGTTGTGTATTGTCTCTCATATCATGTGTTATTCTGAATTCTAGTTACTTGTGATTCTGGTTAATTTCCGCATATTAAGTTGCTTGGTTTGGTAATCAATTGTGTGCTTCCAGTGTTTCGTATCTTGACAAGTAGTATCAGAGCTAAGGTTGCAGGGCGCAGGTTTTGTGTTTGGTTACAGGTCACTCTCAGGGGTTTCTAATTGAGTGGGAGTAGAGCAATGGCAGATGAAAGTAAGCTAAGAATGGAGGAGTTGAAAAGCACAGATGGTCACTTACGGTCCCATGGGAAGAAAGAGTAGGTAAAAGAATATTGTTGGTTGGTATCAGATCGGCATGAAGGAACTGAAGAAGCAGATGTAGCAGGTGTTGTTGCACAGGATGCTCTGGGAGGTTTCGTGGATAAAGTTGAATCTTGGATAAAAGATTCCGTTGCCTCTTTCCATGCAGCCCCATGTAGAGGAGCTGGTGAGCCTTGCCAAAGAACTGGCAAAGGGGAAGTGAAGCTGAAATTGCAGGCGACCAACACACAAGTGTTGATGAAGGTCATGCAGGTCCCTTTGGAGATATGGCTAATTTCTTCAGAAAGATTGGGTGATGAGAGATGCACAAGAACTCTCACAGCGGATGCACTTGAATTAGCTGGTGGTAAGAAAATAGGTACTCTTTATCTACTTGTTTATATTACTGATTCTTCTTCTGTTGCAGAGACGTGGCTTCGTAGGCTTGGTCACATGAGTAAGAAGGAGATGCATGTTCTTAAGCGGAAGACAGATATATTTGACAGGCTTAAGAACTGGAAAGCCTTAGTGTACTTGGAGGAGATGGCGGACAGAGACCAGTGGATGGTGTTGGATACTTCTGAGCAGAGCAATTTGGACATGGGTTTGATTCAAAGGAGCTCGCAGGAGTTTTGGTAGGGTTGCCAACCGGTGCGAAAGCACAGAGACGAATGGATTTCTTAGTTGAAGAATAGAGTGAACGGACACGTGAGATGAAAGATCAGGTATATGGTCTTGAGGGAGATGCAGGACATTGGGACAGGACTGACAAGTGGTACCAGGTGGATGACAAAGCAGGGCTTTAGTCAATGTCAGTATAACCATTGTGTTTGTCTTACCAGGTGGATGATGGTCGCAACATTATCCTGTTGTTGTATGTGGAGGATGAACTTGGTACAGGTTCAGACATATAGGGTTTTGCTGAGCTAAGGGTAAGGTTAGTTTAGTGGCATGTCATGAGGAGTTTGGGGTAGCGAAATTCTTTGACATGGGAGACATGGATATCACAGGTTGATTTTGTCTCCAGTGGGAGCTGATGTGAATCAGGTGTTGGCGAGGTTCAGGATGCAGATCCGGAGCACACTAAGGGTTGGACAGGTACAGTGTCTGAAATCAAATGAGTTCTGGTATAGACCTGAGTATTCCCATGCAATGGGAGCTGTCAGAGAGTTAGGAGCCAATTCGTGGAAGTGGGTTCTCAGGTATTTGAGAGGGACCAGCAGCAGGGATTCATGATATGCAGGGTTAGGACTTCGCTACATGTGTGTGTAGGTTCGGATGTGGCAGGGTACTCAGATGACAGGAGATACACCACGGGATGTGTGGTGGGTTGTCTTCAGGATTGAGCTTGAAGAGGGATACAAACCAGGAAATAGATTAGACGAGGTACAGGTATAGGTACAGTGTAGCTGTTTATCTCCAAGTGGGAGATTGTTAGGTTGTGGAGCTAAAAGCTTCATTGATGCAGACATGGAGAAGGCCATTGGAGGGGTTGCTGAAGGTTGTTGAGTGTTAGAGCAACCGGCATCAGTCCGATCAGCCGACGTCGGCAGGATAGTGAAGAGAAGCAACCGACGTCGGTCAGGGATCGGCCAACATCGGTCACCTCTAGGCAGACAGGGACCGACGTCGATCGCCTGTGTGGTTCGACTGCGAGTTTATTACGGGCAGTCAGTTGAAAAACCAAGTGTTTGCATGATTAGAGCTAATTATAGACTGAGAGCTATGGATCTAATTATTGTAATTAGATGTCTAATTATTATTTGGATGAGATCTATATAATAGACTCATGGTTGTATTGGAAACTTGTGCTAGAGAGTAAGAGAGCAATATTATAAGCTCCTTCTGTGTGTGAGGTAGAGCTATGGTGTGTTCCTCCTAGTGCCACAGTACCAGGTGTGGGTGTTGGATTAGAGAATCAGCAGGGTTCTTCATGTATGTATGATCTTGGTCATCAGGTGAGCATGGCCTTTATAGGAGATCTGCATGGTAAGTAAGATCGTTGATCTGCAGGTGTATGTGTGTGCAAGGTCAAGGTTCACAGGTGTGCAGAACCAGGTTGATTTGCAGGTGTGCAAGATCAGATAGGACAGCAACACAACAGGGAGCAGAATCAGGGAGGTTCTACTTGGAGTATAGGTGTGTACTCAGATAGAGCAAAGAGGAAGGCAAGGGAGTTCCTTCCATAAGTATGGTCTGTTGAATTGTAGGTTGTTGCAGGTTCATGGGAGATCTACTTGAAGTACCTTGAGTACTTGTGGAGTGCGTGGAGCACTTGTGGTGTGCGTGGAGCACTGGAGGTGAACACCAACTCTGTGTTTGAGTTGTGTGTTGGGACCTAAGAGAGAGAGAGCTTTGAGGAGAGAATTACTATTCACTTGAGGTGTGGGAAGCCTTTGAAGAGGTGGTGGAGAAGAAGTGGCATCTTCTTTATTGTATTCTTTTCTGTATGAGTATTAATACAAGTTGTGTATTGTCTCTCATATCATGTGTTATTCTGAATTCTAGTTACTTGTGATTCTGGTTAATTTCCGCATATTAAGTTGCTTGGTTTGGTAATCAATTGTGTGCTTCCGGTGTTTCGTATCCTGACAATAGGTATAATTTAATTGATTCAATCAACTTTTCAAGCCATGCCAATCTTCTTAATGTTTGTGTTTAAAATCCCTAGAAAATAATAGATGTGATTGTTAAGATTCAGAGGAGCTTTCTGCAATGGAATGGAAGGAAAAAGAATGTTTTTGTTGATGTCTTGGGATTCTATTTGCATGGCCAAATCTTAGGGATGATTAGGCCTCTAAAGATTAGATATAATGTATCAAGTTCTTGGGGCAAAGTTATTTTGAAGAATTTATGAGTTTAAATAAAAAATTTGGAGTACGGTCCTTCAATAAAAATATCTAGACTCCCAAGAGGTTTTCATACTTTTCACTCAATCACAGACTCCTCAAGGCTCGATGCATTGGAAATTTATGAAATATTGTCATGTTTTTAGTCTCTCAGGTGTTAGGTGGAAGCTTGGATATGGCTTAAGTATCTCCTTTTGGTGAGATGCATGGCTGCACTCTGAGGCCTTGGTGATAAGTGAGAATTAGGCTCTTTTGGCTCCTTTTGCTAAGAATGAGTGGGGTTCCTAAGTGGTTGATTACTTAAAAAGGGTGAGCTCAGAAAGAAAATGGAAGAATCTTAGATGGCCAGAGTTCTCTTAGCTTGATGTGGATGAGTTACTAGTGGAATTAAATAATTTTTTGATTCCAAGAAGAACTAAAGTAAATAGTCTAATTTGGGAAAGAAGTCCCTTTGGTGAGGTCTCAGTGGAGATAGCTTACCATGTGATTCTAAAAATGGAAGGAATGACAAATAAAAAGTTCTCAATGGAGGTTGTGTGGGTGCCTAAATGCCTTCCAAAAGCCAACTTATTCCTTTGGACTACCACCCTTAATAATATTTAAACCTTTGATCAGCTAAGAAGAAGGGGGTGTTTAGTCCTTCTATGTTCTCCTTGTGTTGAGTGGGGAAGGAGGAGTATTATCATTTTTTGTTGCATTTGCCCTTTGCTAGGAAATTTTAGGGGCTATTACAGGGTAGCTTCAATGTTTAGTTTCCTTTCCCCAAGTCCCTCAATCTCTTCCTATTCCAATGGAAGTTGAAGCTGAAATCAACTTGATTTAGGCTTATTTAGGAGGCAACTTTGGTAGTGGTCTACTATAATATCTTGTTAGAGAGGAAGAAAATAATATTCGAGGATTCATCTCTTTTAGTAGATTAGGTTTGGCAGGCGGTTATAAAGTTGTTGAAGGAGATAGTAGGTGCTTAGGGTGAGAGGGATATCTCCTAGGATCTGAGAGAGGATGATTGGATTCATAACTGGTTAGATTCTTGTGTGCCTAATAAGAGGCTTGGTACTAACATAGAGAAGCAAGAGATTCCAAATCAACATTGGAGACCCCTAGAGAAAGGAAAGATCAAACATAATTTTGATGGCACCTCTAAAGGCAATCTCATTAAGGCATGGGTAGGTGGAGTTTCTCATGGGAATGATGGTCAGCCTCTATTAATATTTTCTCAAGGGCTAGGTGTAAATACAAATAATGTGTCAGAAGATCAGGCAATGCTAAGAGGTATTCAATTTGTAGTTGATCATGGTTGGAAGGATTTGAATATTGAAGGTGACTCCTAGATAATCATCAATGTGATAATCTCTAGTAGAGCAAAGGTATGAAAGATATGAATAATCTTGGAAGAATTAAAGGATATGAGGAAGTTGCTTAATTCTTTGGAATTTTAACATATAAAAAGGGAAGGAAACTCAGTGGCTAATTAGGTTAACAATGCAGTAGTGAATCTAGGAGAAAAACATAAGGAGAGTTTTGTGGAATGGGCTCTCTCATTTTCAGATGAGGTTTTGAAATTACTAACCCAGGATGTGAAATATGGATATAAGGAAGACAAAGCAGTTGGGGTTGTGATAGTGCCAAATGCAGATGAATAATTTGGAGCCTTCTAAAATTTTAATTATTTTCTTTTCGAGCCTTGTGTGTTAGTAATGATTGGGTGATGTAACCAAGGTGTCAGAAGTATAATGTGTGGACTTGGAAAGAGGCAAAGGTTGATGTGAGGTGATCAAAATAAAAGACATTAAATCCATACTATCATTCTATTGAGTACATTGGGATGTGGTAAGAACTTACTTGTGCCAAGGAAGAATTTTAAAGGAGTTGGCTTGGCTTTGGCCTGTAGTTGGTATTTTTTTATGTTGCATTGGTTATGGGAAGTGGAGTGGTGTGGAGAAGGTTTGGTGGAGCTACGATTGAAGGCTGATATGGAGAAGGGAAAAGGAGTAAAAGTGGAGTTCGAGGTGCATCTAAAAACTAGAGCATGTAGTAGGGATACGTTCTCATATTAGATGATGAGTGAGGTAGTCACAAACCATTTCCCTGACCATATTGATAAGGAAATATGTAATCCGTTAATGGGGATATGGCTTCACAAGATATGGCATGCAACTGCAAGAGTGGATAAACTAGAAGGGCAAGAAATTGTAAAGGTCTTCAAATCCTTCATGGTGGACCCCAAGAAATCCATAGGCTGTAGGAATGTCTTCGATGAAGATCAGGTAATCAATTGAGCTAATCTACTTTGGAATGTGATTAGGTCTTTCACTCTTTAATATGAGCACATGGACTTAGAGACCCTCATCCATCTGATTGGGTTGAAATATGCAAACCATAGCCATGTTAGTTTGGATGCAATGGTGAAGATTCAAAGGATCTTAGACTTTCTAATGGCTAGGATTAAAACTTGGTTTCCGCTTAATTGTATCTTTAAGCCACCTATGTGTTGCAAATGTGAAGAGGAAGAGCCAAGAAATGTAGGTGTTGAAGCTAGTGAGAATTTTAATGCAAAAATTGTGATAGAAACACGTGAAGATGAGGACATTCTACCTCTGGGGGTATAAATTTTTAGTTCTTAAATGATAATACATATAAATGGTGGTATAGTACACATAAGTTATGGCCCTATTTTTTGGTTTTTTTGTAACCATGTGGGGCTTTTGTAAACTAATGATGTAATAGAATATAGTATTATGAATAAAATATTTTGATTTTTTGTTGCTATGGTAGTTGATAACACCTCGCTAACTAATTGGGTGGGTCTGAATCAAACTCTTTTTGCCTGCAAGATTTAAATCTCAAACTGTTTTCTCTTTCTATTTTTCTCTAGGAACATTCCCTAGTTATCTCATCAAAAAAAAAATTGAATTAACTTAAAATTATTTATTTATTTTTCAAAATCAACAAAATACTTAACTACAAAAATATATTAATATTATAATTCTAAAATACGATTCCATGCTACCTGGACCAGTAACTGTCAAATCTAGTTATGTTCTAAAGGGTTCTTCATAATTAGTTTTTTTTACCCTAAGGATCATCAAAAAGTGTTTAAGGAGGGGCCTTGGTTTTGGGGTGGAGTTGGACTCTTTACTACCACCTGATTCTTCGATTTTAACCCCTCAACAATGGTGTTGTCTAAAATGTCAGTTCAGGTTCAGCGCTCAAATCTCCTTATTCCCTTTTGGGCCCTCTCGGTTTGTGAAGGTATTGGAAACAAGCTTGGAAGATTCATCAAGATGGATAATGAGCGGTCTAAGCAAGGGTTTTTTACTTATGCTTGTATTTGTGTGTAGGTAGACTTTAGCAAAGGTTTCCTAGAGAGAATCCAATTGAAGCATAACATCTTCTTTTGGATCTAAACTTTGCATTATGAAAATATTGCCTTTAGATGTCAATTTTGCCATCAAACTAGCCATCTCCAAGGGGTTTGTCCTCATGCAGGGAAGCTAAAAAAGAAAAAAAGACCAATCTTTTAATCCTAAAGGTTGGTAGTCATATGAGCACCATCCTTCAAACAAGGGCACATAAAAATCTAGAGATGATGTACAAAGAAGATAGATAATCTATTAAAGAAATGGTTGTGACAGAGTCTACTTGTAAAATAATATCTACGGATAATGCTACGAGTGGAGGAATTAAGAGGGCACATGAATCTAACACTTCTGAATCTAATAAAGATCAACCTCATTCTGAACCTAAACGTACTCTTGCACTTCCAATAGTTATTTCTAACCCGATGGCTATTGGAAGTCTAGAGGGCTGGACAGAGGTTTAAAATAAAAATAGTAAAAAAAGGCTGTATTGTGGATACGAAATTTGACCATTTATGATTACTCTTCTAATCTATTATTGCTTGATCTGGGTTATTTCTTATTTCCTCCCTAAAACTTATATAACTCGATGTGACTTAACTTGCAAATATAACTTTTCCACCCATCTTTTTTGTACAACTAATATTATATTTTATCTCATTTTATTAATAAAATACACTTTTCAATCAAAAAAATATAATTCCAAAAATTAATACTTTACACACAACCTAAAGTTATTTTCAAAATAATGTTGAAATCATTATATATAATCATGTTTCTTCTTTGTCATAGGAATTAATCATGTATAATAATGTAACAAGTTTATGGGTTAATGGTATCTTCCCCAACATTATTGCTTAGCATCTTCAAAAGTATGATCCCCCCTTTTTTTAATTGATATTTTTATGCCTTTCGAATGAAAAAAAAAAAATCAAATGCACACTTATCCTTTAAAATGATTATGTGCTATCATGGCCATAAATTATTATTTTTAAACTCTTCACCACATTTTTGAAATGTTTATACGATTTTTAAAAAATTATTTATATAAAATAATAATTTTATATTGGTTAACAGTGTTCATGATAATGTATAAATCTATTTAATTATGATCTTATAAGGTGATGTTATAATCTTACATTCATTATTACACTATAAATATAATAGACCATAAATTTTATATCTATAAAGATTTAATATGACGATAGAAGTGGTTATTTTATTATAATAGTTAATTAATTTTAAGATTTTTTAATATATTTTAAAATTATATCTACTAATTTTAATAACTATAATTTATGAATCTAATAATTTTTTTTATTTAAATATTTTTAATATATTTTAAAATTACATTTATTTATTTTAATTGCTATTACATATAAATCTAATAATTATTTTTAATTTTAAAATGAATATTTTTTAATATATTTTAAAATTATATCTACTAATTTCAATAACTACAATCTATGAATTTAATAATTTTTTTATTTAAATAGTTTTAATATATTTTAAAATTACATTTACTTATTTTAATCACTATTATATATAAATCTAATAATTGTTTTTATTTTTAAAATAAATATTTTTTAATATATTTTAAAATTACATTTATTAATTCAATAACTACAAACTATAAATCTAATAATTTTTTTATTTAAATATTTTTAATATATCTTAAAATTACATTTACTTATTTTAATCAATACTAAATATAAATCTAATAATTATTTTTATTTCTATAATTTTTATTCATAAAATATTTTCATCATTTCTTTTCTAACCTATATTTATTTATATGGTAACAAACTCCTCAATATTTTTAATAAAAGAGAAAAATATATTATATAAAAAACACTAATTGATATTATGGAAAAGGCTTGATAGTAGTTATAACTATAAGCTAAATGGAAACTTATAAACGTAGATAACAAGAAAGAAAAAATGTTAAAACAAATTACATCCAATAATAGAAGAAGATAAAGGAGCCCCACAAAATAAAGAATCTTGTAGCTATTAGATAAACCATCAACCCACCATTGAAGCATCAATTTCAAGCAAGACAATAAGAATGTTGGAAGACAATCTGGCATTGGGTTTAGGTGCTTGTGAAGTCTGTAGAATGATTTAATGCATGAAAGGTATGCTTGTCCCACAAAGAATACATCAATTTAATGTATATTAGGACCCCCACAAAATAAAGAATCTCGTAGCTATTAGATAATCCATCAACCTACCATTGAAGCTACAATTTCAAGCAAGATAATAAGATTGTTGGAATACAATCTAGCAATGGGTTTAAGTGCTTTTGGAATGTGTAGAATAATTTAATGCATGAAAGGTGTGCTTGCCCCACAAAGAATACATCAATTTGATGTATTTGAAAATATACGTAACTTTGAAGATGTATTATAAAAGAGAAAAATATATTATATGAAAAATACTAATTGGTGTTATGGAGAAGGCTTGATAGTAGTTATAACTATAAGCTAAAGGGAAACTTGTAAACACATATAAGAAGAAAGAAAAAATGTTAAAACAAATTACATCCAATAAAGGACCCCACAAAATAAAGAATCCTGTAGCTATTAGATAATCCATCAACCCACCATTGAAGCTCTAATTTCAAGCAAGACATTCAGAATGTTGGAATGCAATCTGGAAATGAGTTTAGGTGCTTGTAGAATGTGTAGAATGATTTAATGCATGAAAAGTGTGCTTGCCTTGCAAAGAATACATCAATTTAATGTATTTGAAAATATACATAATTTTGAAGATGTATTATAAAATATAAGGTATAAATAAAAGGAAAGAAAATATAATATCATTTAAATTTTATGTTAATATAAATTTCAATAAAAAAATAAAATTAATATTTTATATATGTGTGTGTGTTTTATTAGTTTATTATTAAAAAAAATTGAATTGAAAATTAATAGAAATATATATGTCTAATTGTTTTATAAGTAGTTATAATATGAAAATATGTTAGTTATTTGATAATCACTTTTGTCAAAATCAACTCATTCTTATTATTAACCAGAGTTGTAATTTACTTATATTTTGGTTGGGACAATTTAGAGTGATCAATCTCATTCAAGTATTGTTTGAAATTGTTGAAGTTCTCATCTTCAGTGACATCTTATATCTATCACAATTAAAAAAATCGATAAATATAAAATACATGAAACTCTTAAACATGGCATCAATTATTATAATTAAATCTAATGCAACATAATATTATAATAAATAAGTATGAATACGAAAAATATAAAGAAAGATTGTCTAACATAACAAAAAATCATTAGAAAGAGTTATCATTCACATAAACACAACTATTTTTTTACAAACCTTACAATTAATTCCTTTCTAACTTTAAATTTTAAATTTATAAAACTCAAGCAAATTAGAACATAAAAACTCAAGTAAATTAGAACATAATGTCTATTCATACATGCATGGTGGAAGTTGAAAACTTAAACCACACATCATGTTGAAACTTAGAGAGCATGCTGCTACAAATAATCTAGTGTAATTTTTCAAAAATGAGGATAGAAATTATATATAAATTTTAGGGAAATTAGAATTGTTGCATGATTCAAGAAATTAGGCGTGTGGTTTTATATTATTTTTTTACAAATTCACATTTATGTTGTTATATATTTCAAAATTAATGTTCTTGTTTAATTTACAAGAAAAAATATGAAATATAAATATACAATTATCAAATTTAATTCATGATTTTATGTCGTGGATTTGTTTATGTTCTATCTTTTTAGTCAAATTAAATTATTGAAATTTTAATTTATTGGAATGACCTTCTATCTATTAAATGATTTCTTGAAGGTTCTTCACTACACTTTTAAGATATTTAAAGTGTCAATTTGATTTCATGTATTGAGTATTGATTACATTGTGTAATCTCTTAAAGCATTAATAAAATTTCTTAAAATTATGTATCATACGTCAGTGGCAAGTATGGTCAACATGATCAATAGTGTGCATGTGGGCAACCAAGTGATTTGAAAAGTATAGATGGTAATGTTCCCCATACATTAAAGAAGATGTTGAATGCCAACAATAAAAAATCTTAATGGCAATGATTATGCAAATTACTTTTATAATTTTAATTTTAAACTTAGTTTTTTCAAAATGTAATACCGTAAGAATAATGTTTAAGATGGTGGCATGGGGCCATAAGATATGTAATCACAAATAGATTATGACATTCTTAAACCTAAGCATGTTATGCATCTATTACCCATCACACTTAACAAGACCTGAACTTTAATATATTCTTTTCAATAATCAACCCACGAAAAATTAATGACATCTCCACTTTTTTTAATAATTAACTGAACTTTTTAATTAAATATCAAAAACTGAAAAATATCTATTCCATCAAATTCATCAAAAAAGTGAACAACATTCACACTCTCAAATAAAAAACGACCCTAAACATTTTAAGCAACTTCTTCACACCAAAACAAAATGTTAATCCAAATAATACTCCATCTAAAATTTATTAAAGTGGCAAATGACATGTTTAGCATCATTCCCGGGTTCAGAATGGTCACCTAAAGATTTGGCCATGATATTAAATGTGTGATGCACACATAATTGCACATCCTCCTAAATTTTTGATAATTAGTAGTGGAAGAAGAGATTCTTTCACAACTTTGTTTTGATTTTCGACCAAATCATTTCACAGGGGACACACCAAAAGTAAGAATCATCATAAGCATGTTTTGTGGTTTTCTCATTTATTTTGACAACTTTTAGTTCATTTTTAAATCAATGCTGCTAACAACAAACATGTGTCAGATTTTTTTCCCAATATTTCAAGCTTTTCTTTTCAAAGAGAGTATGATGCTCTTATATAATGAAAATGGCTACCCTTTACTGTTACTTCACATCATAAAGGTCAATGTAAGCTGGCAAGAGTTAATGCCTTTTTAAATATGTTAAATAATAGTTATTCCCATTCTATGAATATGTTTTTTTTTTGGCAGTTCTTTTAAGTTGCAACAAACCAAAAATTATAAAAACAAAGTGTATCTAACACTTGATCCTTTGCTTTAACTTTAGAGGCAAACTGTTAATGGTGTGACATTAATTTTAGCCGGTAAATCATATTCAAATGGCAAAGTTTAACTAGTAGAGAATGTTAGGCAAATTTTTAATGGTATGATATTAATTCTAGTGGGTACATCATATTCAAAGGGTGAAGTTTAACTAGTAGAGAATGTTAATTTAAAAGGTTAGATTTTTCAAAATATTAAATTAAGAGATAAAGGTAAGTTGTAAGTTATGAGTGATTTTGGTGAAGTAGATATATTTAAATGTTTTCATCTTGAATTAAAGGAGAGTGATTGTTCATGTATCCAATATTAATAGATTAGTTGGCTCTCCAATTTATAAAAATTTGAATATTATAGTTATTTAAATTTAATATCGTGTTTTATCTTCTTCATTATCATGTAAGAAAGCTTAATGGACAAGAGGCCATCATCATAGATGTTCTTGTTAGCGTTCTAGAATTTGTGCAAGATGGTTGTCCCCACAAAGGTTGCCACCTCCTTCAACGTAGTGTAAAGAGTGGGCTTCGCTACATTGCTCTGATAAGTTCCTACGATTAGACATGACCATTTCTCTTTGGAAGGAGCTAAACGCAACATATTGATACCCAGGTTAATACAAAAGTTGTTGATCTAGAAAACAATGCAAATGTTGGTTATGATCCCATCCTTGACACTAATAAATTATATTATTCTAGATGGGGTACCGAAATAAATGCCTTGCACTTATTTGATTTTACATTACTTACTCTTGCTACTTAATTTTATAAACTTTTTAAATTGATTAGTGTTTTTTTTTTTTTTCGATTGTATGTTTGAAGGCATTACATAGAATCACTAAATTACATAGAATGTCGGCATTTCTATCCATATTTCAAAAATAAACATAGAGCAAATTTATAATGCTGAATAAGCATACATCTAAATCAATGAGTTCTTTCTACTAAGCAACAATAAGTAAGGGTATCCATGTCATCAAAATCACCTAAGACATGATCTTGGCCTTAACCGCTTGACTCTCTGTATCGAGTATCTAAAGCGATTTGTACCGTGGTGGATGGATATAAACAACTATCATCTTCACCAATTAAACTATAACCCTTTCGATATTAGTTTTATCTTTTGACAATCATATAAAACCTTTTTTATATTATTGTTTTTATGGATTTTTTGTTATTTGTACATTATTGTTTTTAACGGATGCAACCTACTTTGAAGACTTTTAGAGATGTTATTTCTTTTCATACACTATTTTAAATTTAATTTTGGTGTTTTGATACGAACTTATAAATTAATTATTCTGAATTTAAATTTCATTAATAAATAAATGGTAAAATACATTTAAAATTTTTACTTTAAAAAACTACAATAAATTAAAATAATATAAATATCTTACCAAACTCTTCAATTTAATACATTTACAATAAATTTAAATTTATAAAAGATTAAATAACATCAAAATTGACAGAGGTAGTTGAGCCACTTCCAACCCATGGCAGATAGACAAAAGTGACTGAACATGGTACATTATTTAGTGGGACACCTTAGAAAATGAAGGCTCAAATGTAGCTAAGATTCCAAAGTTAGACGAAGACAAACAACCCCCTAGTCTTCCCGTGGGACTCCTACCATCTATTATTACTTCAAGTCAACCAAAATGTCATAAATCCATTTGGAAAGGAAGGAAAACTATTTAATAATAATAATAATAATAATAATAATAATAATAATAATAATAATAAAAAATAAAAAATTGGTCTGTATAAATAAATCAGTCACATCAAATTACAAATAATAAATAATAAATAAATATATGCATTCAAGAACATCACCCAATAACCGTTTAAATTGACCGTCTGACAGTGTGTACGCTGCTTTTGGTGTTTCTATAACTAAGCCGTTAAAAAGGATGTTAGTTTTATTTAATTAAATATATATTAAATCAAAATATTGTTACTTATTTAGATAAATAATATATTTTTATTTTTTCAAATTGTCTTATAAATATTTAAGTGCACACGTCTTTAAAAAAACATTGCATTGATAGGTACTTTTATTTCTATTTTGTCAATCCGTTAATTTTATATTTTTATTGTGAGTATTTGGATAATAAATAAAGTTTGAATCTACATCATTTTGATATAAATGTATCTATTTTAACTCTTATACCATAATTTAAGAGATAATTTTTTTTATCTTATTAAAAATATACTAAATTTAAATGATAATAGTATTCTATAAATATTTGTATTTGTTTTTATTAAAGAAAAGGTATTAGTAGTGGTGCACCTTCAAATAACAAAATAGGGTTTTTGTGTGTATTTTATTGATAGAACATATTAGTGTATATAAATATTAAAGTGCATCAGAAGTTGGGCATGTAATATCTAATACTTGTTCAACATTTACTCCATAGAATTATACAAAGTAACTAATCACCTCTTCACAAGTAAGACTCGAGTATTGATACTCTAAAGGTTAAATTTTGATCATAGGTCTAGAATATATTTTATGTCCTCTTATGATAAAATCAGTTATATCATAAAATATATAATGAATTAGACATTAAAACTTTAATTATAAGTAATTAAAACAACACATTAAAATGGGTAATTTTTTTGAAATCTAATGCGATATAATAATACCTTAATTCGTTATCCAAAATTAAAGTGCACACATAGTTAGACATGGCCCACATGAATAGAGTGAACCTTAAAAATATGTAAAGACAACTTATAAATAAAAAGCGTCAATATATATATATATATATATATAATAATGATATTTTTAAAATAATTTATTTTCATCTAACCACTTTTTAAAATATAAAACATGTTACCCTACTTTCACTCTAAATGAAAATTTACAATGAAAAAGACAATTATCAAAATGAACCAACAAAAAGTAAGGATGGATAAGTTGGAAGCTTAAACATCTTCATCTATGTGATAGAATAGACCAAACCAAACTTAAATAATTAAGTTGAAACATTAGTAGATTTTCCAAATTGGGATTTATAGAGTCATGTAGGTGTTGAAGTGGGATGGCACAAAGAAATTAAGGATGGATAAGTTAGGAGCTTAAATGTCTTCGTCTATGTGATAGAATAGACCAAACGACAAATAATTAAATTGAAATATTAATGACTTTTCCAAAATGGGATGTAATATCTAATACTTGTTCAGCATTTACTCCATAGAATTATACAAAGTAACTAATCACCTCTTGACAAGTAAGACTCGAGTATTGATACTCTAAAGGTTAAATTTTGATCATAAGTTTAAAATATATATTTTATGACCTCTTATGATAAAATCAGTTATATCATAAAATATATAATGAATTAGACATTAAAACCTTAATTATAAGTAGTTAAAACAACACATTAAAATGGGTAAATTTTTTGAAATCTAATGCGATGTAATAATACCTTAATTCGTTATCCAAAATTAAGGTGCACACATAGTTAGACATGGCCCACATGAATAGAGTGAACCTTAAAAATATGTAAAGACAACTTATAAATAAAAAGCGTCAAAATATATATATATATATATAATAATGATATTTTTTAAATAATTTATTTTCATCTAACCACTTTTTAAAATATAAACTATGTTACCCTACTTTCACTCTAAATGAAAATTTAGAGTGAAAAAGACAATTATCAAAATGAACCAACAAAAAGTAAAGATGGATAAGTTGGAAGCTTAAACATCTTCGTCTATGTGATAGAATAGACCAAACCAAACTTAAATAATTAAGTTGAAACATTTGTGGATTTTTCAAATTGGGATTTATAGAGTCATGTAGGTGTTGAAGTGGGATGGCACAAAGAAATTAAGGATGGATAAGTTAGGAGCTTAAATGTCTTCGTCTATGTGATAGAATAGACCAAACGACAAATAATTAAATTGAAATATTAATGACTTTTCCAAAATGGGATTTATAAAATCATGTAGGTGTTAAGTGGGATGGCACAAAGAGAATATGGCAAGGCCATATTGTGTAACTGTGCATGGAATGTAGCCATTAAAATTACCAAATGTATGTAATACAAACATGTATGACTAACTTATTCGTTATGAGATGCATTGAAATGGGGTATTGAAAGTTGAGTTGAAAATGATTATGAATATATTTAATCGTTAAAAGTGATTTTGATACGCTTTGATTCAAGATTAAAATTAATTTTTTTATTAGATTCATATCCATTGTAATATTTTGATCTTACATATTAAGATTTGAAAAACTAAAATAACAAATATAATATTTTTTGGTACGTATAATACAACATATGTATAATAAAATGATATATATATATATATATATATATATATATATATATATATATATATATATATATATATATATGAATTGGGTAGGAAATGTAACAATATTGTTTATATTAAATTATTGTTGAGAATAATATTAAAAAAAATATTCTTATTGTTTTATCTTGTACTAATAAATTTTGATAACTATAATAGTTATTGGTATCAATTCCATATTTAAACATTTAAACGATATCAACTAATAAAAATTTGATTTTTCATTCATAATATTTTAATGATAAAAACTCTTTTGCCCCTTCCATTTATTTAAATTTTAAGAGAGACTTACTAATACCACATATTATAAAGTTAGATTACTTCTTATTATTCATAACTTTTATTATGTTTTAACTCATTGTTTACTTAGTAAAATCTTTTTAGATAAAATTATTAAAAGATATAGTATTTCTAGAATTTATATAAATTAGAGAGAAAATTTTAGATAAAAATGTGTATGTTATTTTTTATGGATATTTTGGATCAACTTCTATAATCTATCATCATGTAAAAAATAATAAATAAGATTCAAAAGACCACTAAAAATAAAACACACAAAAAATGTAGATGAGGCCCATTTTGATACACTTTCATTCAAGATAAATTCATATCCATTGTAATATTTTGATCTCACATATTATTAAAATTTAGAAAAATAAAACAACAAATATAATGTTTTGTGATATGTATAATACAATATATGTATAATAAAATGATATATATATGGATTGAGTAAGAAATGTAACAATATTGTTTATATTAAATTATTGTTAAAATTAATATTAAAAAAATATTTCTACTGTTTTTTCTTGTATAATAAACTTTGATAACTATAATAGTTATTGACATCAATTCCATGTTTAAACATTTAAAGAATTGATTTTTCATCCACAATATGTTAATAATAAAAACTTTCTTACTCTTTCCATTTATTTATTATTTAAATTTTAAGAGAGACTTACTAATGCCACATATTATAAAGTTGGGTTGTTTTTATTGTCCATATATTTTATTATGTTTTATTCATTTTTTACTTATAGAGGTTTAGTAAAATATATTCGAATAAAATTATTAAAAGATATAGTATTTCTAGAGTTTGTAAAATTAGAGAGAAAATTTTCAAATAAAAGTGTGTATGTTATTTTTTATTGATATTTTGGATCACCTTTTATAATTTATCATCAAGTAAAAAATAATAAATAAGATTTAAAAGATCAATAAAAATAAAATACATAAAAAATAAAGATCATATTTATATTGTGTATAAGATCTAAAATATTAATTAAAAATAATATACATAATTTTATTAATAAATTCTCTCTAATTTAAATATCAAAAAATTGAAATATAAATTTAAATAGTTTATTATTAATAACTAAATACATATAATTTAATAAAATTAAAATTAAACAGAAGACAATAAGAAGCAAAGGAAAGCGATACAAATAGCTTCTGAAAATACGTAGTGTTTAGCACTCTGAATCCTTGCACCCTCTTCCTGCCTCAACGTCTACTGCTCAGGGACCCATTGGAGCATCTTTTTCCTTGTCGTCTACTCCTTCGGCACTGGTGGTGCTTTCATCCTCCTCTTTTGGTGCCCATGATCAGTGCTTGGCACAAGTAGTGGTCTCTTTGTTGGCTAACGATGGGGGGCGATCTTCACCTGGTTTAGGGTTTCCTCAGGGGCAAGATTTGAAGAAGGTTTCTCTTGTCTTATCTACTGATATTTACAGTAGATCTGATGGTTTAGTCTTGGAAGAAGTAGGGCAGAACTTGCCTAAAACCTTCATGTTCATCACCTCTTTAGGGAATTAGACTGCTCCTATTGCTTCGCCCCTAATAATGACTAATTTCACTCTGGTGGTATCCTTTAAATTTGACACCCTAGCCGATGTTATTAAAAATGTGGACTAGTTCGCTAAACAAGGTTTGATTTGTAGGTTTGACAGTTTTTGGTCAAGCCTCCCTGTCCTTCATCACTAGATCTCAAAATCCTGAAAGTCCCTTTTGGAAGAAAATTTAGAGATTTATCCTTGTGTCAGGTGTTTTTTATTATTGTTTTTTATTGTTTAGCTGATAAGATTAAGGTGGCTTCAAATGTTTTTTAGTCTTCGGAGCAACATTTTATCCTTCTCAAACCTTAGAGCTTGTCTTTCAACCCCTTGTGTGAAAATTTTGATGTTAGACATGTGTGGGTTCGGTTACCTTATCTTCTACTCTAGTTTTGGGTGGATTCTTACTTTTCGAACATCGATAATGTGCTTGAAAAATCACTAGCTATTGATGCATCTATCTCCAGTTTTTCATGCATCACTTTTACTCGGATTTTGGTCTACTTGGATTTATCTCAAGCTCTCCTTGCATCTATTGAACTAATTATGAATGGTCGTTGTTTGGTTTAGTCACTAGATTATGAGGGATTGCCATTCAGATGCCGTAGGTATTTTGTACAAGGGCATTTGGCCTCCTCTTGTTTTTCTGGTAAGCATAAAGTGGCTTCTTCATGGTGGAAAGATGCTAGCATTGAACATCTTTTGCTTTCCCCTTTTTCCCCTTCTTTCTTTGGAAAGGTTGGTAATGTCAACTCTCATTTGATGGATCCACAGGGGCATGTTTTGGGTGTTTGTTCGGATGAAATCCCCAATGGGGTTTCTCAAGATCTTGGTTCAAAGGTGGTAAGTCTGGTTTTCAGCGAGGCTATTAAGGAGACGGGCTCAAAGGTGGAAAATTCGATTTTATCTATTAGTGAGTGGTTCTGTGGAGCTAACAAAGTTATTGTTAAAGTTAGAAAGGTTGGAATGGTTGGTGTCTCACAAGTTGGTATCCTCGATTCTTCCTTTAAATATTTTGGTAGTATTGATTCCTTGGTCAAATGGACTCTTGTTCAGAATAAGAAAAAAAAACTAAGTTGTCCTCAGCGTCTCTTACTAGATTACTTCGCTCTCACCTCAAAAGAGGTAAAGAGAGGCCTTGATGGGCTTTCTGGTGTGCACCTTGGGAATGCTTTCTTTTCCTTGGTGGTTCGAGGTTTTTACCCTGATATTGACCCTTTGATTCCCTCGTGGATTATCTATTCAAACAATCTGAATATCTCAATTCAACATTTTTGTGGGTTAAGGACCTTTCAACCCTCAATTATCTAATTTAAACAATATAAATATTTTTAAAATTATATATTATATGTAATAAAATATATATTTATAATTTAAAATATAAAATATAAACTAAAATATTATGAATTCTTTAAATTGGATATATATAAAAATAATCTTTTAAATAAATAGCTCAATTATGAAAATTATTTTTATAAAAATAATTAAAAAAACACAATTAAATGATTTTTATCTCAGCCGTACGCTACCCGCCACTTCTATAAGTTAAACGGAATCATGGGTGCATTTCCTTACCCACATAAATTTATAGAGAATTTATTGAATATATGTTAATGTATATATTACACATAAATTTAGAATCTATTAAAAATTTAAACAAATCGCTACCGTTTAAGAGGAAATTTTTCAAAACACAGAAGTTCTTATTTTGGAAGACACGGAGCATTTCTTTAATCTTTTATTATTTTAAAGGCAAATTCCTCTCCCACATACAAGGGACTAAATTTCACTCTCGATTCTCCCTATAATTTTATTTTATTTTATTTTTGGATGACGGTTATTTATTCTATAAAAAAGAAACATTATTTAGATATCACAATTTTTATTTATTTTTATTTTTTTAAGAATTTTGATAGATTGTTTAAAATTTTATTTTTAAATTTAATATAATTTATAAAAAAAATATTGTATTTTATGATTATAAATATGATTATAGTGGGAATTATTAAATTTAATTTTGGAAATAATGTTTTCAATATGAATTTCAAATGGTTAGTCAAATGCTCTTCTAACAAATATATTTTGAAAGATGGCAGGGCATTAAGGTCAACGAGCAACACTAGATTCAAAGGAAGACGTCGATGATGTAGAGGATGATCAACAATGTTCTCTCTTTGGATGTTTGAACAAGATATGTTCAAAGGAGAAGAACGACAAGATATATCTGATGGCAAGAGCTAAGGGCATTTCCCTAGGTGATGATCCTAAGCATTACATGAACTATCGAAACCTTTTTCAGTCTTGCAATGATTTCTACATAGATCTCATCATCTTCGCCAAGAGAATTCCCTCTCTTGAACTAATTCCACAAACCTTTGTCTAATGGTTCCTCCACATCGATGATTGTCGCCTTTAACTAGACTCCGATTAATATGTTTGTTGGGATTTTTGCCTATTATATAGGTCACTTTGTTCGTGCTATGGAAGAGGACATTGGGCATAAATCCATGATTGGAAAATGTTTGAGGTCCAACCTTCTTTAGTGGACTTTCTTGGGTGGGCGAGGTTAGTTTGGAATTTAACATTGAAGCACCTTTTGTCTCCTTGCTCTAGAATGGTTTTTTTCTTTTGATTTTCAAATCCATTGAAGATAGGGAGTTTGTTTGGTCTAACAAACCTTGGTTTTTTGGAGGATTTGGGATTTTTCTCTACCCTTAGTCCCCTTTCTTTGATCCTTACACAACTCAAATCTCTAAGGCTCCTTTATGGCTTAGGTTTTACAATCTACCTCTGATTATGAGAAACCCTTCCCACATTTCCACATCAAACAACTATTTGATAAGGTGGGCACTTTTGTTAAAATTGATGTTTAATGTATGGGGAACATATTAGTGAGGGTTTATGTTTTGATGGATCTTTCCAAGCCCTGTTCCATTATGTCAAGATTGTTTCCTTTCTCAGTTTGTGGATTCAATTCCTCAACTTCAAATGTCTTCTATTCAAGTGTTTTTATTGTAACTAAGGCACAAAGTGGCTAACTGTACTTTTAAGTCTCCAACGCACTTTGGATCTCATTCCCTTTACAAATGGAGAAAGAAGTCGGGTTCCCTTGATGCTAACTTTGCATGTCTCAATCACAAGAAGTTATTTGAAAAGCACTCCCAGTGGTGTTCCAAAGTGAAGATCAACCTTTTGATCCCTTAAAGACTTGGGTTTCACCAATGGATCCTCCAATTGACGGGGGGATTGAAGTTGGAGAAATGGATGTTGAAAGAAGAGTGAAGCACCAAGGTGCTAAATATTTTTAGCTAGCTAAGCTCCATGCATCCCTTCCATATCTTAGCCCAAGGGTTTGAAGCCCAAGATTAATGTTGTTTTAATGACCAAACATAGAGGGCACAAAACATACGTTGAAACACTGAGGATGGAAGCAGAGGACATGATTGGTGATAGCACTTATTGGATGATGGAGGCTCTCCTTTCCTAAAAAAGAAGAAGATTGGTTGTTCCTTGTGGATTGCTTCTCATTTCCTTCTAAGATTTTTTTTTTTTAAATCATTCGATTGACTTTCTTCATATGGCTTGTTTTCTAGTGATTGAGCTGTTATAAACTTTTTGAATTTTGTCTCTCCATGCTTATAATTTAGTGGCTCTTCTAATTTTTAGTTGTTCCTCTTACTTCCTTTGCTTCTCATGAGTGAAAACCTTAAAAGACCCCTATTTTATCTTATCACCAAGAAAAAATCTTTATTTTTTTCTAAAAGAACAAAATAATAATATACAAATGTATAAATGTCCTTTGCAGTAAAAGATTATAACTATGTATAAAGAAGAGTGGGAATAAGACTACATTATAGGACTTGGATTATAAAGATATAGTTAGCATTATACTTATCATATTTAAACTTTAATAAAATATTAAATTTTCTAATTAAAATTTATAAGAGAAACCACAGGGAATTCGAAGCCCATGGGTTTGTTACGTTTAATTAGTAGAAATTTTAGTTCCGAAGACGCTCCATCGACTCTGCAGCTGATTTGCAGCATATAAGCGTACAAATCTCGTTCTTCTAATTAGGATTTTGTAGCTTTAGGGAAATTGTTGGTGAATTCGTTGAGTAGTTACGTAGATTCTTTGTATTTCGCTGTCCTGCTTCCCAGTGTCTTTGATTTTTAGAGTTCGGCCAATAGAGCAGAATATGTTTTCTGGGTTTTTTTGAGCATTTTTGGCCAAATGCTGTTGAATTTACCGGTATCTTTTCTAATTGCTATTTTCCTGTTGTTAGCTCTGCATTTTATTAGACTTAACTTATTTTTGCTGTCCCTGCTTCGCCATGCTCTGTTATTCATTTTTTCTGCAAAATCAAAACACAAGAAGAGGCCTGCTGTAACCCTAAGTTGTTGCATTCTATTGATATCTTTAAATATTAGCCGGTGGAAGCCTTTAACAGCTGCTTCAGTAGATATGCATTCCCTTTTTATAAGAAAATTTTCAGTAAATGTGCATTAGATCCGTCATCCGTCATTCTGCCACTCTCAGATTTAACATAAAGCATATCAGTCTGTGTAAAGGGACACAATCTGTGACCTAATTTATTGTGCATCACGGCATTCCCATGAGATATTAGCGCTAATCTTGGGGCGCTAAAACAAGGTTTCTGTCAGATTTAACCTGTCTGAAAATTTCAGCACTAATGCAAACAGAACCGTTGAAACGCCATCAGTTCGACCAATGGCTAGGCAAGCCATTTTAAGCTTTTGAGAAGGAAAACTGTGCCAGAAGACGTTAACACTTGTTAGTCCCGAAGGGGGACTATAGCTTTCACTTTTGCCTAACCCGTTATTAATCCTTCTCCTCTCCGCAAATCAAGTTACAGTGATTGTGCAAGGAAATATGAAACTATTCGGCTTAGAAAAATTACATGTTATTTACTTCATCGAATATAATATTGTTATCTTTGCAAATTGATCGGTTGATGAAATAATATGTTATGTGCATCTTCACATCAACCAAAGCAAATTAAGTCGGACTCAGAATGCTGGCAGTGACAGTGGCAGTGGCAGAGCATCATAAGAGATTGGCGTTTTTTTCCGTTTTGGAACTTCAAAACTTTTATGGAAGCAATAAAAAATATAATGATGGCCGGCCCACCTGTCCCCAACCGTCCCCTTCTATCCTTTCTGCCTGCTACAACTGGCGCACTGCAAGCAAGAACATGTATACCAAATTTAAAGAACGCATGGCGTTGAAGCACCACCTTGGAGCACTCACTGTACCTGCACTATAACACATCCTTTGAACTCAAAACAACAACGAACAAATTTTCAGACTCTGAGCTTTATTGGGCTTGATTTTCACCACCCTTTCCTTTATGCGCTGTGAGCCCTTGATCTCAGACATCGCGATAAATAGTGGAACGAGGTAAAGACAGCCATTTGTTTTTTGTTCAGCATCTGTTCATATTGTAATGCTGTGTGTATGGCTTGACTACCCCTCTCTGCACAAACCACCAAATTAATCAACAAGCTTGCTTTGATCTCCTTAAAGCTTAAAAAAAATCCTGCAACCATTGCCGTCCATGAGACGACATCTGGTTGAGGAATTTCTTTGAAAAGCCTTAAGGTCTCGTCAAGAACAGCATTTTTTGCATATCCTGCAATCATCACATTCCATGAGACCACATTTCTGTGAGGCATTTTGTCAAACAGTTCGCGTGCTTTGTGTATGCTTCCACATTTCACATACATGTCTACCAGGGCACTTACAACTACAACATCTGACAAAAGTCCCCTTTCCGTTATGATTTCATGGATGTCCATACCCTGGTCCAAAGCTTTTATTTTGGCACAGGCTGGGAGTATGCTAGCAAAGGTGAACTGATCGGGTTGGATGTCTGTTCGTAGCATTTGGTGAAACAGTGTCAATGCCTCATAAGGAAACCCATGTTTTCCATAAGCTGCAATTATGGTATTCCATGAGGAGACATCTTGTTCTGTCATGTCGCCAAACACTTTCCGAGCATCCACCAAACTACCACACTTGACATACATGTTGATAAGGTTGTTTTGAAAGAATGTGCGTGTAGCAAATGCAAATCTCCTGTGAGCGATGACAGAGTGGATTTGTCTACCATGTGAAGCGCATTGTTGGCAATGCAGGTGTGCAATGGTTGAATATATGTGTTGGAGTACACAAGGGGATTGTGTACCGCCTCCTCTACCAAACCCTCTGTACATAATGCCGTGAGATTGAGATTTGCAGCGGATGGCATTGGTATTGGTACTCAAGCCTCATTCTACACACTCATTTATAGATTTATCTGGTAAACTATTTACAACCTTGGTAGTTTCTCAGTTTTAATATTTATTTTTTTAATTTAGACAAATAGGTGGTTGTTATTTGTATAACAAAAAAATTGGTGTAGGTCAGAGATTCCGCATAGAAACAATCTATGGAGAAAAGGCTATGTGAGATGCAATTTTAGAATTGTAGGCCATTTTTAAAAAAAATACAGTTAATAGGATTTTTTTCCTGGCTTTGGTACTAGTTTTCATTCATTTTTCTTGATTTAGATTAGGATAATTTTTTAATTGAAAAAGATTAATCTTGAATTTTATAATTAATCATGATATTTATTTTTTGATTTGAACCTTATGAGTAACATAAACATTGGCATCCTTTGAATTACATAGATGTTGGTATTTTTGCTTATCTTTGTATCGGTATTTTCAGGGATTTGTATTTAAGTTGATGGGATTTTGATAATGGATATCATGGCTCACCGTAATACTAAAAAATATTCTTATTAGAGATTTTTATTTTGATTTCATAAAAACCTTCATTTTTAAATAACATGAGATAATATATAAGAAACCATTTGGTGTTAGTCAAATCATTCAGATACCCCATAAGCCAAAGACATCAAGTGCTAGAATGTTGAATTATGTTGATGCAGGTGGGTGTGTGAGTGAGTATTAGATTTTGGGAATACAATCAAAGGAATCCTACATCACAAACCCAGGGTAAAGAATTTGCTTGCTTGAGCTTCAAATTTTGGAATTTGTTGTATAAATAGGTGGAGAGCAACCTTGTGAACAAGAACCAATCTATCATCATCATTTGTGAGGGAGTTAGAGAACACTGAAGAGATTTCTAGAAATTACATGGTAATGGGAGAGAGAAGTGGACATTATGGGGAAAGATGTGATGCACACGCTGCCTATATATGTGATGGACCATGTCCATCATATCAATTTTTTTAATATTTTCTAATTTTCATATCTTAATTTTTTACACTGTTCAAAAGTTCATATTTTTTAGTTCAATAAACATTACATTTTCCCAACTTATTTGTCACATCCATTCAATTTATCTAATTGAAACATAATAAATTACTTTATTTTTTATTTTTTATAACATTAATATTCTAAACCTAATGTCAAAAACCAAAAACTTGAGAAAATACTTTATTTTTATTGGTTGCACAATATCCAAAACAAATTACTTAAGTGAAACAATTACAATAATACTTGCTTTGCAAGTACTAATAACTTGTATTATAAAGCTAGAGGATATACATTTCTTTTTATTCTAATATATTGAAGTTTAACATTTTTTGAAACATGTAAATGGCCTTCCATCCAACCAAAAAAAGTCAATATTAAGATTTCATTTTATTTATTTTTAATTAATATTAATAATTAAATATTTATAAAAATGAACCATTTCAAAAAAAAAAATTAAGGGAAATAATAAGATGAACTATTTTTTTATAATTAGTAATCGTGATTTTAGTTTTATTAATATTAACAGTTAGTTGGGACCTTGAAAAAAAATGGAGTAGATAGCAAAGGAAGTAAGAAGATGTGAAGGGTAGCAGAGGAGCGAAGGAGTTTTACATTCAGATAGGATCTAGGTGAGTATTTTGAATGATGCAGAGAAGAAGAGGGGTGATAGTGACAGAGTGGAGAAGCATTGGGAAAGTAGAGATAGTTGGGGTTTGCATTTGTCCAAGGGGAATCAACTGACTGAGAATATTGAAAATAAGTTTCATATTCACTTAGAAGCTAAGGTGGTTGAGAGGATTATTTGTTGGACACAAATGTTCTAGGAGGTCTAGATTAGTTGTTTTTTTCTCATCCCATTCCAGTAGAGTCGGGAGCAGGATCAAAGAAAGCCTCTAAAGTAATAAGTGTTTCTATGGATGCAAGTTTATCAATCGAAGTTTAAAATGAAATCCTATAAATGTTTATTGAAATCAAGTTCTTTAAGGGCAGAATGTAGGCTATTGGTGGATAGGGCTATGGTTTGCAAATTTGTAGGAGCTTAGTCAAGTTGAGATGTGCTAAATATTTGGATGGGACTGAATTAGAAATTCTACCCTAGGCCAGAGATTAATTTGTTGACTAGGGGATTTTTTTAGGTTCTCTTTCAGTCAGTAGTTAATACAGAAAGTATATTTAAAGGAGGACCATGGTTTTTTCAAAATGCAACCCTATACTCAAGATTTTGGACCCTAAATTTTAATCCAGATGGGGAGTGGATGTCAAAAGTTCTAATGTGGATAAGGTTTTATAAATTACCTTAGGAATATTAGAGTGATGAAAATTTGGCTCTTGGTGTGAATAAAATCGGGTTGTTTGTTTACTTATCAGATGCCACGAATTATGGGGAATTGGGCTCCAATGTTAGGTTTTATGTGAGAATGGATTTGGGAAATCCTATCCCTAAAGCTATTTGTTTATCCCTAAATAAAGGTGAGTGGCCTCAAGAAATGGTTTTTTAATGCCTCATGTTTAGATGCTTCCCTTGTAGACAAGTTGAGCATACTCAATCTTTGTGCCCTAAGAGGAAGATCACAGCTCCCAACTTTGGTCGGGGGTTAGGCAGGAAGGGGAATGAAGAATTAGTCAAGTCTCGAAAGCTCTCCCCATGATCCATGGGTAATAAAAAGTTTCTAGATGAAGAAGACCATGTTAGAGGACAGAAAGAAATGGTTTGTGTGGAGGCATCATTCTCAATTTGTGTGGAGGCATCATTCTCAATTCTTCCTACCAAGGAAGTTTGTTTTGGAGTATGCTCCTATTCTTAATTTGAATAAGGAAAGCTACTCTAGAGACATGGAAGCTAAATTTTTGGAAGGGGAAGAAGGAAGAAGAGTAGCCCCAAAAGTTAGTTACCTTCCATAGAAGAGCTTGAGAATAATCATAAGATGAAAATGGAGAATTTCAACCATAAGGAAAATGTTCCCTTTGCCCCTCTCAGATACTAAGAAATCAAGATTCAAAGGAAGCGGAGGGGACGATAGGTCATCCTCTTTCCCTAGAAGATTTGGATAGTGGCAAGGTGGTTGTTAAAGGCCTAAAAGATGCCCGCTCTCCTATAGAAATATGAATTTAGAGGTTGAATAAACCCAGTTTTCAACTAGATCTTCCAAATGCCTTTAATGTTCAATGATTATTAAGTTTCTCCCTTTCACAAGCCCACTAAGTAAGAAAGGATGGAAAAAGGCTAGTGAAAAGATTCAATCTGAAATTCAAGTTGACTTAAAGTAGGGGAGTGAAAGGATGCTCACTGAGACACAGTTGGGTGGTATAGGTACCTCTACCACTAAACCATTATGAAATTCCTAAGATGCAATGTCAAAGGTTTGCATACCTTTCACATGTGTCTCTTAGTGAAGTGACTAGTGGAGACTTGGAATAATGATATTATTTTTCTTAAGGACACTAAGATAGGGAAGGATATGTGGAACAGTATAGCTAAGTCATGTTGGTTTGGGGTAGCGGATTTTTTTGAAGATGTAATTGGGTCAGTAGGAGGTTTAGCAGTTTTGTGGAATCTAAAGGTATGCAATTGCAATCTTATTTACTTTGATAATCAAATGATTAATGTGTTGGTTAAGGAATTGGAGAACAAATGCTTCTTTTTACTTCCCAATGTTTATAAGCCCTTGACTGTGGAAAGGAGAAAACTTATTTAGGATAAGTTATTATGTTTGCATGGAGGAATAAATGTAGTAGATTTTATCCTTGGTGGGGATTTCAATGTAATCCTTAGAATTTTAGAAAAGAAAGGTGTATCTACCAAGTTATCCCAATCTATGAGTGATTTTAACTCCTTTGCCAAGAAGCTAGACTTTCAGACCTTGTTTCTTATGGTTCACATTTCACTTGGAATAATAGGTGGTAAAGGGATCATTTGATCATGGAAAAACTAGATAGGTTTCTACTTAACTCTCAATTGCTGAGAAAGAAGTTTCATTTTATGTTAGAGGTTCTTGATTTTGTTGGTTCAGACCATTGGTTGATTTTACTTTAAAAAGGTGTTGATGTGAAGCCCTGAGGGGTCCCATTCAAGTTTGAGTTTATGTGGATGCATGATCTAGCCTTCATCAGTATTGTTGAGGCATGTTGGAAGAAGTAGGTGATGGGATAAAATGTTTTAGTCTAACACAAAAGATGAAGGAAATTAAAAAGGTAGCCTTGGTCTAGAATAAGCAAAAATTTGTGAATGTTTTTGAAGGAAAGGCAGTGGTTGAGGAAAATTTAGGCATCTTACAACAATATTTGAAAAAGGGAGAGTGGTTAGAGGAGTAATTAAGCCTTAAGAACAACATGTTGATGGAACAACAAAAAAAAAAACCCCAGGAAGAGATATTCCAGTGACAAAGTCCAGAGCAATATGGCTAAAAGAAGGTGATATAAATACCAAATTATTTAATTTATCTACAACCACTCACAAGAATAGGAATAGAGATGATGATATCATCACCCCTGATGGTAGGGTGCTGGAAGATATCTCAGATATTAAGAATGAATTAGTTTTTACTATAAGGACTTGTTGAAGGAGGAAGAGGTGCCTAGGGAGGCAGCTCAGAGCTAGTTTAATCAATTTATTATAGATCTTGTTATAGATGATATGAATAAAAAATTAATGGCTGTAGTTTCCTTAGAAGATGTCAGAAAATTAGTCTTTAGCCTTTAGGCAAATAAAGCTCTAAGTCTGGATGGTTTTTAGGTAGGTTTTTTTTTAGGATTTTTGGGAGTTGGTGGGTAAAGATACTTGGGAAGCTATAGATGATTGTAAAAAAAGGAAAAATGCCTTCAAGCAGTGGAATAATAATTTTTTGGGTATCATTCCTAAAAAGGATGAATGTCCTTTGTTTGATTCATACAAACCAATTTCTATTTGTAACTCCTTATATAATATCGTCACCAAAGTCATGGCATTGAGATTGAAGGACTATTTGGAGAAAATAATGTCTGAAGAGCAAAGGGGTTTTATCCTTGGTAGGCAAATCTTATATGGGATGGTGGTTTCTCATGAGACTTTTCACTCCCTTCATTAGTCTAACAGAGTGGGTATGGGCATCAAGGTTGATATGATAAAAGTGTATGATAGAATGAAATGGGATTTTTTGAATCAAATGCTTGAAGGATTTGGGTTCGGTGACGATTGGATAATCTAGGTAAAAAAATGTATCTCTATGGCCTCCTTCTCAGTTCTTGTTAATGGTTATGTATCAAGGTATTTTAAATCTTCTAGAGGTATAAGGCAGGTAGACCCAATCATGTACGTATTCATTATTATGGTGGAGGCATTAAGACAGGGTTTGAAGAAGACTAGGCTGAAAGAATGAGTAGGAGATACATAGGATCCACAGGATCAATCCAGGAGAAAGAACCCACAGCAAGAAACCTACAAAAATAATACCAGAGAATAAAATATGTTTTTCTCTCACACCTAAAAAATAGGTGATAATCTTATAAATTCTCTGTATTCTCTCTATATTCTCTCATTAAATTTATTAGATTGTAAAGTATATATAATACAAATAGTTTGTTTTACGACAACAAACTATTTGCTGTGATTACAAAATAGATAAAACAAACTATTTGTTTTCAAATACTACGAACAAAAATATTGTTGAGAGAATCTCAACAATAAAACAAACTATCCTAGGTAAATACAATTAACCCTGGGTAATAAATAACTTACCCTATTATTCCTAGGTAAGCTTAAATATTCATTATTCCAACACCCTCCCTTAAGCGAAACATAGGGAGAATGACAAACAAATATGGGTCCCGGCTACTAGCCCTGATAAGGTACCCATGTACAAACCAATCAAATATATGAAAAATAAAGGAAGGAAGGACTTCATGGGAAATCCCCCCCAAGTACAACTTACTTCACCCCAAGCATCGCTCACAACTGAAGATAATGAGGAGAAGCCAAAGGTTTAGTGAAGATGTCTGCAATCTGCTCCGCTGTAGGCACAAACTCTAAAGAAAGAAATCCATCTTGAATAAGATGTCGAATGAAGTGCATGTGAATCTCAATGTGTTTGGTCCACTGATGCTCAACAGGATTGCATGAAATAGCAATCACACTTTGGTTGTCACACCAAAGAGTAGTAGGACCCTGCTGTGTGAAGTCAAACTCTCCAAGCAACTGTCGAAGCCAAAGTGTCCCCTGACTAGCTTTCACAGCACCTCGATACTCAGCCTCAGTAGAGGACAATGCAATAGCAGTCTACTTTTTGCATGCCCAAGTAACTGGACCTGAACCAAGTGTGAAAGCAAATCCGCAAGTGGACTTGTGAGTGTCAACATCACCAACCCAATCAGAGTCAGTGTATCTAACAAGCTGTGTAGAACTCTGTGGTGTGTAATGTATACCAAAGTGAGTGGTGCCCCGAATGTAGTGCAAAATACACTTGGATGCTTGCCAATGACTCTCATGAGGCTCATGTGAGAACTGAGAGACAAGGTTCACATCAAATGTGATGTCGGGATGGGTATGAGTCAGGTATAAAAGACTACCTACAAGTTGCCTATACAAAGTTGGATCAACAAGAGGAGTCATACAAGTGGTAGACAACACAACACCTGACTGATATGGAGTGGGGGCAGGCTTACAATCAGCCATGCCAAATCGATAAAGAAGGTATGTCGCATACTTCTGTTGTCCAATAGAGATGCCCTCAGAAGACTGAAGAACTTAAAGACTAAGAAAATAATGTAGAATTCCCAGATCTTTCATATCAAACCTATCTGCCAACTTGTCCTTGATGTCATGTATCAATGAATATGAATTGCCAATGAGGATGAGATCATCAACATACAAAACCAATATTAAAATATCCTCACCTTGCTTCAGGATGTATACATTGTGATCTGACTCACAATGAATAAAACCAGAACTCAAAAGAAAACTATCCATCTTCTCGTACCAAGCTCTAGGAGTTTGTTTGAGGCCATAAAGAGAACGACGGAGTCTACAAACCAATGATGAGTCCTGCACAAATCCTAGAGGCTGCTCCATATAGATCTCCTCATGGAGATCACCATGCAAGAAGGCACTCTTCACATCCATCTGAAAAACTAACCAAGAATGTGAAGTAGCAAGAGAGAGTACAAGCCGAATAGAATCCATCTTAGCAACAGGGGCAAAGGTCTCAGCGTAATCAACCCCTTCAACCTGTGAAAAACCCTTAGCTACTAATCTAGCTTTGTACTTATCCACTAACCCATCTACAACATATTTGGTCTTATAGACCCATTTACATTTTACAAGTTTTATTCCCTTAGGAAGAGGGACAAGATCCCAAGTATCCTTCTTCATCAATGAAGAATACTCATCATACATTGCAACATCCCACTCGGGTATACCAATGGCCTCAGAAAACAACATTGGATCATCTGTACAAGCTTGTCCCAAAAGAGCAACACCAGATGTCTGTGAGTGAGTGCGATGAGAATCAGATGGATCACCAACTAAAGAACCAGCTACATGTAGAGTGCTCTTTGCCCACTTGGGCAAAGGTGGTGAAGAAGATGGTTGTGGTGGCTGAACAAGTGCAACATCATCATCATCAACAATAGAACCAAATCCTCACTATCCTCTGTAGAAGGAGGGGGAGAAGAAGAACTAGATGTACACTTCTGTGGAGTGGGTAGCTCATCAACCTAAACATCCCGTCGAAACAACACATCATGTGTGACAGGATCAAAAAGGCGGTACGCTTTTACATCTTCACAATAGCCAACAAAAATGAGTGGTTGGATTTTCTTCTCCAATGCTTTGCATTTGTCATCAGGAACAAACGCCCATGCTTGACTCCCAAAGATGCAAAAATCTAAAATATCAGGCTTGATCCCAGACCAAGCTTCTTCAGGTGTCATATTCTACCCAGCTTTGTGAGGCATACGGTTTTGAATGTAGTTTGCACAATTTACTGCTTCAGCCCAATATTGTGGACCCAAAATTTTAGAGTGAATCATACAATTTGCCATCTCTTTTAATGTTCGATTCTTCCTCTCTGCTACACCATTTTGTTGAGGAGTGTCTGGTACAGTGAACTAGTGTTGTATCCCATGCTCAATACAAAAATCATGGAAAGCATTACTGTCATATTCCCCCCATTGTCAGTGTGTATCTTCTTAAGAGGAAGAGATGATTTTCTTTCAACAAAGGCTTTAAAAGCCTTAAAAGTCTCAAAAACTTCACTTTTCAACTTGAGAAAATATACCCAAGTTTTACGAGTGAAATCTTCAATGAATGTGAGTGCATTTTTGGCCCCTGAAAAAGAATGAGTTAGAAAAGTCATCAAATCACTATGAACCAACCCTAAGGGTGCATTTTCACGTGTGGCCTTACCAACTGGAAATGGATCCTGGTGCTGTTTACCAACTAGACATCCAGGACACACCCCATCAATACATGAGACCTTAGGAAGGCCTTTTACAAGATGTTTTGTACTCATTTGTTGCATATATCCATAACTCAAATGCCCTAATCTCTCATGCCAAAATTTGTTGAGACTATTACCATGTGTTATAAGTGAAGAACCAGAAGACATAGAAGATTCAAACTTATCAAAAGTATAGGGTCTTGCAATATGGTATGTTGTACCTGTAGCAACTATCTCACTAGGATCATTACATTCTCTTATTACAACATCATGTGGAGTAAACTCCTTAGTTTTACTAGTACCAGAATTACATATTTGATATACAGATAGAAGATTAGAAGAGCTTTTGGGTACAAGCAATACATTGTTAAAACATCCATCCTGTTTGTCAACAATACTTGATCCCAAAACTTCAATCTGTGAGGAGTTACCCATAACAATATGTGATGTACTGCAATCTGTAAGAGAAGACAATAGATCCTTAGAATGTGTGAGATGATGAGAAGCACCTGAGTCAAAAATCCACTAATCATGACATGAAGATATAGCCTTGGCTGAAAGTGCTTTTCCTTTTCCTACAGTAGAAGTAGAAGGAGATGGAGATTGAATGGAAATTTTGTGTTGTCTGACCGCTGCCTCTAATCCTTCCATATTCTTAAAACATCTACTTTCATCATGAATAGGACCACCACAAAAATTACATGGACCAAATGTTTTCTTCTTTTGCTTAAAGGACTTTTTGGTCTTAGTAGATTTAAAATGATGAGATGTCTGGGTGGTGGACTCTGGAGGGTTATTTGAAGGTGCTTGCTTTTGCTTAGACTTAGGTGAAGGTTTTCCTTTGGAATAATTAGCAACTAGAGCATGACTAGGACCAGGTAGAGCATCTAGGGTCATTAATTTTGTTTGCTCCCTAGTCAATCTTTCACAAAAAAATTCAAAGGAAGGCCATTTGAATTCATCACCTAATGTATCCATCATGGTATAAAAAGCAAAGGAAAAAACACTATTTGGTCCTTTCAACTTTGACAAAATCATGAAAATGCACTCCTTATCACTTTTATCCTTGTCACTAGCTTTCAATTGTGACCTAATAAATTTGAATTTTGCCAAGAATTCATCTATTGAAGGAAAATCTGATGGAGAGAGAGTACTCAATTCTGCATCTAATTGCAAAATTTTAAACTCATTAACTCTGCCAAATAGGTTTTTAAATTTTTCCCATACCTCTTTTGGCGTTATAACATCTGCAATGTGAAATTGAAGATTATCTGAGACGTTGAGGCAAATCAATCCAAAAGCCTCATCTTGATTGCAACCATATGCATATTTGTCATTTTCAGTGGTGAATGCCATAGGTGTTGTTTCAAAAAAATCCTCCATAAGCCCTTTGATTGAATAAGTTGTTGCATTTTCGGCTTCCAAGTATGATAATTTGTGGAGTTTAGGGGTTCAAACAATCAGGATTCCATTCCTGAAGAAGATGATGACATTGACAGGAACAACCTAGACATTCCTTTTTCCTCAAAAAACCTCCCGTTACAATTTAACGTCTCTCAACGAAATTTATTAGCCTTAGCTTATACAAAGGTACAAAAAAATGGCTTTATGCAAAAAAAATATGTAGGGGGATTTGACCCCAAGACTTCCTCCCTACCAATTCCCTAACAAAATAACTCTAGCCACTTTAGCAAAGTCAACTTTGTTCATTTAAAGTTAGAGACTTGCCTTTAAACCACTAAAAATTAAGAAATTAATGAAAAAAACAAAATAACTCACTCGTGTGAGATGGATGCTGAATAATATTTGGCTTTATCAGAAATAATTTCTTGCTCCAGCAAGGCGTGGTGATCAGGAAGAATTTTGATGAGAATTCTATAAACATTTGCCAAGGAAAAAACCTCCAAACAATTTTAGAATGAGCTCCACAGGATCTCCTCAAAGGACAGTACGACCTGATCCAAACCCATACTTCTCAGCTGGAAATGAAAGCCTGAAATGTCTATGAACTCATACAACTTTTAGATTTTAATTTTATGCAATATAAGGCGTTCAAAATGAAGACAAACGTACAGCTATGCTGCAGAACAGAACAAATTATGAAATCCCTATTGTAATCCCCCAAAACATTGTACGGCTTGCAAATAAACTGTACGGCTTGATCTGGAATGAAAGCTAGCACAGTCAGCTTTCATGAACAGGTGATGATCTGCCACAACAAAAAATCATACAGGTACTGCAATCTGCCAGAAAAACCAGTCAAACAGTTTTTGTCTGGAAGAGCTATACGGCTATGAAAGAATGAAAAAAAACAAGTTATACAGGATTCCTGATTGAATTTTGTACGCTCATGTACCAAAAAATTCTGGTTTTGTAAATCCGTATTGTCATAAATGATCATAAAGTACAAAATTTTCCAAAAAAAAATTTGTAAACAAGAACCATAATGTGAGAGAATAACAAATATTTGGAACACATCAATAAAATAATGTTTTTGACTGTGTTAATAGATGAAATATGATGAAAAATTACAGGGAAGAGGATCTTCAACTAGAAATTCATGCTCTGATACCATGAAATAATGAGCAGGAGATACACAGGATCCACAGGATCAATCCAAGAGAAAGAACCCACAACAAGAACCTGCAAAAATAATACCAAAGAATAAAATATGTTTTTCTCTCACACCTAAAAAATAGGTGATAATCTTAAAAATTCTTTGTATTCTCTCTATATTCTCTCATTCAATTTATTAGATTGTAAAGTATATATAATACAAATAGTTTGTTTTATGACAATAAACTATTTGTTGTGATTACAAAATATAGAAAACAAACTATTTGTTTTCAAATACTACGAACAAAAATATTGTTGAGAGAATCTCAATAATAAAACAAACTATCCTAGGTAAATAAAATTAACCCTAGGTAATAAATAACTTACCCTATTATCCCTAGGTAAGCTTAAATATTCATTATTCCAACATAGGCTAGATGGGAGGTTGAGTGGTGTGACGCTTATTGCTAATTTGGAAAGTATTTCCCACCTTTAGTTTATTGATGATACCTTTCTACTAGGTGATCCTTTTGAAAAATAAGCATGGGTGTTGAAGAAAAGCCTAAAGTTCTATGAGACAATAGAAAATTAGAGGGTAAGTGTAGATAAGTCAAAGATTTTTTTTTTTAATGTCAGAGAAAGATTAGAGGAAAAGATCATTGGCATTCTGAAATTTGCAAAAATTAAGATTCTTAGCTCTTACTTGGGAATGCCAATTTTTGTGGGAAGGGAAACTGCATGTTGTGTCAGTCAATGATAGATCAGACTCAAAAGAAGCTTGCATCCTAGAAAGGTAAATGGCTTTCAATGATAGGTAGAATTCAATTAATTTAGTCAGCATTGCAATCCATGCCAATATTCTTAATGTTTGTGTTTAAAATCCCTGGAAAATCATAGATGGAATTGTTAAGATTCAGAGGAGCTTTCTGCAAAATTGAGTGGAAGGGAAAACAAAGTTTTCATTGGTGTCTTGGGATTATATTTGCATGCCCAAATCTTAGGGAGGATTAGGCCTTTGAAGATTAGACAAAATATATCAAATTCTTGGGGCAAAGTTGTTTTGGAGAATTTATGAGTATAAAGAAAAACTTTGGAGTAGGGTCCTTCAACATAAACATTTGGACTCCTATGAGATTCTCATACTTTTCACTCAATCACAAACTCCTCAAGGCTCGATGTGCTGAAAATTTATGAAGTATTGTCATGTTTTTACTCTCTCAAGAGTTAGTGGAAGCTAGGAGATGGCTTAAGTATCTCCTTTCGACGAGATGAATGGTTGCACTCTGGTGCCTTGGTGACAAGTGAGAATCAAGCTCTTCTGGCTTCTTTTTTGAGAATGAGTGGGGGTCCCAAGTGGATGATTACTTAGAAAAGGTAGGCTCAGAAAGAAAATGGAAGAATCTTAGATAGTCAGAGTTTTCTCAGCTTGATGTGGATGAGTTGCTAGTGGAATTAAATAATTTTTTGATTCCAAGAAGAACTGAAGTAGATAGTCTAATTTAGGAACGAAGTCCATTTGGTGAGGTCTCGATGGAGGTATCTTACCATGTGATTTTGAAAATGGAAGGAATGGCAATTAAAAAGTTCCTGGTGGAGGCTTTGTGGGTTCCTAAATGCCTTCCCAAAGCCAAATTATTCCTTTGGACTACCACCCTTAATAAGATTTTAACTTTTGATCAAATAAGAAGAAGGGGGTGTGTAGTCCTTATATGTGTTCCTTGTGTTGTGCGTAGGAGGAGTGTGACCATATATTGTTGCATTGCCCCTTTACTAGGAAATTTTGGGGGCTATTGCATGGTAGCTTCAATGTTCAGTTTCCTTTCCCCAAGTCGTTCAAACTCTTCCTATTCTAATGGAAGTTGAAGTTGAAATCGACTTGCTTTAGGCTTATTTGGGAGGCAACTTCGACAGTGGTCTGTTGGAATATCTGGTTAGAGAGGAATAGATGAATCTTCAAGGATTCTTCTCTTTTGGTAGATTAGGTTTGGCAAGCGGCTATAAAGTTGTTGAAGGAGATAGTAGGTGTTTGGGGTGATAGGGATATCTCCTAAGATCTTAAAGAGAATGATTGGATTCATAACTAGTTAGATTCTTGTGTGCCTGATAAGGGGCTTGATACTAACAGAGAAAAGAAAGAGATTCCAAATCAACATTGGAGACCCCCAGAGAAAGGAAAGATAAAACTTCATTTTGATGTCAACTCTAAAGGCAATCTCATTAAGGCATGGATAGGGGGAGTTTATCATGGGAATGATGTCCAACTTCTATTAATATTTTCTTAAGAGCTAGTGGTGGAGACAAATAATGTGGTAGAAACTCAGGGAGTTTTAAGAGGTATTCAGGTTGTAGTTGATCATGGTTGGAAGGATTTGATTGTTGAAGGTGACTCCTATATTATCATCAATGTGATAATCTCCATCATAGCAAAGGCATGGAAGATCCATATAATCTTGGAAGAATTAAAGGATATGATGAAAATTCTTAATTCATTAGAATTTCAACATATAAAATGGGAAGGAAACTCGATGGCTAATTGGGCTAATAATCTAGTGGTGACTCTAGGAGAAAAACATAAAGAGAGTTTTGTGGAATGGGCTCTCCCATTTCCAGATGAGGTTTTGAAATTGCCAACCCAAGATGTGAAATATAGATATAGGGAAGACAAAGTGGTTGGGGTTGTGATAGTGCCAAATGTAGATGAATAATTTGGAGAATTTTAACCTTTTAATTATTTTCTTTTCGAGCCTTGTGTGCTGATAATGATTAGGCAATGTGACCAAGGTGTCAGAAGTATAATGTGTGGACTTGGCAAGAGGCAGAGATTGACATTTGGTGATTGAAGGAAAAGACATTTACTCCAGACTATCATTTCGTTGAGTACATTGGGATGTGGGAGGAGTCTTCTTGTGCCAAGGGATAAGTTTAAAGGAGTTAGGTTGGCTTTGGCTCGTAGTTGGTATTCTCTTTATGTTGTAGTGGTTTAGGAAGTGGAGTGGTGTAGAGAGGGGTTGGTGGAACTACTGCCAGAGGTTGATATGGAAAAGGGAAAAGGAGTAAAAGTGGAGTTTGAGGTGCATCTGAAGACTAGAACATGGTGTAAGGATACATTCTCAGATTAGGTGATGGGTGAGGCAGTCGTAATCCACTTCATTGACCATATTGATAAGGAAATCTATAATCTGTTAATGAGGATATGGCTTCGCAAGATGTGGTATGCAGCTGCAAGAGTGGATGAACTAAAAGGGTAGGAAATTGTAAAGGTCGTCAAATCCTTCATGGTGGACCCTAAGAAATCCATAGGTCATAGGAATGTCTTCAATGCAGCTTAGGTAATCAATGGAGCTAATCTACTTTTGAATGTGATCGGGTCTTTCACTCTTCAATATGAGCACATGAACTTCGAGAACCTCATCCATTTAATTGGGCTGAAATCTGCAAACCGTAGCCATGTCATTTTGGATGCGATGGTGAAGATTCAAAGGAGCTTAGACTTTCTGATGGCTAGGCTTGAAACTTGGATTTTGCCTAATTGTATCTTTAAGCCACCCATGTGTTGTGAAGGTGAAGAGGAAGAGCCGAGAAATGTGGGTGCTGAAGGTGGTAGGAATTCTAGTGCAAGAATTGTGATATAAACACGTGAAGATGAGGATGTTCTGCCTCCGAGGGTAGATTTTTCTAGTTTTTAAATGATAATAGATATAAATAGTGGTGTAGTGCACATAAGTTATGGTCCTATTTTTTGGTTTTTTTAGTAATCTTGTGGGTTTTTTGTAAATTGGCGATGTAATAGAATATAGTATTATGAATAAAATCTTTTGATTTTTCATTGTTATGGCAGTTGGTTGTGTTTTACTTGGTTTTTGATCACCACCCAATGGATAACACCTCGCTAACTGACTGGGTGGGTCTAAATCAAACTGTTTTTCCCTGCAAGATTTAAATCTCAGACTGTTTTCTCTTTCTATTTTCCTCTAAGAACGTTCCTTAGTTATCTCAGTAGAAAAAAAAATGTTAACTTAAAATTATTTATTTAATTTTCAAAATCAACAAAATGTTTAACTAAAAAAATAATATTAATATAATTCTAAAATATGATTCCATGCTACCTAGACCAGTAACTGTCAAATCTAGTTATGTTCTAAAGGGTTCTTCATAGTTAATTTTTTAACCCTAAGTATCATCAAAAAGTGTTTAAGGAGGGGCCTTAGTTTTTGGGGTAGAGTTGGGCTCTTTTCTACCCCTATTTCTTCGATTTTGACCCCTCAACAATGGTGGCATCTAAAATGTCAGTTTGGGTTCGGCTCCCAAATCTCCTTTCTTCCCTTTTGGGGCCTCTTAGTTTGTGAAAGTACTGGAAATAAGCTTAGAAAATTTATCAAGATGGATAATGAGCGATCTAAGCAAGGGTTGTTTACCTATTCTTGTATTTGTGTGGAGGTAGCGCAAAGGTCGCCTAAAAAGAAGCCAATTGAAGCATAACACTTTCCTTTAGATCCAAACTTTGGATTATGAAAATGCTGCCTTTATATGTCATTTCTGCCATCAGACTGGCCATCTCCAAGGGGTTTGTCCTCATGCAGGGAAGCTAAAAAAGAAAAAAGACCAATCTTTTAATCCTAAAGGTTGGTAGTCGTATGAGCACCATCTTTCAAACAAGGGCACACAAAAAATCTAGAGATGACACAGAGAAGAAAGAAGATACAAAATCTATTGAAGAAATGGATGTGACAGATTCCGCTTGCAAAACGATATCTGCAGATAATGTTATGAGTGGAGGAATTAAGAGAGCACATGAATCTGACACCTCTGAATCTGATAAAGATCAACCTCATTTTAAACCTCAGCATACTCTTGCGCTTCCAATAGTTATTGCTAACTCGATGGCTATTGGAAGTCTAAAGGGTTAGATAGAGGTTCAAAATAAAAATAGTAAAAAAAGGTTGTATTGTATATACAAAATTTGGCTATTTATGATTACTCCTCTAATCTATTATTGCTTGATCTGGGTTATTTCTTATTTTCTACCTGAGACTCATATAACTCGATGTGACTTAACTTGCAAAGGTAACTTTTCTACCCATCTTTTTTATATAACTAATATTATATTTATCTTATTTTATTAAAAAAATACACTTTTCAATCAAAAAAATATAATTCCGAAAGTTAATGCTTTACACCCAATCTAAAATTATTTTCAAAATAGTGTTGAAATCATTATATATAATCATGTTTATTCTTTGTTATATGAATTAATCATGTATAATAATGTAATAAGTTTATGGGTTAATGATATCTTCCCGAACATTATTTCTTAACATCTTCAAAAGTATGATCCCCCTTTTTTTAATTGATATTTTTATGCATTTCCATTAAATTTTTTTTTTGAAATGCACACTTATCCTTTAAAATGATTATGTGCTATCATGGGCCCTTCTCTACGAGGCCATAAATTATTTTTCTCGTCTTTTTAAAAATGAGAGAAGTTTTTTTAAAAAAAAACTCTTCACCACATTTCCCAAATGTTTATACGATTTAAAAAAAATTATTTATATAAAATAATAATTTCATATTGATTAATAGTGTTCATGATAATATATAAATCTATTTAATTATTAGACTATATAAATATAATAGATTATATAAATATATTATTAATGAAGTGATGTTATAATCTTACATTTATTATTAAACTATATAAATATAATAGATCATAAATTTTATATTTATAAAGATTTAATATAACTATGGAAGTGGTTCTCTTATTAACATGATAATTGATTAATTTTAAAATAAATATTTTTTAATATATTTTAAAGTTGCATGTATTAATTTTAATAACTACAATTTATAAATTTATTTTTTATGTAAATATTTTAAATATATCTTAAAATTACATTTACTTATTTTAATCGTTCGTACTTATAAATCTAATAATTATTTTTATTTTTATAATTTTTATTTGTAAAATATTTTCATTATTTCTTTTCCTACTTATATTTATATGGTAACAAACTCCTGAATTTTTTTAATAAAAGAGAAAAATATATTATATGAAAAATACTAATTGGTGTTATGGAGAAGGCTTGATAGTAGTTATAACTATAAGCTAAAGGGAAACTTGTAAACGTAGATAATAAGAAAGAAAAAATGTTAAAACGAATTACATCCAATAAAGGACCCTACAAAATAAAGAATCTTGTAGCTATTAGATAATCCATCAACCTGTGATTGAAGCTATAATTTCAAGCAAGACATTAAGAATGTTGGAATGCAATCTGGCAATGAGTTTAGGTGTTTGTGGAATGTGTACAGTGATTTAATACATGAAAGGTGTGCTTGCCCCACAAAGAATACATCAATTTAATGTATTTGAAAATATACATAATTTTGATGATGTATTATAAAATATAAGGTATAAATAAAAGGAAAGAAAATAAAATATCATTTAAATTTTATATTAATATAATTTTGATTAAAAAATAAAATTAATATTATATATATATGTATGTTTTATTAATTTATTTTATAATTTCTTATTAAAAAAATTGAATTGAAAATTAATAGAAATGTATATGTCTAATTGTTTTATAAATAGTTATAATATGAAAATATGTTAGTTATTTGATAATCAATTACTTTTGTCAAAATCAATTCATTTTTATTATTAACAAGAGTTGTAATTTATTTATATTTTTGTTGGGACAATTTATAATGGTCAATCTCATTTAACTATTGTTTGAAATTCTTGAAGCTCTCATCTTCAATGACATCTTATATCTACCATAATTAAGAAAATCAATAAATATAAAATACATAAAACTCTTAAATATGGCATCAATTATTAGATTTAAATTTAATGCAACATAATATTATAATAAATAAGAATGAATACGCAAAATATAAGGAAAGATTATCTAATATACCAAAAAATCATTAGAAAAGTAAAGTTATCTTTATATAAATACAACTAATTTTTCACAAACCTTACAATTAATTCCTTTCTAATTTTAAATTTAAAATTTATATAAAACTTTAATTATCTTAATTACCTTTATTTATCTTTATTTATTGAAAACTCAAACAAATTAGAACATAAAAACTCAATAAAATTAGAAGATAATGTCTATTCATACATGTACAATGGAAGTTGAAAACTTAAACTCGTATATCATGTTGAAACTCAGAGAGCATGTTGCTACAAATAATCTAGTGTAATTTTTTTTAAATGAAGATATAAACTATATATAAACTCTAGGGAAATTAGAATTGTTGCATGATTCAAAAAATTAGGTGTGTGGCTCTATATTATTTTTTGACAAATTCATATTTATATTGTTATATATTTCAAAGTTAATGTTCCTTATTAATTTACAAGGAAAAATATGAAACACATATATACAATCATCAAATTTAATTCATGATTTTATGTTATGGATTTGTTTATGTTCTATTTTTTTAGCCAAATTAAATTATTGAAATTTTAATTTATTAAAATGATTTTCTATCTATCAAATGATTTCTCCAAAGTTCCTCACTACATTTTTAAGATATTCAAAGTGTCGATTTGATTTAATATATTGAGTATTAATTAAATTATGTAATTTCCCAAAACATTAATAAAATTTCCTAAAATTATATATCATATGTCAGTGGCAAGCATGGTCAACATGATCAATAGTGTGCATGTGAGCAACCAAGTGATTTGAAAAGTATAAATGGTAATGGTCCCCATGCGTTAGAGAAGATGTTGAATACCAACAATAAAAAATCCTAATAGCAATGATTACACAAATTATTTTCATAATTTTAATTTTTTCAAAATGTAATACCGTAAAAATAATATTTAAAATGGTGACATGGGATCATAAGATATGTAATCATAAATAAATTATGACATTCTTAAACTTAAGCATGTTATGCATCTATTGGCCATCACACTTAACAAGAACTTAACTTTAATACTCCCGCTAAAATTTATTAAAGTGGCAAATGACATGTTTAGCATCATTCGCAGGGCTCAGAATGGTCACGTAAAGATTTGGCCATGATATTAAATGTGTGATGCACACATAATTGCACATCCTCCTAAATTTTTGATAATTAGTAGTGGAAGTAGAGATTCTTTCATAACTTTGTTTTGATCTTCGACCAAATCATTTCACAGGGGACACACCAAAAGTAAGAATCATCATAAGCATGTTTTGTGGTTTTCTCATTTATTTTGACAACTTTTAGTTCAATTTTAAAGCAATGCTCCTAACAACAAACATGTGTCAGATTTTTTTCTCAATATTTCAATCTTTTCTTTTCAAAGAGAGTATGATACTCTTATATAATGAAAATGGCTACCCTTTACTTTTACTTCACATCATAAAGGTCAATGTAAGCTGGCAAGAGTTAATGCCTTTTTAAATATGTTTAACAATAGTTACTTCCATTCTATGAATATGTTTTTTTTGGCAATTCCTTTAATTTGCAACATAGCCAAAATTGTAAAAACAAAGTGTATCTAACACTTCCTTTGCTTTAACTTTAGAGGCAAACTCTTAATGGCGTGACATTAATTCGAGCGGGTACATCATATTCAAGGGGCGAAGTTTAAGTAGTAGATAATGTTAGTTTAAAAAGTTAGATTTTTCAAAGTATTAAATTAAGAGATAAGGTAAGGTGTAAGTCTCAAGTGATTTTGGTGAAGTAGATATATTTGAATATCTTCACTTTGAGTTAAAGGAGAGTGATTGTCCCTGTATCCATTATTAATAGGTTAGTTGGTTCTCCAATTTATAAAAATTTGAATATTATAGTTATCTAAATTTAATATCATGTTCCATCTTTTTCATTATCATGTAAGGACGCTCAATGGATAAGGAGCCTTCATTACAGACGTTCTTGTTAGATAGTTGTCCCCATAAAGGTTGCCAACTCCTTCAACACATTGTAAAGGGTGGGCTTCACCACATTGCTATGATAAGTTCTTCTGATTGGACTTAACCATTTCTCTTTGTCAGGGGCTAAACACAACATATTGATGCCCAAGTGAATACAAAAGTTGTTGATCTAGAAAACAATGTAAATATTAGTTATGATCCCATCCTTGACACTGATAAGTTATATTATTCTAGATAGGGTACCGAAATAAATGCCTTGAACTTGTTCGATTTTAGATTACTTACTGTTGCTACTTAATTTTATAAGCTTTTTTAATTGATTAGTTTTTTTTTTTAATTGTATCCCTGAAGGCATTACATAGAATCACTGAATTACATACAATGTTGGCATTTTTGCCCATATTTTAGAAATAAACATATAACGGATTTATAATGTTGAGTAAGCATACATCTAAATCAATGAGCTCCTTGGGCCAAACAGCGTCGAGTAAGAGCATCCACGCCATCAAAATCTCATAAGGCACAATCTTGGCCTTAACTGCTTGGTTGTCTAAATCAGATATCTAGAGAGATTTGTATCTTGATGGATAGATATAGGCAACCATCATCCTCACCAATTGAACTACAACCCTTTTGATATTAATTTTATCTTTTGAAAATCATGTAAAACCTTTTTTATGTTATTGTTTTTATGGACTTTTTCTTATTTATACATCATTGCTTTTAATGGACTCTCTCTTTAATAATACAATCTACGTTGAAGACTTTTAGAGATGTTATTTCTTACCGTGCATTATTTTAATTTAATTTTAATGTTTTGATGCAGTAAATAGTAAAATACGTTTAAAATTTATACTTAAAAAAACTACAATAAATTAAAATAATATAAGTATCTTACCAAACTCTTCAATTTAATGCATTTTACAATACATTTACAATAAATCTAAATTTATAAAAGATTAAATAACAACAAAATTGACAGAGGTTGTTGAGCCACTTCCAACCCATGGCACATGGACAAAAGTGACTGAACATGGTACATTATTTAGTGGGAGACCTTAGAAAACGAAGGCTCAGATGTATCTAAGAGTCCAAAGTTAATCAAGACAAACAACCCCCTACACTTCCCGTGGGACTCCTACCATCTATTATTACTTCAAGTCAACCAAAATGCCATAAATCCATTTGGAAAGGAACGAAAACTATTTAATAATAATAATAATATAAAATTGTAAATCAGTCACATCAAATTACAAATAATAAATATATGCATTCAAGAACATCACCCAATAACCGTTTAAATTGACCGTCTGACAGTGTGTACGCTGTTTTTAGCGTTTCTATAACTAAGCCGTTAAAAAGGATGTTAGTTTTATTTAATTAAATATATATTAAACCAAAATATTGTTACTTATTTCGATAAATAATATATTTTTATTTTTTCAAATTGTCTTATAAATATTTAAGTGCACATGTCTTTAAAAAAATATTGGATCGATAGGTACTTTTATTTTTATTTTGTCGATCCTTTTAATTTTAAATTTTTATTGTGGGTATTTAGATTATAAATAAAGTTTGAATCTACATCATTTTGATATAAATGTATTCGTTTTAACCGTTATGTCATAATTAAAGAGAGAAACTTTTTTTAATCTTGTTAAAAATATACCAAATTTAAATGATAATAATATTTATGTTCAACCTTTTTTACATTTGTCTTAATTAAGGGAAAGGTATTAGTAATGGTGCACCTTCCAATAATAAAACAAGGTTTTTGTTAAGCTGTATTCCATTGATAAAATATATTGGTCACAATACTTCTTCAACATTTACTCTATAAAATTATAAAAAGTAACTAATCATCTCTTGACAAGTAAGACTCGAGTATTGAAACTCTAATGTACAGTTATTGATATTTCAAAGATTAAATTTTGGTCATAGGTTTAAAATACATATTTTATGACCTCTCATGATAAAATCGATTATATCATAAAATGCATAATGAATTAGACATTAAAACCTTAGTTATAAATAGTTAAGATGACACATTAAAATGGGTAAATTTTTTGAAATTTAATGTGATGTTAGGGTACCTTAATTTGTTATCCAAAATTAAGGTATACACATAGTTAAGCATGGCCCGCATGAATAGAGTGAATTTTAAAAATATGAAAAGATGACTTATAAATAAAAAGTGGCAACATATAACTCGAGTACACTTTAACCAAATAAATAAAAAACATCAAATATATATATTATTTTTTATTGTAATGATATTTTTTTAATAATTTATTTTCATCTAACCACTTTTTAAAATATAAACCACGTTAACCAACTTTCACTCTAAATAAAAATTTATGGTGAAAAAGATAATTATCAAAATGAACCAACAAAAAGCAAGGATGAATAAGTTGGGAGCTTAAACGTCTTCATCTATATGATAGAATAGACCAAACCACACTTAAATAATTAAGTTGAAATATTAACAACTTTTCCAAATTAAAATTTATAAAATCATATAAATGTTGAAGTACACTGACACAGAGATTAAAGATGGATAAATTAAGAGCTTAAATGTCTTCGTCTATATGATATAATAGACCAAAAGACACTTAAATAATTAAATTGAAATATTAATGACTTTTTCAAATTGAGATTTATAGAATCATATGGATATTGATGTGGGATGGCACAAAGAGAATATGGCAAGGTCATATTGTGTCACTGTGTATGGAATGTAGTCATTAAAATCACTAAATATATGTAATGCAAATATGCATGATTAACTTATTCGTTATGAGATGCATTGAAATGGTGTATCAAAAGTTGAATTGAAAACAATTATGAATATATTTAAGCATTAAAAGTAATTTTGATATGTTTTCTTTCAAGATTAAGGTTAATTTTTGTACTATATGCAGATTCATTGTAATATTTTGATCTTACATATTATTAAGATTTGGAAAAATCAAATAACAAATATAATTGTTTGTGGTATGTATGATACAACATATGTGTATGGATTGGGTAGGAAATATAATAATATTGTTTATATTAAGTTATTGTTGAAAATAATATTAAAAAAATATTTTTATTTCTTATTTTATAGTAAATTTTGATAATTGTTATATATATATATATTTGAAAAATATACAAATTATATAAAGAATTTAGTGTTCATAAGAGCGTTTGAAAGAGAGAAATTGCTGACAGTATTAAAAATCCAAAAAACAAGTACAATATAGTGTTGGTAGCAAATAGAGTCATAAAAAAAAATCAAAATCATGATACATAAACACATTACATCTGGTAGTCCATGCAAGAACAACCATCAATAGATTCTTCAATCCCTGTGCAATACATATATTTTTGTTATTTAATTGTTGGTTCACTTGATATTTAATTTGTTAAATTCGGAGAGCCACCGCTATGTTTCCCCTGATATTGATAGAAACAAGAAGCAAGACAAAAAAATATTTTACAATAAAACCTTAAAATTACAAACACCTGATAATCATAATAATCAAAAAATAACTATAATAATTATTGACATCAATTCCATATTTAAACATTTAAACGATGTCAACTAATAAAGAATTGATTTTTCATCTATAATATTTTAATAATAAAAACTCTCTTACCCTTTCCATTTATTTAAATTTTAAGAGAAACTTACCAATGCCACATATTATAAAGTTAGGTTGCTTCTTATTGTCCATAAATTTTATTATGTTTAACTTGTTGTTTACCTATAAAGGTTTAGGCAAAATATATTTGGATAAATTTATTAAAAGATATAATATTTGTAGAGTCTATATAAATTAGAAAGAATTTTTTTAAATAAAAGTGTGTATGTTATTTTTTATCGATATTTTGGATCGCTTTCTATAATATATTATCATGTAAAGAATAATAAATAAGATTTAAAAGATCAATAAAAACAAAACACACAAAAGGTAAAGATCATATTTATATTGTGGATACGATCCAAAATATTAATTAAAAATAATATATACAATTTTATTCATAAATTCTCTCTAATTTTTTTTTTAAAATATCAAAAAATTAAAATATAAATTTAAACAATTTATTATTAATAATTTAATAAAATTAAAATTAAATAGAAGACAATGAGAGGCAAAGGAAAGTAATACAAATAACTTCTGAAAATGCACGACGTTCAACACTTTGGATCATTGCATCCTCTTCCCGACTCGTTGTCTATACTACTTAGGGACCCATTGGAGTGCCTTTCTCCTTATCGTCTACTCCTCTAGCGTTGGTGGTGCCTTCATCCTATTTTTTCCTTTAATGTTAAGTGGGGATACATGCCACAATCACCTTTATAACAATGAAGTTATACTCCATGAACCATCCAAATGGTGAGTTTTATGAGGTAACAACATAATAAACTTACATTGGTTAAATAATAATATATTTTATTATTTATCATGAGTTTATCCTCGTGTAAATAAATAATAAAATATATTGAATGACCTTTGGAGAGGTTGGACCCATTAATGCGGTAGTTGGAAAATGTCAAATTATAATGGTCAGATTACCTTGCCTATATAATAAAGAGTTTATATTGTAAGATACAATGAAAAAAAGAAGAGTTGAGACAAATGAGGAAATATAGAGAACACATTTTTAAGTTATGTGAAGATTGATAAAAAAGAAGTGAGAGGAAAAAAGACTGTATTGAGTACTTGTTAGTTTCTCATAATACGAATAATCTTTGTATGTTTTTTTATCTCTTAGAGGTTTTCTCACATATATCTTGTGTTGGTTTCATATATGCCTTTGCTCTTAATCTCATATCTAGATCTTTTGTTTGTATGCATTATTTTGTTTAATTTGTTTAGGATGAAGGCACCACCAATACCAGAGGAGTAGACGACAAGGAGAAAGACGCTCTAATGGGTCCCTAAGTAGTAGATAGGGAGGCAAGAAGAGGACACAAGGATCTAGAGTGTTGAATGTCGTGCATTTTTTGAAGCTATTTGTATTGCTTTCCTCTGCCTCTTGTTGTCTTCTATTTAATTTTCATTTTATTAAATTATACTTATTTAGTTATTAATAATAAATTGTTTAAATTTATATTTCAATTTTTTGATATTTAAAAAAAAAAAATTAGAGAGAATTTATGGATAAAATTATGTATATTGTTTTTAATTAATATTTTGGATCATATACACAATATAAATATGATTGGAGTGCCTTTCTCCTTATCCTCTACTCTTCTAGTGTTGGTGGTGCCTTTGTCCTCCTCTTTTGGTCCCCCTAATCAGCGCTTGGCAGAAGTAGTGGTCTCTTCATTAGTTGACAATGGGGGATGATCTTCCCCTGGTTTAGGGTTTCCTCAGGAGTAGGGTTTAAAGAAGGTTTCTCTCATCTTATCTACTGATATTTGTAAAAAATCTGATGGTTTAATCTTAGAGTAAGTAGGGAAAAATATTCCTAAAACCTTCATGCTCATCACCTCTCCAAGGAATCAGACTACTCCTATTACTTCGCCCCTAGCAGTGACTACTTTCACTCTGGTGGTATCCTTTAAAGTTGACACACTAGCTGATGTTATTAAAATGAGGACTGGTTCGCTAAACAAGACTTGATTTATAGGTTTGACAATTTTTGGTCGAGCCTCCTTATCCTTCATCATTGAATCTCAGAATCCTAGAAGTCCCTTTTGGAAGAAAATTTAGAGATTTATCCTTGTGTCAGGGGTTTCTTTATTGTCATTTTTGATTGCTTCGCTGATAAGATTAAGGTGGCTTCATTTGTTTCTTAGTCTTAGGAGTAACATCCTCTCCTTCTCAAATCTTAGAGCCTATCTTTCAACCCCTTGTGTGAAAATTTTGATGTCAGACCTGTGTGGGTTCAGTTACCTTATCTTCTACTCTAGTTTTGGGTGGATTCTTGCCTTTTGGACATTGGAATGTGCTTGAAAAATCATTGGCTATTGATGCATCTACCTCCAGTTTCTCATGCACCACCTTTGCTCAGATTTTGATATGCTTGGATTTATCTCAAGCTCTCCCTGCATCTATTGAACTAATTATGAACGGCCATTGTTGGGTTTATTCACTAGAATATGAGGGATTACCATTCAAATGTCGCAGGTGTTTTGCATAGGGGCATTTAGCTTCCTCTTAATTTTTTGGTAAGCACAAAGTGGCTTTTTCATGGTGGAAAGATGTTGGCACTGAACATCTTTTGGTTTCCCCCTTTTTCCCTTCTTCTTTTCTTGGAAATGTTGATAATGTCAACTCTCATTTGATGGATCCACAGGAGCATGTTTTGGGTGTTTGTTTAGATGAAATCCCCAGCGGGGTTTCTCAAGATCCTGGTTCAAAGGTGGTAAGTCTAGTTTTCAGTGAGGATACTAAAGATATTGGCTCAAAGGTGAAAAATTTGATTTTATCTATTAGTAAGCAGTTATGTGGGACTAATAAAGTTATTGATAAAGTTAGTAATGCTGGAATGGTTGGTGTCTCACAAGTTGGTATCCCTGATTCTTCCTTTAAAGATTATCGCAGTATTGATTCCTTGGTCGAATGGACTGTTGTTCAAAACAAAAAAAGGGAAAGTTATCCTCAACTTCTCCTGCTAGATTATTTCGCTCTCACCTCAAAAGAAGTAAAGAGAGGCTTTAATGGGCTCTCTCGTGAGCAGCTTGAGGATGCTTTCCTCTTCTTGGTGGTTCAATATTTTTAGCCTGGTATTGACCCGTTGATTTCCTCATAGATTCTCATCTGAAACAAATTGATGCTTTCAATTCAATATTTTTGTGGGTGAGGGACCTTTCAACTCTCAATTATCTATCAAAAAAATAAATTTAAATTAAATACATATATTTTTAAAACTAAATTAAAATATTTAAACTATTCACACATAATAATAATTTAAAAAATATATAAATATAAAATTAAATTAACTCACACAAATAAGATAACTAAAATAATAACTTTATTATAACACATTCAAACATATCATCTTCAAAATCATTCAATCTTTCAAATAAATTAAATAAAAAAAGGTGAAATTTATAAATAAATCTACTCATTTTGGAAATGTGTAATAATTAAGTAATTAAAAAAATATAAATTCTTTTAAAATTATATGTTATATATATTTGTATTGAAATTTATATTTATAATTTAAAATATTATAAATTTTTAAAACTAAATATATGTAAAAATAATCTTTTAAATAAATAAATTATACAAATTATTTCAACAACAACAACAATACACAAACAAAACTAGCCCCATTTAATTTTAAAAAAATTAAGTGATTTTTATCTTAGCCCTACGCTACCCGCCGAGCATTTCTTTGTCTTTTTTAATTTTAAAAGGCAAATTCTTCTCCCACACGACAAGGGATTAAATTTTAACGTGGATTCTAGCTATTATGATTTTTTTTGGGATGACGGTTATTTATTCAAGATAGTTAATAATATAGAAAAAGAAAAATTAAAAATAATTTATATATTTATTATAATTTTTTAGAATTTTAAAAATTTATATTATAATAAGAGTCAAATCCATGATTTAAACTCAATTTTGAAATAATGTTTTCACCATAAATCTCAGATGGTTAGTCAATGCTCCTTCAACAAATATATTTTGAAAAATGGTATGGGCATTAGGGTTTGTGAGCAACATTGGATTCAGAGGACGATGATCAACAATGTTTTTTGTTTGGATGCTCGAACAAGACATGCACGAAGGGGAAGAATGATAAAAAAAATATCTGGTGGCGAATGCTAAAGGTATTTCCCTAGGTAATGATTCTAAGCATTGTATGAACTATCAAAACCCTTTTCACTCTTGCAACGATTTCTACAAAGATCTCATCATCTTTGCCAAGAGAATTCCCTCTCTTGAACTAATTACACGAACGTCTTTGTCTAATGGTTCCACCGCATCGATGACTATTGCCTTTAACTAGACTCCAATTGATGTGACTGTCAAGTTTTTTGCCTATTATGTAGGTGACTTTGTTCATGCTATGGAAGAGGACATTGGGCATAAATCCATGATTAGAAAATGTGTGGGTCCAACCTTCCTTAGTGGACTTTTTTGGGTGGGCGAAGTCAGTTTGGAATTTAACATTGAAGCACCTTTTGTCTTCTTGCTCTAGAATGATTTTTTTTCTTTTGATTCTCAAATCCATTGAAGATAGGGAGTTTGTCTGGTCCAACGAACCTTGATTTTTTATGGGATTTTGGATTTTTCTCTACCCTTGATCCCCTTTCTTTGATCCTTACATGACTCAAATCTCTAAGGCTAATTTATGGCTTAGGTTTTACAATCTGCCTCTAGTTATGAGAAACCCTTGCCACATCAAACAATTAGTTGATAAGGTGGGCACTTTTGTTAAAATTGATGCTCAATTTATGGGAAACATATTTGTGAGGGTTTGTGTTTTGGTGAATCTTTTCAAGCCCTTATTCTATGATGTCAAAATTGTTTCCTTTCTCAATTTGTTGATTTAATTCCTCAACTTCAAATGTCTTCAAATCAAGTGTTTTTATTATAACCAACTAGGGCACAAAGTGACTTGCTGCACTTTTAAGTGTCTAACGCACTTTAGATCTCATTCCTTTTACAAACATAGAAAGAAGTTGGGTTCCCTTGATGCTGACTTTGTGTGTCATAATCATGGGAAGTTATTTAAAAAACACTCTTCCTTAGCTGTGTTTCCAAATGAAACTCAACCTTTTGATCCCTTAAAGAGCTAGCTTTCACCGGTGGATCCTCCAATTGATGGGGGGATTGAAGCTGGGAAAATGGATGTTGATAAAAGAGTGAAGTAATGAGGTGTTGAATATTTTCAGCTGGCTAAGTTCCATGCATCCCTTCCATATCTCAGCACAAGGGTTTGAAACCCAAGATTAATGTTGGTTTAATGACCAAACATAGAGGCCATAAAACCTACCTTGAAATACCAAGGATGAAAGTAGAGGCCATGATTGGTGAAGACACTTATTGGACGATGGAGGATCTCCTCTCCTAAAAAGGAAGAAGATTGGTTGTTCCCTGTAGATTGCTTCTCATTTCCTTCTAAAAGTTTTTTTTAATTCAGTTGATTGACTTTCTTCATATGGATTGTTTTCTAGTGGTTGAGCTAATATAAACCTTTTGAATTTTGTTTCTTTGTGCTTATAGTTTGGTAGCTCTTCTAGTTTTTCCTCTTTGTTTCGTTTAGTTCTCATGGGTGAAAACCTTAATAGACCCTTATTTATCTTATTTTTTATTAGATGGGTAAATGCTTTCGAAGTCGGAGCTATGAACAAAGAAACACTTTTAACCAGAGCTATGAACCTTATATCAAAAAAAAAAAATTATATTTTTCTAAAAGAACAAAATAATAATATACAAATGTATAAATGTCTTTTAGAATAAAAGATTATAATTATATTTAAAGAAGAGTAGGATTAAGAAACATGCTTATTTTATACTATGAGGTTATTAAAGAATAATATTATATTATAAGATTTAGATTATAGTTACATTTTAAATTAAATATGGTAACGATTTACTAGTTAACCTTTTATTTACTATATTTAATTTTTTTTTTAAAATTATTTAAAATTCATAAAACAAAACATATTAAAAAGAGAATATGTATTTTAAAATCTTAATGATCAAAATTCATAATAAAAAATTTAAAATACAAAAAAAAATATATATTTTATAATTTTAATAAAATAATCTTTATTTCAAAAAGTTATTTTTGATAAAACATTTTTATATTACTTTTGGTTCCATAAATATCTAGCTTCATTAATTTTATTATAATCTTTCATTCGATTATACTCTCATAATAATGTATAAGAAGTATAAGAAGTTTAATTTAATTTAAATTAGATATTATTCTGTATTAGAGGGCAAAAATGATCAATGTGAATGAATCTTAGAAACAAATCAAATATATATTGTCGAAAGATTTTGACTATGTTACTAAGATATATTATCTATGTTGCTTGAATATATATTATCTATAGAAAGGAAACTCCTTTTATAAAATTATTATTATTATTTTAAATGTAAGTCGGCAATAGACATGTGATCTAGTGAAAATTAGAATTTTTTTTAATAAAATTATTATCATTTTTTTAAAACGTAAGTCCACAATAAATATGCAATCCCTTAAAAATTAGAAAAACTTTTTTTTATAAAATTATTATATATTAATATAATTAAATATATTTAAATAATACTTTAAAATGAGTGACCTCCTCGAAGTTCAGATACCGTACCGCAATTAAAAAACAATGTATAAATGCATTCAAATCCCGAAAAATCATATCATATAACTATTTAAAATATAGGCTAAGGAATATACAAAAGTGCCAGAAATAAACAAAATTTGTAAAGTAAAATATTTGCTCACAATTTGAGCATAATTTAAGCCCCGGGCGGTGAACAGTAACGATAAAAGGAAGCAGACTGCCCAAGCATTTATAGGAGGAGGAGCAAATATTTATCGCGAGGCGCAAAGAGTCGTTAGATTTGTTGCGCAAACCCGCTTCTCGTAACGGTCAGAAAACAGGAGGATTAGCGGCCAGATTTGAAAGAAAAGGGCTCTTCTCTACCTACATAGTCAAACAGATATTAACAAAGGGAATCTAATCACATTACCGTCGTTAATATTAATGCAGAACAGAACACAACAGAACAGAGCAGAATATATTTTGTTTCTTGAAGCCATTGGAGCCACACAAACACAAATCTACAAATATTCATTACGACATTTATAGGCCTGTTCTGATCTGCGTTTTGTGGTCCATCTGACATTAAAAGCAAGGGTAAGTTCGATGCCCTTGGGCTTGGCTTTTTACAGAAAAAAATGTACGTTCTAATGTTAATTTGTTCTGCTTTGATTGATCTCCTTTTTTTTGGGTGTTATGATGAAATTATAGCAATGCTAAATGCCTCTGTTGAAAATGTATGATGGCATTCGAAGCCCATGGGTTTGTTACGTTCAATTAGTAGAAATTTTAGTTCCGATGACGTTCTATCGGCTCTGCAGCTGATTTTCAGCTTTTAAGCTTCCAAATCGTTCTTCTCATTAGGGTTTTGTAGCTTTCGATGCGGTATGTCAGTGCCTTTTAGGGAAATTGTTGGTGAATTCGTTGAGTTGTTACGTAGATTCTTTGTATTTCGCTGTCATGCTTTCCAGGGTCTTTGATTTTTAGACTTCGGCCGATAGAGCAGAAAATGTTTTCTGGGTTCCCGATCGGCCTCAATTATAAGGTTTTCTTGAGCATTTTTGGTTAAATGCTGTTGAATTTACCGGTATCTTTTTTAATTGCTATTTTCCTGTTGTTAGCTCTGCACTTTAGTAAACTTAACTGATTTTTGCTGTCCTTGCTTCGGCATGCTCTGTTATTCAATTTTTCTTCAAAATCAAAACACAAGAAGAGGCCTGCTGTAACCCTAAGTTGTTGCATTCTATTGATATCTTTAAATGTTAGCCTGTGGAAGCCTTTAACAGCTGCTTCAGTAGATATGCATTCCCCTTTTATAAGAAAATTTTCAGTAAATGTGCATTAGATCCGTCATCCGTCATTCTGCCACTCTCAGATTTAACATAAAGCATATCAGTCTGTGTAAAGGGACACAATCTGACGCCTAATTTATTGTGCATCACGGCATTCCCATGAGATATTAGCGCTAAAATCTATGTTACAATCTTGGGTCGCTAAAATAAGGTTTCTGTCAGATTTAACCTGTCTGAAAATTTTAGCGGCAATGCAACAGAACTGTTTAAAATGCCATCAGTTTGGCCAATGGCTAGGCAAGCCATTTTAAGCTTTTAAGAACGAAGACTGTGCCAGAAGACGTTAATACTTGTTTTTATATTGTTTTTCTGCACAAAGCTTTATAGCTATTAGTGCCCATGGCAAAGTTTTCAATCTTGTATGCATCAAATGAGCCACTTGGCACATCAATGTTTATGAATAAGCAGATTGCACAGTGTTTTTCTAAAGCATTATAATCAATGCCAAATAGCATTATCACAATACCATCTAATTGATGGGTTCTTTAATAAATCTTTAAACCCATTTATTTGACGCTGCTGTGTCCTTTTTCTATAGGTTCAGTTTTAAATGCTTCTACTTTGGCGCTGGTGCTGGCTATGAACGGCATTTTTTAGCTCTTTCAGTGGTAGCATCGGGCAATTTGCTCAGAGGCCTGGGCTTCTGTGATTCTGAGCATTGTTTAGTTATTGGGTTTGGAGGGACTGTGAGCTCTGTTGAAGGATTTGTCACATTTTTCTACTAAAATGGAATACAAGAAAGTGGGATTAACCTCTCCGTCTCTAACTCCTAGATCCTCGGAGAGGACTAAAAATGGGGATACCAATGGATCAAGCCGACATGACAAGGAGAAAGGAGTAAACGTTCAGGTTCTACTGCGATGCAGGTAAGGTCAAGTTCTGTTAGCTAACAATCTAGTTCACAATTGTTTAGAATGGGTATAGTTGATATGCTTTAGTATGAACATTTTGCAGGCCTTTCAATGAGGATGAGTTGAAGGCTAATGTTCCCCTGGTCATAAACTGCAATGAGCAAAGGCGAGAAGTCTCAGTCTATCAAAGTACAGCCAGCAAGAATATTGACCGGACATTCACTTTTGACAAGGTTACTGCCACTGTTAAAACTCTGCATTTCAGTTTTTTGTCCATATCATTTATGTACTAGTCATGCTAGGCATCTGAATTTGCATTTACTTGGAATGGGTTGTAGGTTTTTGGTCCGAATTCCCAGCAAAAGGAGTTATACGATCAGGCTATTGTGCCTATTGTAAATGAAGTTTTGGATGGATATAACTGCACAATTTTCGCCTATGGTCAGACTGGTACAGGAAAGACATATACAATGGAAGGTGGAGGGAGAAAAGCCAAGGTATGCTTCTCCTATCTTCAAATGCTTTCGATTTTATTTGGCTTATATAAATCAGCCTATTTAGTGTATCAAAGTTCCAATCTCCTCTTATAATGTTGTTTTATGATAACATGGATTTTTTCCCAATAGTATGTGTTCCAAAATCACAACTGACTTATTAAGCCACAATCCCATGGTTTTATTCAGTTTGTTTCTGCATGTTAGAGCTGGTGGTAATTGTTTTTATGTAAATGTTTTTCCTGATTTTGTAGTGTGGAGAGTTTCCTGCTGACGCTGGAGTAATCCCAAGAGCAGTCCGCCAAATTTTTGACACATTGGAGGCTCAAAATGCCGAATACAGTATGAAAGTCACATGCCTAGAACTATATAATGAAGAAATAACAGATTTGTTGGCCCCAGATGACTTCTCAAGATCCCTTGAGGATAAGTCCAAAAAGCCAATTGCTCTGATGGAAGATGGCAAGGGTGGAGTGTTTGTAAGAGGCCTTGAAGAAGAAATCGTCTGCAGTGCTAATGAGATATATACGCTTTTAGAAAGAGGGTCTTCCAAGAGACGAACTGCAGAAACTTTCCTAAATAAGCAAAGCAGGTATGATAAATTAAAATTTTGCGCCTAATTTTCATTAAAGTATTATTTGAGTTTAATTTAACCAATATGCTGTTATTGTATTTTGCAGTCGCTCACATTGTATATTCTCAATCACAATCCATATCAAAGAAGTAACTCCAGAGGGTGAAGAACTTATTAAATGTGGAAAACTTAATCTTGTTGATCTAGCTGGTTCTGAAAATATTTCGCGTTCTGGTGCACGAGAGGTAAGCCATGAGAGAATGATATTGCAAAATGAAAGTATGGTTTTATGTAACTGAAATTAGTTTAAACGTTGTGATAGTAGATCCTAGGTTAGTTACTATTCTTCTTTAGATGTTGTCTCACAGAAATAAATTCCACAGGGAAGAGCAAGGGAGGCAGGGGAGATCAATAAAAGCCTGCTTACTCTTGGACGGGTGATTACTGCTTTAGTTGAACATTTAGGCCACATACCATACAGGTAATGGATCGTCAGCCTGCAGTTTCTTATTTCATTTTCTCTTGTTTTTTATGGTTTATGGTCTATATTTAGCATTCTCTTTGTCAAAACAGAGACAGCAAGCTGACTAGACTGTTGAGAGATTCTTTGGGTGGGAAAACAAAGACTTGCATTATCGCTACAGTTTCACCTTCAGTCTATTGCTTGGAAGAAACTCTCAGCACATTGGATTATGCTCATCGTGCTAAGAGTATCAAGAACAAGCCAGAGGTTTGCTGTTATTTCTTTGTCACGATGCCTACTTACAATTTTTGTTGGATATTTGCCTTTACTAGTTTGCTTAAGAATGTTTTGTTTGTCCATGCAGGTTAACCAGAAAATGATGAAGTCTGCTCTTATAAAGGATCTATATTCTGAGATTGACAGGCTTAAACAAGGTCTGCTTCTTGAACATTTCTATTTAAGGAGATTTCATTTAACAGCTTAAAACATCAGCTAATTTTTAAGAAAACATAAGCAGAGGTCCATGCTGCAAGGGAGAAGAATGGCATATATCTGCCACGTGAACGTTTCATCCAGGATGAAGCTGAAAAAAAGGTTAGAACTATAGTCAATTTCAAGCAGGTTCTGAGGTCTAACAATTCTTGTTCTTTATACCTGTGTTTAGCAGCTTATGCAGGTGCTTTAAAGTTCTGCTCCTTATCCCCTTGTTTCTGTTTTTGCAGGCCATGACAGAGAAGATAGAACATCTGGAAATAGAAATGGAAGCTAAGGACAAGGTAGAATCTAATATCTGCAGTATTTGTGCAGTTATTTATAGTTTTGTCTATTTTTTATGGCCTTTCTTTCACATTCATTCTCAACATTTATGTCATTTCTTGAATGCAGCAAATAGAAGAGCTGCAAGGACTTTACAATTCTCAGAAACTTCAGAGTGCAGATTTGTGCAGTAAGCTGGAGGTAACTCAGGTGTGTGGAAGTGGATATTAGGTTTGTTGCTTTGATGATCAAATTTTCTCATGTGTTTCAATGTTATGGGCCTAAACTTTCAAAGCTGGCTTGCATCTGCATTTCTTGCAGAAAAAGCTTGAGGATACAGAGTATGCCTTGAACGATCTAGAAGAGAAGCACAGGCAGCTAAATTGTATGCTCAAGGAAAAGGAATTCATAATCTCGAACTTGTTGCAATCAGGTTAGTGAATATTTTTGATATCTGCAGTATTATGGTTATAATCTGCTGTGTCTTTATTCATTTACCCAAACAGGGATTTCATGGTATAGTGTCTCAATAAGTTTATTGTGATCTGCAGAGAAAGCAATTGTTGAACAAGCTTGTGGAATTCGGTCAGAACTAGAGAACACAGCACAGGATGTATCGGGACTGTTTGCTAAAATTGGTACTAATTTTTCCTTGAAACTTTGCATGTGGACTTTTCAACTGGAATAACAAGTTGCTGATTGGATGCTAACTGCATTCCTTATGTTTCTTCAGAACGCAAGGATAAGATAGAAACAGGAAATAAAGTTCTTGTCCAAACATTTCGGGCACAATTAACTCAGGAGCTTGAAGTTTTGCATAAGACTGTTGAAGATTCTGCAAACCAACAACAACAGCATTTAACAACTATGGAAAAGCACATGCAGTCTTTTGTATCTACAAAAACTGATGTAGGAAAAACATTGGGTCTAGCAGCCTTATTATTTTCACCTCTTTCAAATTTATTATGTAGTCCTAATGTATAGTTGTGATGTGTTTTAACAGGCTACAGAAGAACTTAGGTCCAGGGTTGAGAAATTAAAGACAATTTATGACTTCGGAATGAAGGGCCTACATGACCTAGCTAATGCGCTGGATGGAAGTTCTCTCTCTACTTTTGGCAAACTCAACACAACAGTCTCTATGCATGCATCTACTTTAGAGAATGTAAGTTTTCTCGATTTTTGCTGTAGGTTGCAATATATCCAATCAATAACAGGTTATGCATGTTTTCTATTCTTAATATGTTTTTTGTGGTTTACAGCTTTTGGGAAAAGCTGTCTTAGATGCAGAGGCTTTACTGAATGAACTTCATAGCACTCTTTCCAAGCAAGAATGCACAATGGCTTCATATGCACAACAACAACGGGAGGTTGTTACATATCCAATCTTGCAGCTTTTGAAACATTTTGTGGAATGCAAAGCCTTTCACATGTTAAAATCAAATGCTACCAAGTTAACAGTTTTGTGTTTTGTCAAATATAGGCTATTCAGAGAACTGTGGATTCCACAAGGGTTATTTCCAAGGTCAATACAGATTTCTTTGCAACCCTTGAAAGACATGCATCTAAGCTCAATTGCTTTGTGGAAGACATGCAAAGAGTTCATGACAAGAAATTAGAGGATCTTGAAAAAAAATATCAGGTAAATTATTCTTTTAAAAGAAACCCAGATCTTTCTTGTGAATTATTTTATTATTCTGATGATAAGATTCTTCAAATGATTATACAACATTATGCAATCAATTTTTATTCACAGGAATGTGCTGCAAATGAGGAGAAGCAACTTTTGGACAAATTTGCTGAAATGCTGGCGAGTTCAACAGCTCGAAAATCCCAATTAGTGAGTGTTTTTTGGTAAATCACTTTTTTAATATTTGAACAAAGTTTCATTTATTCTACTGCTAATTCCTAATTTCCCTCGAATCTCCAACCGGAGGTTTTTTCAAAGACATCTAACATTATATATTTGAACAAAGTTTCACTTATTCTAATGCTAGAACCAAAATTTTATGGCTATATTTTTTCCCAATTATTTCCCAATCTTTGACTTTGTGTTCTAAACTTTCGAGTGGTTTCTTCCCACCTTCAGGTACAGTCTGCAGTGCATGATCTACGCGAAAGTGCAGTCAATAATACTCATGAGTTGCAGGAAGGAATGTCAAATATGCAACATGACACATCTGGTGTACAGAATCAGTGGAATATTTACATGAAGCAAGCTGAAAATTACTATGTTGAGGATACAACATCAGTAACAATGGGGCACAATTTGATGGAAGAAACTGTTCAGGAATGGTGAGGACAAGTTTATAGATATTATCGATTGTTCATTATTGAACTACAGTTTATGTCTGTTTCTCTCAATGGCTCACATTTTGTGTACAGTATGGCAAAAACAACTGCTGCTGGAGTACAGTGGAAGAGTGCAGAAGATTCAGTGCAGAAACTTGAGAAGAGCAATATTGAAGCTGTCGATTCTATAATCAAGTACTGTGTCATGCTGGGCTTTCAAATATTTTCCATCTTTCTATGCCATACCTGAGGTGGTATTTTGACATAATGTTTCCCTTGCAGGACTGGCACAGAGGCAAATCAACTTATTTTGGCTAATTTCACACGTTCTTTATCTTCTACCAATGAGGAATTCAAGACTGGAAATGACAACTTCGTGTCATCTATTGATGGTAAGTTCTGGTTTATTTTTAAAATGAGTTTAATTCCAATGCTATAGATAAATTGGTGCACATTTAACATATGATAGCTGTGTGTGCTTACAGGTTTACTGAAATTGGACCATGAAATTTGCACAAATATACAATCCACACTAGCACCTTGCTCAAATGAATTCATAGAACTTCAAAAGAGTCATTATGGAGAGGTGGAAGAGATAAGCAAGCAAGCACACAAATATCTAGAAGAGGAGTACATGGTAAGTGCAACATTTCCTCTCCATTTTCTTGTGTTAAAAAATAAATTTATTGGGCTTTACATTTCTTACTCTTCGAGGCTCAACTTATGATATATGCAGGAAGATGAACCTTCTTGTACCACACCAAGGAGGAGGTCTATCAATATACCAAGCATGGGTTCAATTGAGGAGTTGCAAACTCCTTCCTTTGATGAACTACTGCAAGAATTTCGAAATATGAAATTTGAAAATCGTTTAAAGCAGGCAAATGGAGAGCTAAAACACTTAATGATGTCTGATTTTTCATCCATGAGAGAGTCCAGAATTCCGCTTACAGCCATTAATTAATTACTTTGGGAAAATAGGCATTCTTTTTTAGTTTTAATTATTTGATAGGCTATTCAAAAGTAGGATTTGTTGGGGTTGGGATTTATCTGGGTCTGTAAATTGTGTACAGTAAGCAAGCACAGGGAAAACAAAGACTTCTAGTATCAGACAATCATACACGGGATCCTTGATGTTTTGAGGCTATTTGATTCATTAATCATCCAGTCACAAATAAAAAGGACCAAGAGTTTGGAACATCATTAAAAGACACCAACTGGGCCTCAAGTGGGTTGCATTTGACCCTGTGGGGTTTACATGTTATGGTTCTTGTGTTCTATGGCAGAATTTCTTGTTTTAAGATTTTTTTCCATATTTTAATATATATACTACCAGAATATCTTATATGGGATTTAATGTCTTGAAAATCCCTAACACTGTATAAAAATTAATATTATTGCATAAAGTCTTGATGGTATTTATGGTTTAATACTATTGCAAGACCACCTTGTAGCTTTCTGCTTCATTCTCTTTTAATGGCAAGTGGTGATTATTGGAAGGGGGTGGAGACGATTACTTAGTTTTGATAGTAAGAATATTATGGTTATACTTTTATGTAATGATATATAACAGGAAAGACTAACTCCATGACCAAGGATGCTTGCTAAGAGTAGTGTTAAAATGGATGACCTTTACAAATCATTCATACTAGTAAAATATGAGTACATCGAAGCCGCTACATATAAAATATGGGTTAATATAAATTAATTTAAAACTAAAAAAAATATTCTCAAAAGAAAATCATGATTAATTCTTAAACTCCTGAATTGGGAAGTAAGGGATGCTTATAACAGAGGATTTAATATTGTGTGTGGTTTTTTTTCATTAAAATAAATAAACGTTGACTTTATTATTTGAGTTACAGTTTGCATGGGAGTGTATCGGATTTGGTTGTTTTACAATATTTCGAAAAAAAAGCGCTCCATTACAAACCCTTACAATTAACATATTCACATGTATTTATACAAGTCTTTTGGAATATAATTTTATTTATAGAAGTTTATAGATTTACTAAGTATTTATCTATAATATTAAGTTGTTTTAGATTAAAATGTAAAATAATAAAATAAAATTTATTTATCAATAAAAAAATATACAAATTTATTTATAATTTTTTTTAATCTATTTTAAATAAAAATTTAAAATATTAAAAAATATAAGAATTAATTAAAATAAAAATATTAAAAATATAAATTTGAACAATTTATTATTAATAATTTGATACAAATAATATTAAAATAAAAACTTTAATTAAATATAAAAATGACGTAAACCTAAATTAAAATATTTAAATTATTTATATATAATAAAAAATAAAATTAAAAAGATTGTAGAAGCGGGAAGGACTCGACGCGATGGAGGAAGGAAAGCAGGAGGGTGCGACAAGGTAGAAAGCAGGGTGCAACTACAGGGAGGCGCTTGGTTTGCAGCAGGTGTCCCAGGGAGTGCGCAACAATGAAAAGGCTCCATTTTTGCAAGGTTCAAATTTTTTCGCTGCTATAGAGCAATCAGGGATGCACATCCCTAAAGTCAATCGCTGTCTGGAAATATGCAAAGAGAGGCCCAAGCTGGTAATACCAATGGAAATGATTGTTGAAGACATAGAATACTATTCCAATCACTCCCTGTACTGCAAGTTTCTGGGGCTTAGGACGTCCCTGTTATTCTTGGAAGCATGGGCTTAGAGGACGTGGGCACCGGAAGGAGAAATGGATATTACATTGTTGGCCAATAGCGATTTCATGGTCACTTTTACTTGTATAACTGACTGTAATAGAGTTTTTGCTAGAGGTCCTTACTTCCATAACTAAGAGGGACTGTTTATCAAGCCCTGGCATGTTGGTTTCATCCCTTTAGAGGAACTACCAAACCATGTCCCGGTGTGGGTGCGTCTGCCCTGCTTTCCGATGGAATGATGCCGAGAAGACACTCCAATTGCTTGCATCTTTGTTGGGAAGGCCAGTTGATTCTTTAATGTCACTTCTGGGGAAAAAGTTAATGACTTATGCTCGCATTTGTGTTGAAATTGATCTTAGTAAGCCATTCCCAGATGTTGAAATGAGTGCGGGACTTTTTTCTTGGGTACAACAGCTGGATTATGAAACCCTCTCTTTTCGCTGTCGTCTATGTCATGCTTATGGACATTTGTAGCGAGGGTGTCCCACCTCGAAATCCACTGCACTTCAGCGTGCTCAACCTACTCGCACTCCTGGTACTGACAAGGAAATGGGTCTGATTCCAAGTGAGGTGCCTGATACTGATGGTTTTATGCTAGTAAAACGCCGATATAGAAGTAGAGGTCAAAAAACGGTCCTTGAAGGAAAGACAATTAGATGACTCGTTCAATAGATTTGAAATACTGAACGACCTTAATCAGCAGGGGGTGAATCTCGGGTTGATGATTTTGGATCAGGGGATTGAGGGACCAGCGCAGGTGACCAATGCTTCAGGGGCTTTAATTGAAACATAGGATGCTGGAGATTGTCATATGGATATGGACCAACAACGGATAATTTTGGAAGGAATGACTTCCTTAGTTGCTCCCTTTAAAGAAGATGAAAATCTGTGCCTCACCGAAAAATTGGGGACTCAGAGGCAACAAGAAGCAGTGAATCTTCTCTTCATCTCGGACTTCTGCAAAAAGACCTTAAGAAAGGAGGGGGAGAGAAATCTGGGAAGCTTGGTAGAAAAAAGGACCTGGAAAAGATCAAGCTAATGGGAGAGACTTTGGTGGAGTCGGGGTCAGTAAAGACTCTGGATGCACACTTTTTGAATCCTCTAAAATGATTATAATATCTTGGAATGTAAGGGGTTTGAACAACAGCGCCAGAAAAAATGATGTTCACAACCTGATTAAAAGTCACACGCTGGATGTCCTTTTCTTGCAAGAGACTAAGCTTTCAGTTGAAGATATGCTCAGATTAACGCCCAAGTTGTGGAGGCAAGGAGAATGTCAATGCATTGGTGCTACCGGATACTCAAGAAGACTAGCTTGTCTGTGGAATCCACGAAAAATTGGTCTCATAGGCTGGGTAACTTCTAAGTATTCCATGACTATGATTGCTTCTAGCTTTGAGACAGAGGAAGTCATTCTCTTCTCCAATATTTATGCCCCTAATAACTGGCGGGGTAAAAACTCCTTATGGGGTCACATAAGTTTTGTCTGTAGCCTAGCCCCCTTCCACCCTTGGATTATGGCAGGTGATTTTAATGCTATTCTTGATTTGACTGAAAAGCGTGGTGGCACATCAAGGCTGGACCCATCTGCTTTGATAATGCGCAACTACATTGAAATTTTGAATTTAATTGACGTTAGGCCCAAAAATGGACAGTTTACTTGGAACAACCGCAGGAGTGGGAAACATTACATAGCTGAGAGACTCGACTGTTTTTTGGTCTCTGCTTTTTGGGTTGGAGGTATGTGGTCTACGAGGTCTGAAATTTTGGACTGGAGAGGATCGGATCATTGGCCCATCAAGCTTAATAGTGTCTCACAGTATTACCTGCGCTCTCCTTCCTTCAGATTTCAACTCATGTGGCTGCGGGATCAATCTCTACATGAGTGTGTAGTCAATTGGTGGCATTGGGGTAGGCTTGCCCATGGTACGACGATGTACATTTTTACCAAAACACTGCAATATGTGAAGTAGAAGCTCAAGCGGTGGAATCACCAAAGCTTTGGGAACATTTACCATGCTAATGCTGCTGCACAAACCAAGCTTGATGGTATCACGAGAATAATAAGGGAAGAAAGACTGACTGAAGACTTACTGGAAGATGAAACACATGATGTGAAAGCCCTGGAGGAATGCGAGCTACAAGAGGAAATTTTTTGAAAGCAGAAAGCTCGGATCGAATGGCTCCAGGAGGGGGACATAAATACATCATTTTTCTTCAATTCATCCAAAGCTAGGAGACATGACAATTCTATTTCGGCCCTGGTCAATGAAAGAGGTGAGCGGCTTAACTCCTTTTCGACAATTTCAGAGGAGGTAGTGCAGTACTTCTCTACTCTTTTTCGGGAAGATGCTAACGAGGAATCACTGGAAGAAGCTTAGGTTCTCTTCTGCATCCCGTCGTTGGTGACGCGTGAAATGAATGAAAATTTAATGAAAGCAATCACACTTGGAGAGCTTGAGGAAACCATTACTCAGATGAAAAAAGGGAAAGCGGCTGGACCTGACAGCTTTCCAGCTGAATTCTACCAAAAATTATGGGATATCATCAAACTTGACCTTTTAGCTGTTGTCCAAAAATCTCAGCGGAATAAGCAAATGCTTAAGGCTACAAATGCGACCTATCTTACTCTCATACCCAAATGCGAAGGTGCTGATAGGCTAAGTCAATTCCGCCCTATATCCCTTTGTAATGTTGTTTACAAAATTATATCTAAAATCATTGCAGATAGGTTAAAAAGAGTGCTGAGTGCTGTGATCTCAGAAACGCAGAGTGGTTTTGTGGAAGGCTGGCAAATTTTGGACGGTATTGTTATTGTTGTTGAGTCCATTCACTCCATGGCCAGCTCAAAAGATAAGGCGATGTTCATTAAATTGGACATGGCCAAAGCCTTTGATAGGGTTAGATGGTCATTCCTGCGGAAGGTTCTTAGTGCTTTTGGTTTTGCAGACGAATGGATTCAATGGGTCATGCGCTGCATTTCCTCAGCTTCCTTCTCAGTGCTTATCAATGGAGAACACTCAGAGCTTTTTGGTGCTACAAGAGCGTTGCGACAAGGTGATCCTCTGTCTCCGTACCTCTTTCTTCTCCTTGCTGAAGGTTTGGGGCGGTTGATTAGCAGGAACAGAGAGGAATGACATATCCAAAGATGGCAATGGGGAGGGGAATTGCCGGTGCAATCTCACCTGTAATTCGCTGATGACACTGCCCTTATGGGCATGGCCACAATGAGTGAAACAACTAATTTACGTAGGGTGTTAGATGTTTATCTAATGGCCTCGGGACAAATGGTCAATGAAGATAAGTCGTCCATCTTCTTCTTCAACACTCTGGGCCCCATTCAACAGCAGATAGCAAGGACGCTGCATTTTCAGATTGGGACTCCCCCTTGATTTACTTGGGTATCCCTATCTCCGCTGGCCGTACATCCAAAGAATCTTGATAGACTATTTTGAAAAAAAATTGGGTGAAAGTGAATCATTGGACTCACAGGTGGTTATCCTTTGCGAGCCAGGTACAACTTATCCAATTTGTGGTGCAGGGTTTACCCATTTACAGGTGTATGCTCCAGGTTGCCCCGATGGGAATCGTTAAGGAGTTTGATTTGGTTACTAGACAATTCTTATGGGTTGGTAGTCTGAATTCCACTAAATGGAGCCTTATTAGATGAGAGATTGTCTGCAACCCCAAACAATATGGGGGGCTCGGTCTGAGACAGACGGATTTAAATGGTATTGTTTTGGCGGCCAAACTTTATTGGCGATGGTGCACTGAACAAGACAGGGCTTGGGCTAGAATTCTCTCACAGAAGTACTACTCCGGAACCATTCAGAGGGACATTCCTCGTTATCTGCTTATTGAAAAAGGTTCGGCTATATAGGGTACTCTAAAAAAAGGGGCTGTTCTCATCAAAGACAACTTATTCTGGATTTGTAAACAGGGGTCCAAGGCTCTCTTTTGGACTGACTCTTGGGATGGCTATCCTCCCATCATTTCTCAGTTTCCAAATTTGTTGAACTTTTGTTAGAAATTCTTTGATGCTAGCTGGTCTCGGGTGAGTGACTTCAAAGTTTACACTACACAAGGACAGTTGGAGGTAGCTCGGCCAGTTAATGGGACGTAGAAAGAGAATGAGGAGCTGTTGAGCATCCTTGTCAGGTGTCGATGTAGTCCTCTTAAGGAGGAAGATGAGCTCGCTTGGTCTCCCAATCCCAAGGGAGCTTACACAGTTTCATCTAGATATCAGGCTTTACTTCTCCAAAGATTGGGCAGGGGGGAAGTGCATTGGTGGAGACAGGTCTGGAATAAATTCTCATGGCCAAAATGCAACTTTTTTGTTTGGATGCTAGCTTGGAATAGGTGCTTGCCTTGGGACAATGTCCGGAAGAGAGGTTTCCAAGGCCCTTCAATATGTGTTATGTGCGGAGCGGCCGAGGAGGATTCCACACACCTATTTTTTAGATGCTCCTTTCCCTTGCAACTTTGGCATTATTGGTGGGATGTTTGGCAGCGCCCATGTTTTCATGCTCTAACTGTGGTCGATTTCTGCAATGGAATGGGAGAACCCCCCTCAAGGACGCCCTTCCTGTAGGACATATGGCTAGGCGGCCCCATTTTTCTATTCTGGCAAATCTGGTTTGAGAGAGATAGGCAAATTTTCTGGGGGGTGAGGGTCATGGCGCAACAAGTATGGCAAAAAGTGGTGGGGATGATCCAGAAAACCGTCCAAGCAAAGAGCGCCATCTGCCTTCCTTTGACCAAACAAGACGCTCAAATGCTGGCGCGACTTGGATTCCAACAGTTAACTGGTAATTCAACGTGTGTCAGGAGGAGCAAGCAGGGCAAGGAGCAGATTCTTAAGATTGGTCAGTGGCAATGCCCCCTAGTGGGATTCTCAAGATCAATATGGAGGCTCCTCCAAGGGTAATCTGAGACCCGCAGGTATTGGAGGGATAGGAAGGGATTCTGAAGGTACGGTGATTTTTCTCTTTGCGGTTCTTGAGGGGCTACAAACCATTAACATGATGGAAGCCCAGGGCATTCTTTATGCCCTTGAGAAGGCCCAGGGGTTAGGTTGGCATAGGATTATCTGTGAATCGGACTCTCAAGTCTTAATTACCCTGCGCATTAAGAGGAAAATGTTAGACGTCAATTGGCAACTATGTTTGATTGTGCAACAAATTTTACGGATTTGCTCGCTTATGGATAGCGTTACTTTTGCTCACATTCCGCATGAATGGAACAGGGCAACGGATTTTTTGGCTAAATGGGCGTCTGAGCATTTGGATGGTGGAAACATTGAGGATTGGGGGTCTCTCTCCCCAACATTGCGTTCTCATTTGGAAAGAAGTTTGGACACTGATAGAGAGGTTCATAATATTGTCTAGTTTGACGTGTGCATATTTTTTGTGTTTTTGCTGCTTTCTTCTGGTGGTTTTTACCCCCCGTTCTTCTTGTAATGCTTTTCTTTATTTATCAATATTATTTTTACCCCTTAAAATTAAAAATAAAAATAAAAAAAAATAAAAAAATACAATTAAATTAATTTACACAAAATATATAATAAAATTAATAATAACCTAATTAAAACCTATAAAACATCTCATATTTAAAATAATTCAATTTATCAAAAAATTTCAAAATTCGTAATATTTAAATAATGTAAAAAAGTATAAAATTCTTTTAATTAAAAAGATACCATTTCTTTTTAAATAGTTTTTTTAACTATCCTTGCGCTACGCGACCCGCGATAAGTTAAACGGAATAATGTGCGGGCAAATGGGTATATTTCCTTTACCAACATAAACTTAGATAAATTTATTGATGGTAATGTTGTTGGCTAAATTTAGAAAAGAGAATCTATTAAAAGTTAGACAAGATTATAACATATAAATCTAAATAGGAGTGATAAAAGTGAAAAATACTAATTAAAACAAAAGAGATCAAATCAAAAGAGATTAGTGGTATATTGGGAAGATCTTTTAGCTTTAAACTGAAATTTGAATAAAAAATGTATATAATTTAAAAGTTAATATTTTATTTTAACTAGTAGTTTTTTAAGAATATTTTTTTATTGCATTTGGTTTTAAAGATTATTGAATTTGATGAAGTTATTAATTTTTTTTTTTTTCAGGAGTGAAATTTAAATTTTAAAAAAAAAAAATTACTAAAATTAATAATTATATATATAGATAATATTTGTTGTGAGGAATTTAATTAATCATTCTTATAATATATAGGTTAATATAGATTAATTTATATGTAATTAAATTTTTAAAAATCATATTAAATAATTATTTAAAAGATTTTAAAAAAAAGAAAGTATTAAGAATATACAAATTTTTTGAAGTAAAATATTTGTTCACAATTTTAACATAATTTAAGTATAATTGGTTTTGATAATAAAAATCATGGTTATGTTTTTATGTATCAATATATAATGAGTGACTTTCAAAAATGTCCTTGTTAATATTATCATTTAAATGTAATGAGTGCCAAACATACCATTCATACTAGTAAAATCATCAATATATATAAAATATGAGTCAATATAAATTTGAACAATTGAATCACATAAATCATATTACATAATACATAAAAATTTGAAATATTAGTTTGACTTCATTTTTATTTCTCAAACTGTCTTAATGATAACTAAGGGGGTACTTATATCAACGGTGAGTCCCTTACTATTGAAAATTATTTATAATTCATTTTGCATGTAAATTTGCAATGTAAGTCTAGTGCAACAATAAATGCTAAGTGAGAGTAATATGAAAAAAACAAAAAAAAAAAAAAAAAGTTTATGGCAAAAGAGTAATGACTAATACTTATAACATAGAGATATTAAATGCATAAAAACAAAAAAATATCTATTATTATTTTTAATATGCTAAAATATAAATGTAAAAAATAAGAGAGTATGACTAAAATAAAGAAGAATGTTGTAAAACATTATAGATTTAATTACATATAAGTTAAAACCAAAACACCATATAAGTATTATAAAGATCAATGTTGTGTGGAGGTTTTCAAAGTAACATTAAGCTAGATGGTAAGAGTATTGCATTGATACACATCTAAGAAAGAGGTTGTAGTTTGTGTAAAAGATATAAAGTGAACTTGTAAAGGTAGATTTTGAAGTATGTCTTTGAGATTGAAAAAAATTTAAAAGTGGATGAACAATGTGTTGATATATCTTAGTTGTTTGTTATGACAATATGTACAATGATTTTTTTTTGGTTGTGTAAATTTATTTTGAATTGAAAAACCTCAGAGCAAGTAGATAGTGAGAACTTTGTCCATCATATAGTCATTGTGTGGAATTTTTGTTAATGCTAGTAGTGTTATCTTTAATGGTGGCCCTAAAAGAATGCCTTGTATATTGGTATTTTTGATAGTTTTAAAATTATAAATCAAATGATGGCAATATGCATAGGAACTTTGTTGGTTCAAGAAGACCAACAATTATTGTGCCTTGGAGTGGTTGTAGGAATTCAATTGTGAAACTGTATTTGTTACAAATGATTTGAAAGGGATTGGAGTATATATTTAAAATTATCCATATTCCTTCTACCTGCAAGAAACCAAGGGGAAAATGTTAAAATATAATATAAAAAATAATTTTAAGAAATAGAAACAAACATATGTGCTATAAGACCAATCAACTTCAAACAAATTATCTATAACTTAGTATGCCATGCAAAGATTATAAAACCATTGTTTTAGTATGCCATGTAAGGTTGTGTGAAGCCCAGATATCTATAACTTACATTGTTTTAGTATGCCATAAGAGCTATGACTAACATTAGATCATTTTTTAAAGTATTTATATTGTAAAGTAAGATTTATTATAGATTAAACATTATATTGATGGCTACTGCAATTGATAATATACCTCTATTCTTGCATTTAACAATGCATTCAAGTATTCAAGTGATTTTTTGAATTTCAATGGTGTGATAAATGTTGATTGAGTGGTATTCAAAGCTCTTTTAGGGCCATTTTTCATTTTACTAAATTTTTGAATAAGTGCATTGAGAATTCTTTAGCCTGTATTTTTTATTCAATTGCAATAAACAAAAGTTCCAAATAAATAGATCTGCAAAGTTGGTAGATAAAATATTTAGTTTTTATGTAACAAAATAGATTTAAAAGTGAAAAGTATATGTTGGAATGGAAGCTTGCCTTTGATGTGTCATCTTTAGAATTTCCATCTACTTCACAAATTAGTTATATCCTATATTATTTTGTAAAAGTTAACATTGCAACAATTTTACTAGTTATATAGGTTTAAATGGTGCTTAGTAGTTGCTTGATTGTTAAATTTGGATTTAACTCATATTATATGCAAATAAGAGGTATGGTTTATATTGTTATTGAATCATTCAATACTAATATTGTATCACATTGTTCATGATCATAGCTAGTTTTGTGAGTAATTCCAAAGTTTAAAATATGTTTGATTTTCCTGGCATAATTTTTTGATCGTGCACTTGAATAAGGTTGTGAGTTACACTAAGAACAATTATCATTTCCCCCTTTTATGTCTATCAAATCGGCATGTAATAATTATTTGTTTTTTCTTTCTGCAATGTTATTTTGTAGATGACAATGACATCTCCTTCAAACACATTTCTAGATTTGTGGCTATTAAGATTGTCGATTCATGTCAAGGAAGAATAGGTTGTTGTTTTCCTACATGTAAGTATGATGTAAATGTTAATTTGTATGAAGTAACTTGGAATTTGAGAAACTATAATTTTATTAGTGCATAGCTTTTTGCATCAATCTTCAATGTTTCTATATCTTCTATGCTTTAAAATGTCCTTTTCATGTTGCTTATGATGGTGTAATAAAATTAGAAAGAGGAGGAAAGTAATAAGATGTTTAGGTACACAAAATTATATTTTATATACAAAACATTAGTAGACAATTATTAGAAAAAAATAGTTGTAATGAACTGCATGTGTACCTTATGATATCCATTTGTATAAGATAATTGTCATATTTTATTGTTTGGTTGTTTTGAATTTATTTAGATTTTTTTATTCATGTATTACATTATTCTATATGTGCATTACATGTGATCAAGTAAACAATGTCATGATCACTCCAATAGCAGTCTAATTTGAAAATATGATGTTCTTGTGCTTGTGTGTTTGACCATATGTGATCAATAATTGGTGTTAACAATGCATTTTAATTTTGCATTAGAAAATGTATATTATGGGTTCTCATGTGGTGTTCTTGTATTTGTGCATTGTTTTTTTTCTTTTCCATGTCAATGTTAAGTTGCCTAGTATATATGTATTATATATGTTGTTTAAGTATGCTAATGCATCATTAGTAATATATATGATGTATGAAATAATAGCGTTTCATGCTACATATAAATTTACATTTACAATTTGTTGATTATGGTTAATAATAATTTCCAAGATGGATTCAACATTGCTTCTCTTATATTATATTATTTTTCAAATACAAACATGCTTTTTGGTACAAACCATGATTCCGTGAACATGAAACATTGAAACATAATTGAAATGTTACAATAAATTATCTATTGCAATGTTTACAATAGGTGTCTCTTGGAAACATAATATGTCAATGTGAATTATGTCATGATCATTAAACACATCTTCCACATGTGTTTATAATCTTATTGTATTTAAAGATTAAATAAGAGTATGATAATTTACATTTATATGATTTAGATTTTTTTCTAGTTTCCATTTAACATGTGTTTCTAGTTGTAACATCTGTGTGGTTATCTTTTGTTTCAACTTGAAATTATTCATTGTTAATGGATCCAATAATTACAATGACTCAATGTGTCATACACATGACAAAACTGTATATCTAGTAATGTGTAAATTTGGAATGGTCAAATACAAGACTCTCCATTGCATGTCTTTACAATCTATGAATTGTTTGTGTACATGCAAGTTGCATTGGAAATTATTTTTGAATTATTCAAAAATATTTGTTGCATGTCTTTTTTATAGGATTAACAATGCATACGATGGGTATCCAATTGTGTTCAATGGAGTTATGATACAAGTGAGCTATTTTTATGGATTGATGATGTCCAATACATGGATCATTAAATTTTATCCATAATATGTATATATCATTTTCAATAGTGTATGTTTTGAATGTTCCATCTAAGCCTTGGACTAATCCATATTGAATGCCAGGTTTCAATACAATGATAGGAGGAAGTGTACATGAATGATGATATAGTTGTGTTCCTTCATATACATTTTCTTGTTTGTCAATTACATGTATGATAATATTATTTCCTAGAAAAATAAACAACATCCTAGCATTGTGTTTTTCAACATCATCACTTTTGTAAAAAAGATATGGGAATGTTGGATTTTTAGGTACCAAGTGCAAAAAAATTTCATTATTATAAGCTATGTCAATTTTTTTGAGATGCTATGTGGAATTGGTTAATAACTGCTATGATTTTTTGTTGTCTTGTCAATGCTAAAATTGGTTAATTTTTACATTATTTTTCTAATAGTCATATGAAATGAGTTCATAATTTATTTTTGGATGTTCAAAGATTAGACAATAATGTATAGGTTCTAATTAATAAAAGTCTATGTAGAGAAGCATATCTATATTTCCAAATTAGTATGTAGGAAAATACATTATATCTCACAATCTATTATTTATTGAGTACAAGAAGTGGGCACCTACTAATGATATTTAATTTATAAAAATGACTCATAGTTGATCATAGTGCTTTGATAATGTGTTGATAATTTCATAAGTAATTGGAATAAGTTTTAATTTGTTAGAGGGTAGAAGGAATGCAAAATGCAATGTTACTCCACTAACATTGTATGTTCTTTTTGTTGGAAATATTGTCATTGATGTCAAAGGTCTAGCATTGGTGATAAAGGCTCCATAGCATTTATTGTCTAAAGGTGTTTTTAATGTTCATATTTTGGCTAAAATATGTTGATATTTATTTAATATTAACAAATATATTTTTGGTTGCATAAAAGTTAAAAGAGGGCTCATGGAGAAGTCAAAGAGTCACGGGGTGAAGACAAAAGAGGAATGAGACACATTTTCCCATGAAGAGTCTTTTTGAGGAGTTCTAAGAGTCACCAAGTGAAGACAAAAGAGGGTATGCCAATTTTTTCAATGAAGAGTCACCTTAAGGAATTCGAAAGGTCACCAAGATAAAGACAAAAGAGGAAAAGATGCATTTGCTTATGAAGGGTCACCATGTGACTTTTCAAATACAAGGATTCAAAGGGTCATGTAAGTTTGGCACCATTTTTCATGAGGAGTGACAAATGGTGAATGCCAAAGATCATTTGAAAAGATATAAATAAATGCTTGGGAAGCCATTTGTAATAAGCAAGAGAGTGCATGGTTTGTTATTATTTTATATAAGAAAAGATGAGAGAATAGAAAGATATATTGTAGAGTTCTATCATTTATTGAGAATACAAAATCGAAAGATAGTTGTGTTTTATACACAAGAGGGGTTGGTGCTCCTGTGGGTTGGTGCTCATAAATAGTTGTGTTGGTGCTCGACAAAGGGGTTGGTACTCTTGCAAGTTGTTGTTTGCAAAATTTGTAATTTGAGTTGGTGTTCATTCATATACTTGAGATTGTTCTCTGTGGTAATTTTCATATTGGGTTTTCACGTAAAAATCTGGTCTCTCTCTCTCTCTCTCTCTCTCTCTCTCTCGTGTGGTGCATGTTATTATTTTAGTTTATTACATATCTTGAATGTATGGTTAAGTGGAGTTTGATTAAGTAAAATATTTATAAGATATATGATATACCGATTCACACCCCCTCTCATATATCTTGTGCTTAATAATTGGTATCAGAGTAGGCTCCTTTAGAAAAGTTTTACATCTTTAAGGTAGATTAGCGAAAGCACGATGGTTGGATCACATGAACATTTTTCTAAAAATAAGGCACCTTTATTTGATGGGAAAAATTATGTTTTTTGGAGCATAAGGACGAGAATTTATTTGATGTCTCTTGGATTTGGCATTTGGCAAGCAGTTGTGGAGGAATATGAAGAGCCACAGACACTTGTGACTACTCCATCATGAAAGAAGGCAAGTGAAAATAATGCTAAAGATTTAAATGCTATTTTATGTGGTTTTATTAAAGTTATGCAATGCAAATCTGCTCATGAGGCTTGGGTAAATTTTGAAAATATTTACAAAGGTGATGAAAAGGTTCAACAAGCTAAACTCCAGACTTTTAGAAGACAATTTGAGAGTTTGAAGATGGAAGAGGAAGAAAATATAGCGAGTTATCTTTTATGAGTTGATCAAATAGTTAATCATATTCAAGGCCTTGGAGAAAAGTTAGAAGAATTTGCGATGGTAAAAAAGGTTTTGAGATCTCTACCAATGAGATATGATGCAAAGGTTTCGGCAATCAAGGAGATGAAAGATTTATCCAAGCTAAAGATAGATGAACTACATGGTATTCTTACGGTATATGAGATGTAGATCGAACAAGAAAAACCCTCAAAGAGGGACGCTACTTTCAAGACATCAAAGAAAGACAAGGCTAAGATTCAAGAATCAAGTGATAGCTCTAACGATGATGAAGATGATAATGGAGATCTATTCATCTACAAGCCAAAAAAGGGTATAGGTTAATATCAAGAAAAATTACCTTTTAAATGTTTTAATTATGCAAAGATTGGACATTTTGTAGCTAAGTGCCCATATAAGAGTAATGGTGACAATGAAGAAGGAAGGTCTACATACAAGAAGAATTTCAAAGGAAAATTCAAGAAGGGATTTGAGAAGAAGAGTTTATACTCTAAAGATCCTAGCTTAGTTGAAGACAGTGGAGTCAATGATTTAGATGAAGAAGAGATTCTATTCATGACCATACATGAAGATGCTGAAGTGAATCTAGAAGGAGAACTCATTTGTGCCTTAGAAGAATTAAAAGCTCTTGAGAAGAAGAATCAAAGATTGAAGTGCCAAATCAAGAAAAGTGAAAAGGAGTCAAAAGAAATAATTGAAGATCCACAAGCACACATTGAATAAGCCAAGAATATTAAATAAGATCTAACAGCTCAGTTACAAAAAGTAAGTGAAGAATGTGAAAGGTATGTTGTTAAAATTACCTCTTTAAAAGCAGATATTGAGAAAACAAATAAAGCAGTCAATGATAGAGCAACCAATGATTCTATTGTCCCCAAAAAATGTCACTCATTTTTGGAACAACATATGAACTATTTTGGCCTTGCAAGACCAAAATTGTCTCTTCCATTTTTGAAAATTGTTATGAGCCTTCAAATTCTCCATTCTTCAAGCTTTTTAGTGAATCTATGGACTCTGTAGGCTTGAAACTATGGACTCCATAGGCTCATTTCTATGGACTTCACAGTAAGAAATCTACAGATCCCCCAGATCTACGAACTTGAATCTACAGACTGTACAGGTTAGTTTCTACGAACTCTGCAGGAAAGAAATAGGTTCAACGACTTTAGCACGTAAATTCTCTCAAAGAAACAAGCTCTCAACACTTAGGTGATTTCAAGGTTGGTTCAATGACTTGGTTCAATAAAAAATGTCCATCGGCAAGCTTCTAAGCAAGGATTGAACCATTGAACCGTTGAACCTTAAACCATTTTGGTTCAACGGGTTCAATGGGTTCAGAGGTTCAACGTCATCGGCAAGAGTTAAGCGCATTTGTCAAGGTTCAAAGTTCAACCGTTCACTGGCTTTAAAACACTTAAGAGAAAAACAAAGGCTTGAACCATTAAACCATTTTGGTTCAAAGGTTCAACAGGTTCAATGCACGATTGGTTCAAAGTAGTCAAAAAGAATTAGCCGAATAAAGAGATTGAACCGATTGAACCAAAGTTGGTTCAATTGGTAGGTTCAAGGGGATGCCCCAAAGCCAAAGGAACAAGTGCCCTTGCAGAGGGTAGTGAATCAAGAACAAGTGCCCTTGCGGAGGGTAGTGAACTGAGGCTAAGTACCCTTGCGGAGGGTAGTGAGCAAAGGTGGACAAAGTTGGAAATCCTTCAAAAAAATGACTAAGTAATAGAGGCCGACAGATTTCTTTCAGAAACATTTTTAGTGGGAAAATGACTAAGGCAAAATTCCTTCAGACATTTTATCTAAAGGAATTCACTTGGGAAGAAAGCCTAAAGAAATTGAAATGATTGAAACGGCTAAGGAAAAGAAGCATTCCTTTGGACATTTTGTCTGAAGGAAAAGCCCAGCGAAAAAAGCCTTAAAGCCAAAGTCTGCCGAAAGAGCAAAATCTCGATGAGAGAATTAAAGCCTGAAGGCCACTCGAAAGATCTTGAAGGGTAGGTACCCTTGCCAGGGGCACTGACGATAGAGAAAAGGACCTTTTCCAAAGACCCGAAGGGACACCTTCCCTTCGGAGTGGTCCAAAAACTTTAAAAAGGGCTTCAAAGGAGTGCCCGAAAGAAAAAGACCAAAGAGTTGAAGCTGCCATGTGTCACCTGCTGGGACACATTATAATTTGTTTCAAAAAATAGCAAAACTTGCCACGTGTCCCTTGTAGAGTTCTGTAGAGGGTGACAAGTGGCAACTGCGAAAGGTTTCAATATGTTTTTCTCAAAACAACGAAACTTGCCATGTGTCCCTTGTAATATAAATGGAGCACGCCAAGTGTCAGCATCCACATGAATCCAAATGAGTCTTGGATGTTTCTATAGCATTTTTAAAGATCAACGGAAGCTGCCACATGTCATCTTCTGTAGGACTCTCAAAAGGCATCTAAAGCCTCTATAAGTTAAGCGGATGCTGCCACGTGTCCTCGCCTATTTCACAGTAGAACACACCATGTGTCACTTGTTGAGATCAACAAAAAGTGGCTAGAGCAAGTGGGAAAGACATGAAGGAATTGCTAAGGAGGATGACAGGCCCACATCAGTCAAATTTAAGGCAATAAACTAGTCATTGATCTTTAAAGGCTTGAGCGCAGACCTGAATGCATTCAAAGGCCTTAAGGCCAAAGGGAAGAACTGTTGAGAGGAGTCGAAAAGAGCCAGTAAGGCTGGGAATGTAGCCCTGAGATCTCAAACTATAGGAAGAGATAAAGTTATAGAAAGACAAAAGAACAAACTCAGCGACCAGCTGAAGTGGGAGCTCAAATCGCAGTAAAAAAAGGGAAAGCCAGAAATATCTGTACAAAAGTTATTCCAGTAGGTGGAATAGTCCACAAAGTAGATATTTGAGCCTGCAAACATTGAAGGCACGACTTGTTTGTCTACCTTAGAGTAAAGGTGAAGTGGAAAGTGCACAGATATCAAGTGACAAGACCAGATGACCCAAGCCCAAGAGAAGACATTTGAGATGAATTGACACGCCACAGTTAAGGTAGTCACCTTGTTCCAACATGGCCCCACTGATAGAACTGAAAATGCATTCAAGGCATTGAATGCACATCATGGGCCATTCCATGGAACAAAGTGCCAAGCCTTTCTTGGCCTTTATATATTTTAATCTCTTTGTTTGTTTTAAAGGAGATCTTCCCGTTAACAGAAGCAAAACTCTGCCCAAATTGGAAGGTGAATACTGAGACTTTGAGCTCAAATTGTTGTTCATATTATTTTATCTGAATGAGAAAGCAAGTGACTTGCAGACTTTGTGTTGTTATAGCTTGTATCATTTTAGGAGATTGTTCTTATGTCTGTCTTCTGAATGTGTTCTTGTTTATTTGATCTAATAAGCAGAACTAGTGGAAGTAATCCGAAAGGTGTCCTGAAGCCAACTATGGAGAGACTTTGTGCCCCCATAATTGCCTTTAGAGTGTTTTCTTTCTATTCTTGTGTAAAGGATCTTGGGATGACTTTGTGCCCTCATTATCCTTTTTATCTCACTCTTGGGCAGTCGAGGTGGAAACTTTGTGCTACATCTCAGTCTGCTGGTTACTACGCCCTTGGTTACCAGTTACTTGTCACTACCCAAAAGAACTCCTGTTGGTCCCTACAAGATCACTTCTGAAAAAAGAGAAGTGTCTTCAGTGTCTTCACCAAGATTTTCTCCTCTGTTTGTGAACATCATCTCTGAAAAAAGAGAGATGGATGGCTTATCCTACCCCTAAGTGTTATTTTTTGCTTATATATATATAGTATATAGCTGCCTCATACTTATAGGGAACCTCCCCTTGATGAGAGGAGAGATTTGTCTCCTTTTGATGTGGTAAACCTACACATTTGGATGGCCAATCTCCCTATGCTATGGTTGAAGAGACCTATTTTTCTCATCAGTTAGCTGGTGACAAAATATTCACCCAACAGTTTTTTAGTGATTCCACTGGGGAAGAACGAGCAGTTCTAGTTCTTTCCCATTGTTAATTTTCCTCCCAACTTTGCGCAACAATTTTTGGTGACTCCGCTGGGGAAGAGCACACAGTTTGAAGTCTCAAGCTTCAAGCTAAAGTAGATCATACTCTTTTCCATTTTTTTTCTGCAATTTGGAAACTCCATGTTATACTAGAAACTAGAGAGCTCATGGTGTTGTTGACCCTATTTTTGAGTTGGTGCAACAGATTAATTTTGATTTGTTTCCTCCACAACCTCACCTTTAATGAACTAGGAGTCTCCCTGCTACCAATACCAGGTCACCAATACAAGGCATAACTTCTTTTTCTACTGTTAGCAAAACTTTGCCTATACATACCCCAACAAGATTTGTTATCCCCCCTTTCCATAGCCATATAATGGTAGTTCAAGGCCCCTGGGGTAACTCTTTTGGTCCACTCAATCTAACTCCACCCCTACATGAGCTACCACACAGTTTAAGGAAGAATTTTCCCAAATTCTTTGGTGATGGGAGAGTTCACCCTAATGAACACATTGTAGCCTTCAACATAGTCTGTGGTGTGATAGGCATGGAGTATGAGGACGTAACAGTCAGGCTATTTGTGGAAACACTACAAGGTGCTGCTGTAGATTGGTTCTACCATCTACAAGCTCGATCAATGACTGACTAGGACACTCTCAAAGCCAAATTTGAAGCCAGATTCAAGCCTGTAGAAGATGAACATGCCTGCTGGCCCAACTCACATAGATGAAGAAAGAGCCTCATGAACCTATGAGGGACTTCATAGCCAAGTTTGACAAGCTAAGAAATATGATTCCTACCATTGCTCAACCAACACCTGAGAATCTTAAATGTTTCTTCATCAACTCATAGCTGCCTGGAGTGAGTTTCCTGTTGAGACAGGATGGCCACATAGACCTTGCTGCTACTCAATATTTGGCCACTGAGGTGGAAGATGATCTCATCTTGGCAAGGAAGATAAGAAGAGATCCTAACATAGGCAAATCTTCTTTATCTTCTGAGAATTCATCTACAGGCACCATTGATGAAATGGTGCAAAAGCTGGCAAATGAACTGCTAGCCTTGAAAAGACAAGTGGGCCAAGGTATGTCTGCTCCTCCTTATCGGGATATAGCAAGGAGGACATTTCAAAACCAACGATATCAAGGCAATGCTGCCAAATGTCAAGGGCAATAAAATCATCTTCCTCTCCCATGGGGGAACCTTGCCATTGAAGCACCTACAACCAATTTAGCAGTTAGATATCTTGAGGTTGAATCAAATTTCTCCTTCCAACCTGATTTAAACTCTAAAAATGATGCTAATCTCTTCACTAAGGAAGAAGAAGAATTAGCTGGTGACTCCAACGTTGGTTTCTTGAATTACCAGGATGAACCCAGAATTGAAGGTGGAGCAGTTGATGGATCATATGCTATATTCACCCGGTCCAAGAATCAGTTAGCTCAGCAAGCTGATAAAGAGAAAATAGAGGAATGAACTCAGCCTGTAATTTTAATTGATAAGTGGGGAACCACTCTACCTTTCTAGCCAAAGGACTTGGTGATTTCCAGAAAGGTAAGTACATCAAACATTTCTGTACCTTCAACTTCAACTTCGCAGGCTAGTCCTCCCCCTCCCAAAAACCAAAAGGATGAACTCCCATCCTCTCTTCCTAGTCTATTTTAGTCATTTGACATAATCAACCATGTCAAGAAAACTAAAATTTAAATGACTGAATTTGAATTCTTACAAGCCAACCCTGAGCAGTTGGACAAGTTGGTGGAGTGTGTGAAGAATACAGTCGTCCCTACAGGACAAGAGATTAGAAAGGTAACTCATGATCCTCCAAGGAACATGTCCATCCCAAACAATCTTTCCATTACTCCTCTGGCTGCCCCTAGAAAAATAGAGCCTTTCTATGTTTCCATGTTGATAAATGGTCACAAGCTGAGTAACTGCATCATTGATTTTAGTGCATCTGACAACGTCATGCCTACCAAAGTGGCAAAATCTCTTGGTCTCAAATTGACCAAGACATTCAGGAGATGCTTCTCCATGGAGAACAAAAAAGTGCCACTACTAGGACAGATTAAGGATGCCCAATTTGCATTTGTGGCATTCCCAAAAAAGAGAATCAAGATGACAGTCCTGGTGGCTGATGTCCTAGCCTCATATGACATTCTGCTGGGACAAAATTTATGCAAGGATGTGGGCGGCGAGTTGAGCATGGACCTATCTAAGGCAAGGATCCCTATCAAAGGTGTTATGAAGAGGCTGCTCCCTAAAAAGGAAGCAAAATATGTTGTCACTCAGACATCAACACCTGAAGCTCAGATTCTATTTGAGTCTTCAAGTAGGGGTAATTACTTCTTGACCACAGAGGGTGTTCATGTTCCTGTATACAAAAGTCCTGTAGGTGGTAATTTAAAAATTGATTCAAACAAGACATTAGAAGAATTGGTAGGGTGCAGTATAAATGAAAAAGCATCTTCCACTTCCAATGAAGAGAAATCTGATAGAAGATCAGTTTTTGATGATGTTTAGATCCTAGAATCTGATGGCAGTAATTCTTCTACCAATGCTAGAGCTGAGACTATGTTGATATCTCCTCAAGGAGATATTTTTTCTTCATACGAGTTGCAGTTCAACAACACCAACACTACCGAGTGTGAATCTCTATTGTTCAAATTGAAGGCTGCTCAAGACCAAGATGTCAAACTCCTTCACACCAAAGGAGATGCTGAGTTGATGGTTTATCAGGAGTTTGATGCTGACAATCAAAACATGTGCTGGACTGAACTAGCAGAACAAAAAGCTATGGTAGTGGACCATACTGCTATACTCCAAGTCAGTAAAAGGAACTCTTCGCAGAGAGAGTAGGGAGTTACAATTTTTAGATTGAAGATCATGTCTAGCCATGGAGCAAGAAGAGAGAGCCAAAAGGAGTGCATAGAAAATGTGATTCTTGGTGGAGAGTTCTATTCGCCCATCACTGATTCTACAGACAAAATGGTTTCTTGCTAATTTATCAAGATAGGATGCCATCTTCATTGTCTCACAATAGACAACGTCTGAATCACTTCAATTCTTGAAGTATCAGATGAGTTCACCTATACATATGTATATTTGTATAGTCTTTGTTTCTGCTTTGTATTATTCATTTTCATTTTTTGAGCCTTTATTTTTGGGTATCATGACTCCATAGCCCAATGGCATACTTGAAGGCACTGGAGATTCTGGTTTCTACTCCCCTCAGCTGTTTCAAGTTTTCAATAAAAAGAAGTTCCCCAACTGGAGCCAGGGACTCATTTTTGGGACAACATATGAACTATTTTGGCCCTATAAGACCAAAATTGTCTCTTCCCTTTTCAAAAATTGCTATGAGCCTTCAAATTCTCCATTCTTCAAGCTTTTCAATGAATCTACAGACTCTGCAGGCTTGAATCTACAGACTCTGCAGGCTTGAATCTACGGACTCTGCAGGCTTGAAACTACGGACTCCACAAGCTCATTTCTATGGACTTTGCAGTAAGAAATCTATGGACTCCCCCAGATCTATGAACTCTACAGGTTAGTTTCTACAGACTCTGTAGGAAAGAAATAAGTTCAATGGCTTTAGCAGGTAAATTCTCTCAAAGAAATAAGCTCTCAACACTTAGGCGATTTCAAGGTTGGTTCAACGACTTGGTTCAATAAAAAATGTCCATCGACAAGCTTCTAAGCTAGGATTAAACCATTGAACCATTGAATCGTTGAACCTTGAACCATTTTGGTTCAACAGGTTCAATGGGTTCAAAGGTTCAACGTTATCGGCAAGAGTTAAGCGCATTTTTCAAGGTTTAAAGTTCAACCGTTGAACGGCTTTAAAACACTTAAGAGAAAAACAAAGGCTTGAACCATTAAACCGTTGAACCTTTGAACCATTTTGGTTCAAAGGTTCAATGGGTTCAAAGGTTCAAAAGGTTCAATGCACGGTTGGTTCAAAGTGGTCAAAAAGGCTTAGCTGAATAAAGAGATTGAACCGATTGAACTGTTGAACCAAAGTTGGTTTAATCGGTAGGTTCAAGGGGATGCCCCAAAGCTGAAGGAACAAGTGCCCTTGCGGAGGGAAGTGAATCGAGAACAAGTGCCCTTGTAGAGGGTAGTGAACTAAGGCCAAGTACCCTTACAGAGGGCAGTGAGTAAAGGCAGACAAAGTTGGAAATCCTTCAAAAAAATGACTAAGTAAAAGAGGCTGAAAGATTTCTTTCAAAAACATTTTCATCAGGAAAATGACTAAGGCAAAATTCTTTCAGACATTTTTTCTGAAGGAATTCACTTGAGAAGAAAGCCTGAAGAAATTGAAATGGCTAAGGAAAAGAAGCATTCCTTTGGAAATTTTGTCTGAAGGAATTCCTTTGGACTTTTTGTTTGAAAGAAAAGCCTGGTGGAAAAAGCCCGAAAGCCAAAGTCCGCCAAAGGAGCAAAAGCCTGACGAGAGAATTAAAGCCTGAAGGCCACCTGAAAGATCCAAAGGGTAGGTACCCTTGTAGGGGGCACTTGTCGATAGAGAAAAGGACCATTTCCAAAGACCCGAAGGGACACCTTCCCTTCGGAGTGGTCCAAAAACTTCAAAAAGGGCTTCAAAGGAGTGCTCGAAAGAAAAAGACCAAAGAGTGGAAGCTGCCACATGTCACTTGCTGGGACACATTATAATTTGTTTCAAAAAAAATGAAATGTGCCATGTGTCCCTTGTAGAGTTCCACAAAGCGTGACAAGTGGCAACTACGGAAGGTTTCAATATGTTTTTCTCAAAGCAGCGAAACTTGCCACATGTCCCTTGTAATATAAACGAAGCGCACCAAGTGTCAGCATCTGCATGAATCTAAATGAGTCTTAGATGTTTCTATAGTGTTTCTAAAGATCAACAGAAGCCTCCACATGTCATCTTCTGTAGGACTCTCAAAAGGCATCTAAAGCCTCTATAAGTTAAGTAGATGTTGTCATGTGTCCTTGTCTGTTTCACAACAAAACATGCCACGTGTCACTTGTTGAGATTAGCAGAAAGTGGCCAGAGCAAGCGAAAAAGACATGAAGGAATTGTTAAGGAGGATGATGGGCCCATAGTATTCAAATTCAAGGCAATAAACTAGCCGTTGATCTTTAAAGGCTTGAGCATAGATCTTATGCATTCAAAGGCCTTAAGGCCAAAGGGAAGAACCGTTGAGAGAAGGAGCCAAAAAGAGCCAGCAAGGCTGGAATGTAGCCCTAAAAGCTCAAATTACAAGAAGAGACAAAGCTGGAGAAAGCAAAAGAACAAACTCAATGACCAGCTGAAGTGGGAGCTCAAATCATAGCAAAAAAAGGGAAAGCACGATATATCCACACAAAAGTTATTCTAGTAGGTGAAACAGTCCGCAAAGTAGATATTTGATCTTACAAACATTGAAGGCATAGCCTGTTTGTCTACCTTGGAGTAAAGGTGAAGTGGACAACTGCACAAATATCAAGTGACAAGACTAGATGACCCAGGCTCAGGAGAAGACATTTGAGATGAATTGACACACCATAGTTAAGGCAGCCACCCTGTTCCAGCATGGCCCCCCTGATAGAACTGAAAATGCATTCAAGGCATTGAATGCACAGCATGGGCCATTCCATGGAACAAAGTGCCAAGCCTTTCTTGGCCTCTATATATTGTATTCTCTTTGTTTGTTTCAAAGGAGATCTTCCTGTTAACAGAAGCAAAACTATGCCCAAATTAAAAGGTGAATACTGAGACTTTGAGCTCAGATTACTGTTCATATTATTTTATTTGAATGAGAAAGCAAGTGACTTGCAGACTTTGTGCTGTTATAGCTTGTATCATTTTAGGATATTGTTCTTATGTCTATCTTTTTAATGTGTTCTTGTTTATTTGATCTAACAAGCAGAACTAGTGGAAGTAATTAGGAAGGTGCCCTGAAGCCAACTATGGAGAGACTTTGTGCCCCCACAATTTTCTTTAGAGTGTTTTATTTTTGTTCTTGTGTAAAGGATCTTGGGATGAATTTTTGCCCTCATTGTCCTTCGTATCTCACTCTTGGGCAGTCGAGGTGGAGACTTTGTGCTACGTCTCAGTCTATTGGTTACTACACCCTTGGTTACCAGTTACTTGTCTCTACCCGAAAGAACACCTGTTGTTTCCTGCAAGATCACTTCTGAAAGAAGAGAAGTGCCTTCAGTTTCTTCACCAGGATTTTCTCTTTTTTTTGTGAACATCATCTCTAAAAAAAGAGAGATGGATGGCTTATCCTACCCTTGAGTGTTATTTTTTGCTTATATATATAGTATATAACTGCCTCCTACTTATAGGGAACCTCCCCTTGATGAGAGGAGAGATTTGTCCCCTTTTGATGTGGTAGACCTGCACATTTGGACAACCAATCTCCCTATGCTATGGTTGAAGAGACCTATTTATCTCATCAGTTAGCTGGTGACAAAATATTCACCCAACAGATTCAAAATTTGAGAATAGCACTAATATGCTGAAAAAGATATTAGAAAGTCAAATATCAATGTCAGATAAGATAGGTATCAGATTTGAAAAAGAGAAAGGGTAGGCCACTACTTTCACAAACAAGGTTAACATAGAAAAAGGAAAGAGCTATACTAAAGCTCTTACAAAAGAGGAAATAATAAAGGAAAAAGTTAAGAATACAGTGGACGTCTCAAACAAAGAAGGATAGAAGGAACATAGCTACAAAAGCCAATCAGGTCAGAGATATATAAACATGTTCTATTTTTATGGTTACTATTTTTATTGTTATGGATATGGTCATAAGAAAATAGAATTTTGAAAAGGCTAATAATTTTAGAAACAATGAGAAGGAAACTCATACAGAGTCAAGCAAAAGCCACAATTCTTTTGCTCCTTTATCAGGCTTTAATGAAGAGGCCATAATATGTTACAAGTGCAATAAATTTAGACACATAGCCCAATATTGTAGAAGCATGTTCGAGTTATTCAAGAAGGACTAGAGTTTCAAGGCTCCATTCATCAAGAATAAAGTTCGGTCAGGTTCATGGTAGAAGAAACAACCTACAAAGTCTATGTTGGTCTAGACAAATTTGTATGCAAGAAATGAAGAAAAGCCATGGTTCATTGACAGTGGATGTTCAAGGCAGATGACAAAAGAGCAATTCATAACCTTAAATAAGATCAATAGTGGCACAATGAAATTTGGAGACAATACTACTGCCAAAATTGTCAGAAAAGGTACACTAAGTTTGGATAATGGTAAAATTAAAACTAAAAATGTTCTGTATGTAAAAGGTCTTAAGCATAATATTTGAGTGTAAGTCAAATGTGTGATCAAGGACACACACTAAAGTTTTATGTAGAAGGTTGTGAAATTAGGAGAAAACATTCAGATGTGTTGATTACAGATGCTCAGAGAATAGGCAACAATTTGTATATGTTATCAGATATAAGGTCAAAAATGTTGTTTAAGTCAAGTTGAGAAAAGTTGGCCATGACACAAGAAAATGGGACACATAAATTTTTATAATCTTGTCAAAATCATCAAGAAGCAAACAATTAGAGATCTTTCAAAGATTACAAATCCCTCCAATACACTTTGTGAACTATGTCAACATGGGAAGCAGGTCAGAAGATGGTTTAAAATAAAATAATACTCGGCCACTCAGATGTTAGAGATTGTTTATAGTAATTTGTGTGGACCTATGAGAACTCAAATTACTGAAGGTGAGAAATATTTCATGTTGCTTATTGATGATTTTACACATATGACTTGGGTGACATTTTTGAAAAAAAAATCAGAAGCTTTCAGCCACTTCAAAGCATTCAAGGCTTTTGTTGAGAATGAAACTAATTTAAAGATTAAGTGCCTGAGATCAGATCGAGGAGGAGAATTCATGTTAGATGAGTTTATTGAGTATTGTGAAGACCATGGGATAAAGTGACATTATTCATCAGGTAAAACTTCATATCAAAATGAAGTAGTTGAGTAAAAAAATATAACAGTTTAAGAAATGGTAAGGACAATGCTAAATGAATCCAAGATACAAGATAAATATTGGAGAGAGACAATAAGTAAAAAAATGCATATTTAGAATAGAGTCTTGTTGAGAGTCAATATTGAAAAGACTCCCTATGAGCTATGGAAAGCTAAACTATCTACAGTTGATTATTTTAGATTTTTTGGTAGCAGATGCTTCATAAAGAGAACCGATGAAAAATTGGGTAAGTTTGAATGTAGAACAAATGAAGGTATATTTATTGGATATTCTAGAAAAAGTAAGCTTATAAATGTTATAACAAAATAACCAAGAAGATTGTTGAAAGTGCAAGTGTCAGTATAGATGAATATATAACACAAAGAGCCAGTGATCTAGTGGACACTCTTAAAATCATTGAAGAAAAAGATTTTGAAGAGTCAAATGAAGATGAGAAGGAGAAGTAAAAGGAAACCAAGAACCCATCCAAATATGTTCAAAGAAATCATAATAAGAGTGACATCATCAAGAACATAAATAAAGGAATTCACACTAGAAGGATGATGGTAAGTGAATCTGAGCAAGTAAATTTTTCTTTGTTATCCAAAATTTATCCTAGAATTTTTTTAGAAGCTAGACATGATGAGCATTGGGTTAGGAAAGTGGATGAAGAGTTAAATCAGATAGAAAAGAATTATACTTGGGAATTAGTGCCTAGACTAAAATATCAAAATGTGATAGGAAAAAAATGGGTATAGAGAAATAAGTTGAATGAAGATGGTGAAGTTACTAGGAATAAATCAAAGCTAGTATGTAAAGGATATGCTCATATTAAGGGTATAAATTTTAAAGAAAATTTTACACTAGTGGCAAGAATAGAGGCTATTAGAATGTTTCTTGCATATGCAGTGTTTAAAAATTTGAAAGTGTTTCAAACAGATGTCAAGTCTGCCTTCCTAAATGGGAATCTAGAAGAGGATGTCTATATTAAGCAGCCTAAGGGATTTATTCTCTCAAATGATTGTAACCATGTATGCAGATTGAAGAAAACACTGTATGGATTGAAATAAGCTCTCAAAGTTTGGTATGCAAGACTTGATAATTACCTGCAAGATCAAGGTTTTAAGAGATGTTTTGCTGACAGTAATCTCTACATCAAAATATAAGGTGAGCATCAATTGATTTTTGTGGTATATGTTGATGACATAATTTTTGGAGGAAACATTGAAAAGATGACAAAAGAATTTTCTGATAATCTGCAAAAAAAATTGAGATGTCTATGCTTGGAGAATTGTAATTTTTCTTAGGGTTGCAAATATTCCAGTCAGATAAAGGAATTTTTATATTTCAAAGTAAATATTCCAAGGAAATGATGAAAATTTTTGGTTTTGAGGATTGTGCACTAGTTGGCACACTAATGAGTATAGGGAACAAGGTAAGGATGAAGACTCACCTATTGCAAATCAATCTTTATATATATCTATGATTAGTAGTATATTATATTTAACAACATCAAGGCCAAACATCATGCATGCAATGGGCATGGTTGTGAGATGTCAAATAGCCCTGAAGGAGAGTTATGTTCAGTTGGTGAAGAGAATATTTAGATATGTCAAGGGGATATTAGATTATGGATTGTGATATCCCACAGGCAAAGATTTCACTTTGGTTGCTTATAAAGATTTAGATTGGGCAGGTTGCTTGGATAACAAAAAGAGCACAAGTGGAGGAGCTTTCTTCTTCAGTGATAGCTTAGTATCATGGCTAAGTAAAAATCAAAATTTAGTATCTCTTTCTACAACTGAAGCATAATATATTGCAGTGGTAGTGTGTTTTACTCAAGTGCTTTGGATGAAGCAAAATTTGGAAGATATCATGGTAAAATATGATGAACCTATTTCTATTTGTTGTGATAACACAAGTACTATTAATATTTCTAAGAATCTAGTGATGCATTCAAGAACAAAACATATTCCTATCAAATATCACTTTTTGAGAGAGCAGGTTGTAAATCAATAGGTTAAGATGGAATATATTAGTACTATAGAATAAATTGCATATATTTTCAAAAAACACTACCAAAAGACACATTCAAGTATCTGTAAGAGAAGTTCGGAGTAATTTCTTTTACTTCCTGCCATTGAGGATCAACATCAATTGAGGGGGAGCTTAGTGTTAGCTCCAGGATAGGCCCCTTGCCATTGATGTCAAAGGGGGAGAAGAATATAAATAGGTACAAAAAATAGGTATAGGAATAGGTGTAAAAATAGGTATAAAGAATAGGTACAAGATACTATAGTAAGGGGGAGTTACTGTATAATTTTTATATGGTAGTATATACAAGTTGGCATGTGCAGTATAGATTTCAGGATGTGGCAGTTTCAGTTTGAGTTTGCCATCAATGACAAAGGGAGAGATTGTTGGAAATATTGTCATTGATGTCAAAGGTCTAGCATTGATGATAAATGCCCCATAGCATTTATTGTCTAAAGGTGTTTTTAATGTTTATATTTTGGCTAAAATGTGTTGATATTTATTTAATATTAACATATATATTTTTGGTTGCATAAAATTCAAAAGAGGGCTCATGGAGAAGTCAAAGAGTCACAGGGTAAAGACAAAAGAGGAATGAGATTATTTTTCCTATGAAGAGTCATCTTGAGAAACTACAAGAGTCACCAAGTTAAGACAAAAGAGGGTATGATAAATTTTTCCATGAAGAGTCACCTTAAGGAATTCGAAAGGTCATCGAGATAAAGACAAAAGAGGAATGGACACATTTGATTATGAAGGGTCACCATGTGACTTTTCAAATACAAGGATTCGAAGGGCCATACAAGTTTGGCACCATTTTCCATGAGGAGTGAAGAGTCATAAAGGGTTAATGCCAAAGGTCATTTGAAAAGATATAAATAAAGGCTTGGGAAGCCATTTTTAATAAGCAAGAGGGTGCATGGTTTGTAATTATTTTATATAAGAAAAGAGGAAAGAATAGAAAGAGATATTGTAGAGTTCTATCATTTGTTGAGAAAGCAACATTGAGAGATAGTTGTGTTTTATACACAAGAAGGGTTGGTGCTCACAAATATTTGTTAGGGGTTAGAGCTCCTAGGGGTTGGTGCTCCTACAAGTTGGTGCTTGTGAACTTTGTAATTTGAGTTAGTGCTCATTCATATAATTGAGATTATTCTTCGTGGTTTTTCCCACATTGGGTTCCCACATAAAAATCTAGTCTCTCTCTCTCTCTCTTGTGTGGTGCATGTTATTGTTTCAGTTTTATTGCATATCTTGAATGTATGGTTAAGTGGAGTTTGATTAAGTAAAAGATTTATAAGATATATGATATACTTATTTACCCCCCCCTCAGTATATCCCATGCTTAACAATTTTTCTAATTATGTTATTACTAGTCCTTTTGGCTTATGTGTATATCTAATAATGAAGTTGCTATATAAATGGAATAGTGTATTGTTTATGAATTTTGATTTAAATATTTTCCCTATGTTAGAACCTCTTGTTCAAAATAATTAAATTGTTTTGATGGATCAATTCATTTTTTCATAGTCACATGTTTTGAAATTACTTGTTGCTCATTGTTCATGTTGAGGTATTGTGTAAACATTATTAATAGATAACGTAATTATTATTTGGGAAAACAATAATATATTAATAGATTGTGGTTAGATTGATTAGTTAATAGAATATATTGTTAATAACAATATATTCATATTTAGTTTGGGTTGTTGCGAGATGGTTTAGGAGAGATTTTGGAGGAGGTTTGATCTCTCCAAATATAGGAATGATATTCCTATATATTTTACTTTCATATAGTTTTTATATATGCAACAAGAGAAATAATATTATATTATGTCTTTAATATTCTGGTTTTCCATTACTTTTTTTCTCTATTAATCGTGCTCAGACTTGAATCAAAATCAATATCTAGTATTAGAGCAAGAATTTTTAGCAGTTATGGATATGTGAAAATATGTGAGGGCTTGTCATTTTATCCCTATGCATGTAGATTTTTTTGTGTGTTGATAATGAATGTGTAGTTACTATTGCTATTGTTCACCATTAAATCATAATATAGTTTAGTTTTCATAGTGTGTTGAAATACGTGAGGAGGAGGAGAGACATGGAATCAAGATGTTGCATTGACTTACCTATGATCACTGCCGAGCTCTCTCCAAAGCTTCTACATTATACATTAATTTTGGCCTTCAGTTCTTAAAGTCACTCTCACTCTTTGCATTGGCATTCACGACCTTATTTTCCAATGAAAAATGATGGTCTTGAGTTGGAATAAAAGATATGTAGAGCGTCACAACTCCACATTTTCCTTTTTACTATCATTGTTCAGATTTGATACCACTCCTAGATCTATGAATATTAAAGCTATGCTACCTGCTCTAATCCTACGTTTTACTACATACATATCACATTTTGATTAGTGCATTTAGATAAATTTAAAAATGACACATGCTAAGTTAACACTTGGTAATTGGTGTTGACTACATATTTAATGATGACACATTCAAATCTACATTGCTTTGGCATCGCCCATGTTTGAACTTTAAGTCACCGGTTTAAAGCTCAATGCTGATACAATAAAAGATAGTGGCTTTTGTTTCATAGGTATCCTAAGTCATTAGTTTTTTATTATGTCATTACATTTATAGTCTATAGCCATGGATACATTTTCGTGTGTATGTGGTGTCTGAATTGTGGGAAAAATTTCTCCTCAATTGAGTTTCAAATATTTATTTGCTAAATAAGTAGCAGATATTAGAGGAAGGAGGAAACAGACGTTGGAGGTTCTAGAGCCTCTTGTCAGTCACCAAAGATAGGGCTCAAAATGATTTAGTGACTTTTATGTGTGTGTTTGAGTAAGAACATAAGAACATTCCTTTTCACATGTGTGGCATGTTTTTTTGATTTCTATACTGTGGTGTGCTTTGTGCCAAATTAGCTAATGCCAAGGACAATTCTTCAGTGGTAGTAAAAACTGTCTATGCTATTTTTTTTAGGTGGCAATAGACATTAATAAAGGCTACATAAGATGACAATGAGGATTTGTTCCTCATGACATTTTATTTTTTTGAGTTATGTGTGTTTTCATTCCCTAATTGTTTAGACATCCTCTGATATTTGGAGAAAAGGGAGAGTGTAGATATAATAGAATGTGGCAAACAATTGTATATGAGGGTAAATAACTATAGAAATCCTCTGACTGTAGAGATCCTTTGACTACGTTATTTATGGAGATGATCAGCCAATGACACGTCTATTATGGTCACATAGAGTAAATGCAAGATACATTCCTTCGCATAGTAGTGGTCATGTGCAGCAAAATATAGACAACAAAATTTAGAAAGTTGTATGCATTGGCATATGATTTTGTTTGGATTAGTTCTTGAAGATGTATATTTTCTCCATGCCCACATTAAGGAGGTGTAGATAAGTATGATTAATAATGTTCACAAGGGGGTGAATGTTGAGGTATTTGGTAAACATTATTAATGGATAATGTAATTATTATTTGGTAAAACAATAATACGTTAATAGTTTTTAGTTAGATTGATTAGTTAATAGAATATATTGTTAATAACAATATATTTGTAATTAGTTTGGGTTGTTGGGCGTTGGTTTAGGAGAGATTTTGGAAGAGATTTGATTTCCCCAAATATAGGAATGATATTCCTATATATTTTACTTTCATATACTTTTTATATATGCAGCAGGAGAAATAATATTATATTGTGTCTTTAATAATCTATTTTTTCTACTATTTTGTTTTCTCTATTAAACGTGCTCAGACTTGAACTAGAATCAATAGTTCAATTATCTCCTGATTTTGTAGTAGTCATAGTTGTCAAATATAAATGGATGCTTACCTATTTCAATGGATTTTACATTGTACTTTTTATTATCTAAGTCTTGGAAGAAGTGTAAATCAGATTTCACATAATAGTCTTCACGAGCAGGTTTATTGTTTTGTCAACTTGATTTCTTTGTCAATGATGTTATTGTCAAATTTGTCCTTGTCAACAACTTCATCTATGCCCCCTAACTATAGTTTATATGATAAGTGTATTTAGCTTCTTTTTGTTTCACCATTATTCATGGAATGTATATGCACAAGTCCATGTCAGGAAACCATATTTTAGGTTGTTTTTGTTTCCCATAAAAGGATTATATAAAAATAGCCTTTCCCATGAATCCAATAACATGGGGTTTATTTTTTCTTTGGATTTTTTTTTTGGTATTCAAAAGCAAATTAAACAAGACAAATGTTTGTTAGTGCTTCTAGTATTTGAACATAGTAGTATATTAAATATTTTCACATGACATCCTCTAATTTGTCAAGTTTGTGGATCAAAAGTGTTGGAAGTTTTAGGATGAATGTGCATTATTATGATGAAATTATGTTTATGATTATGCATTTCTTTGATAAATTATTCAATGGTGGTGATAAGACTATGTGAATAACTTGTTGAACAAAGATTTATTATCTATTAAGCAATGTATTTCCAAGATTGTATATCCTCTGCATAGCATCTATATTTGTGGCTTAATGTTGTTTATGTATTATTTCAAATGATCTTGACATTAACCTATCAAATTTTGTCATATAAGAGGTACAATAAGATGTTGTAGGATAAACATTCAGTATAAATTGTGCATATATATTTGATTTCTGTTGTCCCCCAAAAATATCACTCATTTTTGGGACAACATTTGAACTATTTTGGTCCTACAGAGAAAAATCCTCTCTTCCCATTTCAAAAAATTGTTTTGAGCATTCAGGTTCTTCATTTTTCAAAGCTTCCTCAAAAATCTACGGACTCTACAGGCTTGAATCTATGGACTTTGCAGGAAGAAATCTACGGACTCTGCAGGCTTAAAACTACAGACTCTGTAGGCTTAAAACTACGGACTCCGCAGGCTCATTTCTACGGACTCTTTCAAGGCTCGAGAGAAAACTTAGAGAAAACTACGAACTTCATAGGTCGTTCTATGGACTCTATAAGAAAGAACAAGTTTCCAGCACTTGGTCATTTTCAGGATTGGTTCAACAGGTTCAACGGCTATTTGGTTCAATGTGTTTGGTTCATGAGAATAAAGGAATTAGCCACATAAAGGGATTGAACCATTGAACCAAATTTGGTTCAATCGGTCGGCTCAATCGACAGGTTCAAGGGAGTGTCCCAGGGCTGAAGGAACAAATGCCCTTGTGGAGGGTAGGCAACATTGGTTCAAGGGTCGAAGCGACTGATCGAAAAGATATAATTCCTTCAAATTTGTTCAAAGGCCGACAAAGAACATTTCCTTCAAACTTTTTGTCCGAAGGAAATTATTAAGAGAAAGATCCATTAGAATTCTTTCAAAAGTATTTTCCATGAGAAAATGACTAAGGCAGAGCTCGAAGGAATTCCTTCAGACTTTTGTCTAAAGGAAAAGCCCGACTAAAGAGAAAAGCCAACAAAAAAATGCCTGATGGAAAAAGATGAAGTGCAGAGTGGAAGCCGCCACGTGTCATCTTCTGCAGGACCCCCAAAGGTTTCTAAAGCTTCTATAAGTTAAGATGAATACGTCAGTGTCCTGTTATGACTCAGCAGAATGTGACAAGTGTTTGCATCCATGTTCCCCTTTTGAAGAGAGGTGTTGTGGATCCCATTTTCTATAAGTTTCTAATGAGTTTCATAACAATGGAACTTGCCACTTGTCAAAGATGCAGAAAGGACCCCCCAAAGACTTAGACAAGAAGGGAAATAAAGGACAAAGAAGCAACATGGATGATTCCAAGGGCAAGTTCAATTAAAGCAATGGTTCAACTAGAGAGCAAAGAAGTGATTAAGTAGTGAAGAGAGGAGCGAGACCAAAGGACCAGAAATATCTTCAAAATATTTATTTCTAGTAGGTGAAATAGTGGATCAAGTAGACTTCTGAGCATACCAAATCCAGGATGCAAGCCTATTTTTCTTCCATGAAGTAATGGCGAATTAGACAGCTATACAAACATTGGAGAAAGGACTAGACAACCCATACCAAGGAAGAGACATTAGATGAATGGACATGCCATAATTGAGGCAATGCATTGTTCCTAACATGGTCCCTTCAAAGAAAATTGAAGGTGCATTAAAGACGTTGACTGCAGCATGGGCCTTTTTCATGAAAACAAGCGCCCAAGTCTTTCTTGGAGCACTATATACTATAATCTCTCATTTGTTAAAAAGGAGATCTTCCTGTATACAGAAGCAAAAATCTGCCCAAATTGAAAGGCGAATACTGAGACTTTGAGCTCATATTGTAGTTCATATTATTTTATTTGAATGAGAAAGCAAGTGACTTGCAGACTTTGTGCTATTATAGCTTGTGCTATTTTAAGAAATTGTTCTTATGTCTATTTCCTAGGAGCATTCTTGTTTATTTGATCTAACAAGCAGAACTAGCGGAAGTAATCAAGAAGGTGTCCTGAAGCCAGCTACTTTCAGATTTTATGCTATCATAGTTGCCTTCAGTGTGTGTTTATTTTTTGTTTCTGTGTAAAGGACCTTGGGATGACTTTGTGCCCCCATTGTTCTTCGTATCTCACTCTTGGGTAGTTGAGGTGGAGACTTTGCGCTACATCTAAGGCTACTGGTTACTTAACACCTTTGGTTACTAGTTATTTACCAAAAAGATTCTTTCTGTTTGCAAGAACAAGCACTTCTAAAAGAAGAGAAGCACCTTCTATCATTTCATTAGGATTTCTACTATATAGGAAGGGATCTGGCTCTTGGCTGAATGTTACTTCTGAAAGAAGAGAAGTACCTTCACCAATCACCTAGGATTTCTCCTTTGATCTGTGAGCATCATTTCTGAAAAAAGAGAGATGGATGGCTTACCCTACCCACGTGTGTTATTTTCTGCTTATATATATATATATATATATATATATATATATATATATATATATATATATATATATATATATATATATATATATATATATATATATATATATATATATATATATATATATATATAGCCTCTGCATATTTAATAGGGAACCTCTCCTTGATGAGAGGAGAGATTTGTCCCTTGTTGATGTAGTAAACCTGCACACCAGGATGATCCATCTCCCTATGCTGTGGTGATAGGAACTATTTTGGTCACCAGTTAGTTGGCCGACAAAATATTCACCCAACAATTTCCATAAATGTGGGTTTTGTTAGAAGTTATAAGTCCATGCTTGTGATGGTTTTGGTTTCAATTTTTTTTTGATTGTTTAAGTTTACTTTTTTTTACTTGTATATATTCACTTTCATTCATTTTTAATTCTACTAAAAACATATCAAATGTCACATAAGTTTCATAGTGTTTGTTTTTAAAAGTAGTAAAAATATTTGTTGAACTTTTGAAATCCAAGTTATTATTCTATCTACATGGCTTAAGGATGATTTTTCTATTCATTATAGGGATGGGGAGATTGTATCTACAATTTGAATATGTATTTTTTCTTATAGCTCTTTGTGTGGTGGTATTCATGTAGTTTGGCTATATTTAAATCAAGGATGTTTACATAACAAGTTATATAATTATCTAAAAAGCTTGTAATGTCAGAATTATTATACTTTCCATAAATCAATGCAAATTTTATCCATAACATGAAAGCGTATGTTGATTTTATAAAATTTGAAACTCTATAACTAAAAAATGATCTTGTATTGATCTAAGGAAATATTCATCTTTGTATACCATTTTTAATATTTTTCTGATTATATGTTTATAGTATCATGTACATGTGAGAAGAACTTTTCACACCAAATAACTATTATTAACTATATGAAAATTATTAGTTTATTTTTATTTTTGTTGTTTTTTGTGTCTATCATGCAATTTGAGTGGTTCCCAATGGTGTCCAACACTTGATAATGTAACAAAGAACATTGGTGGTCTTAATTGGTGAATCATTGTAAATGAGTTTTTGATTAATTGTTGTAAATAATCTGGGGATATTCATATTTTTTTGAAATCGATATATCCAACATCATATTTCATTAATTTATCTATATTTGGTTTATATTTAACATTTTTTGCTACAACTTTTCTTCATTTTATTTATCCATTTCTAATTATTACCCACATGGTTGAAATTAATTGGTCTATGATAATTTTTTTTACTTTTAAAAATAGATTTGTGATATGATATACAAATTCATGAATCATATGATGTAATTCCCATTAGGAAATTTGAGCATAGGAAAATCTATTTTTATGTCCTCATTGTGAGGACAACCATAAAAAAACATTGGAAAATTTAATTTTCTTAGTGTAATCATCTTTAAAAATTCCAAGTGGTTATTGGCCCTCTGTTGGTGAAAGTTGGATGATTTTATCTTGTAGATCAAAAATACATGTTGAGTCTGTGAATCCATGTACCATGGTATAATTGGAAATATGTTATTCATATTCACTACTTGTTTCACTATTTTTTGATATTTCACTATTGCATATGTTGATTTTATCATTATTTTGGAGTTGTTTTCAATATTTTGATATTCTGACATTTTTAATTGATATAATTTCCTCTTAATTTTTTTATTTAGAGCATGCACGATGATGTTTGGATGGACTCTTAATTTTTGGTATGGATTTTTGTATTCGAATTTTATTTTTAGTTTGAAAACAACTATGGATTTTTTCTTCTAATGATCATGGTAGTGCTTTTTGTATTATGTTAATGTTGGATGATACATTAATAGTTGCACCAGTTAATTCAATTTGTTGTTTTTTTATATCCTAATTACCTAATTTGTGCAAATGAAATTTATTGTGAAATGAAGTGATCTTCAAGATATGTGAGCATTTGCACATATGTCAAGGGTGTGCTTAACTAGTTTGTGGTCAAGTGTTGCAAATTTTGGAAGGGTTTAATTTTTCAATGTGTTATCATATTTGTTGCATATGTTTTTTGCACCTATTTGATTATTATTTTTGTCAAGTTTATATAGTGTCTTTTTTAAATTTCTTTAAATACATATTTTTATACTTAATGTGTAGTTTCTTACAAAATAGGCACACATGTTTTGGCTTGTCTTAAATGTATTTTATGAATTTATTTGTTGCATTGTTTTCTTTATTTCATGCAATATGTTTCAAAATGAAAAATGATGTTCTGTCTTATTAAATGTTAGTTTTTTAATCATATCTAATAATAATAATAATAGTCTCATTTTGACATTTTGTTAATAATGGTTCATAATGAATTGTGAGTTATGTTTATTTTGGATAAGATTATGTCATAAGTACTTGTGGGTTATAAACAATTTCAATAGATATTTACATATGTGTAGTAGTGGATTTAACAATATGGATATCCATTCTAATAAAATTTTGCCTTCTTCAATTTCATCTTGATTGAATGGAATTTCCAAGTTTACAGAATATGCTTGATAATTTTTTATTCTTCTCATGTTTTGTATTAAATTAGCTCCTAAATTTATTTGTACATAAGATAATGCCTTTTAATTTTTACATAGTATTGTACTGAAAAATTATTGTGTAAGATAGTGATGTAGACATTATATGTTGCTAGATTTATTAATTAAAAAATGGAATTGAATTATATTTTAACACAATTAGATGTGTGTGGGTTAAGCCTACAAAGCCATAGATTTCCATTTTTTATTAAATGTTTGTCTAATAGGATTCAAGATCTTTGCACATACTTGATAATTGAGTATGTGTTGATGGGACAATGTACTCATTATTATTTTTGCATTATAGTGGTTCATAATTGACACAAATAAGATTGTGTCGTAGAATAAGATCACATATATAATATTTTGACATTATTCATTGAATCGAAGTTAGTTGTTTTTACATGTGAAGGACCAAATGCATATTTTTATATTTATCCATTTAATATCCACTGTATACATAAGATGTCTTGCCATAATTGTTTTCATTTTCTACTAAAGTGTGTAATATAGATAATCTTATTATACATAATATTTTTAAGTGTCATGTATTCCATGCAATATGTATAGTTCATCAAGATGTAGCTTTAGTTTGTACAATTTAATTGCATTTGGACCATCTTTATGTAAAAAATTTAAGAAATGTTTGAATAATGCCATTTCTCAAATTTAAAGGTGTATATTGAAAATGTAATAGCATACAAAATGTGTCAAATAGGAAATTTTAGACATTGTACTTAAATGCTTGACCTCATAAATGATGTTGATCATTCAAAGCACTTCAATGTTATTATATTGTGGTTGTTTTCTTTGTTCATATTCCTCTAAAATTATGGGTTTATCAATGTCTCATTTTTTTTTCTTTTGGCATTTTTGATATTTGAATGCATTTCTATTATGGACCAAAAATATATAGATATATCCTAATGTACATACCTTTTTCTTGGTGAGCCAATTGCTTGATTTATAATACAATGCACTCTTATGAAGACATTATAAATGCATTACTATTATGAACAAAAAAACAACAAATATATCTTAATGTAAATACATTTTACTTGGGGATATAACACCTTGATTTTTTGTACAATGCACTCTTGTGAAGACTTGATTTGAAGAAAATACAAGACTGTTTCAATAAAAAACAAAAGTAGTCTTTCCTTTACTTATCAATAATGACATGACTAACATTTGTTTCATCATCCAAACTATAAGGCATTGAATTTTAAAAAATCCTTATCAATTAAGAATGCATGCACCATTTTCTTTGTAATATCATAAATCACAAAAATATTATGTATTAAACAAGGAAACACATTAGGTATATGAAATTTAATATACATGATTGGAAAATAGAACCATTCATTGTCAACTTGAAAAAATAAATAAATAGTTAATACGCATATTTTTTTTATTTGGGTCTTTTAACTAATGAAAATATTGGATTATATTATTCATTGATTAAGCATGTAGACTTTGGCTTTACACTTATCAATCTAATTTGGCCACCAAAAATCCTATTCGTTGCATTTGTATATATCATGCAAGCATAATATTACACGCCTTATATATGTTTCCACATTTGGAATCCACATCTATCATGGCACTTACAACTAGAACTAGAAATAAAATCTGATTTCAAGCTTGTATTGACATGTAGGATTCAGGGTTCTATCAAGGCTTTTTGATGTAGGAACATCACTTAAGAACACTGGTTTGTCAAATTTTGGTTTGTAATTGAGTATTTTGAGCTTTAGGTGGTCTATAATAATGATTTTCATAAGATATAAGTGTTATATTAGCTCCAAAATTGAATTTGGTTGCATTTGGATTTTTCCTACCAAACTACCATTTCGAATACTTGAATTTATTGCATAATTTATATGGTCTAATTCATGTTTTTGTTAGAGTCTAAGGTTATAATTTGGTTTGTTTAGAGGTATTTTAGATATTAAGAGGTTATTTTTTTTCTTACCACCTTTTCAAGGTCATATCTTTCATGTCTAACTTTTTATAATGCCTAAGAAGACTAGTCACTAAGAATAGACATACATTGAGGAAGATCAAGAAATAGTTATAGAGTTTTTAGGAATTAAAAAAGGTAAAAATGGTTTGAAGAGTGAAATATTAGGCATGAACAAAATTTAAGAGACTTAGGGAAGCAAGAAAAGATCCAAACTTTAAATAAAATCCTACATGTTTATAAAATTTAGTGTATTCAAGTTATGAGTTCAATGAAACCAATGGAGAAAATGACAATGTAGTGATGTTTTTGTAAAGTTTAATGAGATTCCTGGTATGTGATTGTCATTTTAATTGTTTTTTTATTGTTTAGAAATAATTGGGAAGAAAGAAAATGAAAATTTCAAGACTTTAAGAACATGCTCCCTGTGACACAAAATTTTGTGAATGACTGTGTGAGAGTGTATTGATGTTCATGAATGAAAGAATATTTTAAAGAATATTGTGAATTCATTTAAAAATATTGATAAGTGTGAATACATACATACATATATTGATTTATTGGTGTATTTTTAATTGGATCATCGATTTACAGGTGTGAAAGAGAGACACTTAGGCCTTAAGAAGTTTGTGTGTGATACAGTCAAGCATCTAGTGGTGTGAAAGGTTTCGTTAACTTATTTCAAGAAATTTTAATGATTGAAAAGGTGTTTTAAAATTAAAATTAGGTGATAAAAACTTTTAATAAATGATCAGAACCCTTGTTAAGGCAAATCTCATTCAAAACAACCAACTTTATACCCACAATCCTGCACCCTATTTTTCTTGTGAATAGTTAGGTTGGTATTTGAGATTTCTAAGTATAATTTCCATTGAGTTAAGTAATATTTCAATGCAAATAGTTGATATAATTTTGCATAGACCTTTATATTTTCATTTTAGACCTCAAAAAACCATATTTAGTTTGAGAAATGTAATTTGCATCTTCTCAGGTCAATGTAGAACCCTACCTTGGGTTTTTGACCATTTTGTGGTTAAGATATCTAGACACCTTTTCAAACCTGAAAATTTCACCTGAAGCTTGGTATAATTGTTATAAATTTGAATCAAGTGTTTTATTGGAGTCTTGACATGTGTGGAATATTTAGGATCCTAAACTTAGTTTTACACTCTTAGAGACCTAATCAAGGCCTAATTGGAAGAAGGTCAGTGTGAGTTAGTAAACATACATTAGAGTTATCTCACAAAACCTTTTAGGGAGATTTATTCCCTTAATGGGTATCTAAAACTATGGTTTTTTGTCTTGAAACCTTGTGTATTTTCCAAACCATCTAAAAAAGTGCTCTAGGAGGGTTATAAGGATAGAAGGCAAATTGAGATAACTTGATTTTTGAATTGGTTAACTCTCTCCCTTTGCATTAGATTGGTATTTGAGAAGGTTGAATACCTAAACGAGGATTAAAGGAGATAACACTCTTTGAGGTAAGAGTGAAATTGATTGTTTGTTATTTAATTTTATTGATAAGTCAAAATCCTACCTAGGAAGAATCCTAGATGAGGTGGAAGAGCATGTATCCAAATAGGAGATGAAATATTGGAGGAGATAATAAACCTAAGAGTGAGTTTTGATGCAAGGTTGACATCATTAGAGGACAATCAAAGGAGATGAGTTGTAATAGGGAATATTAGTGACAAGCAAGAAGAACCAAAAGCACGAAAAGAGGAAGAAGAAGATGAAGAACATGAAGAGGAAGGAATTAATAGACTACTACAGGTAGTGATGAAACATGGGTCAAAGCCAAAGATAGAGGTTCCTACCTATGTAGGAAGATTATATGGTGAAAATTTGATTTATTGGATCACATAACTAGATAAATATTTTGATTATGAGAATGTACTAAATGAGAAAAAGGTAAAATTACTTGCAAAAAATTGAAAGGACATGTATCTATTTGGTGGGCTTATGCACAGAATGATAGGAGAAATAAAGGTAAGGACAAGATTAAATTTTGGGATAGAATGGCAACTAAATCAAAATAATTTTTTTTGCCTAGTGATTATCATACTAACCTATTCAAGAAATTGTAAAATTTGAAGCAAAAGGAGATGAGTGTCAAGGAGTATACCGAGGAGTTCTACAATTTGAAAATCAGATCAGACCGTCTATAATAATATGTAGAGAAGATAACAATGTATCTTAATGGGTTAAGATATAATATACAAGATGAATTCAGCAGGAGTAAGTCTAAGAATATGTGAGGAGTGTTATCAATATGCTTTGAAGGCAAAAGACAAGCTAAATATAAGGCAAACACAACATTCAAAAGGAAGAAATAAACCTTTTAGAGGTAGAGGAGAGCATGTAGATAGAATTTAATTGAAGGTATACGATGAAGGATAAAGTATCTCATAATGAAATGAACATACATCCAATCTAAGAGGTGGATTCAAAGGAATGAGACCATACTTCAGAGGAAGATACACATGAAGAGAAAGGGATTCAATGGATTCACTGGTAAGTGTTTCAAATGTAATAAAATTTTTGGCCATAGGTTTTGGGAGTGTCTAGATGACTCTCAAGCTAGTGGTTTTAAAATTAAAAATTAAAATCAAAATATTTCAATTAGAGGATGAAAGTGTGGGTTCTCAATCTCACATCAAGGATCTAGAAGTTGGTGAATCTTTATTGATAAGGAGAGTATTGATCAAGCCACATAAGGAGAAGGAACCTTCCCAAGGAAAAACCTTATTCAATACAACATGTAAATCTCAAGGTAAGTGTTGTAAAATGGTGATTGATTGAGGTAGTACATATAATTACACATAATCTAGTGTTAGTTGAAATGGTAGAAAAGCTTGGCTTGAAGATGTTTCCATATCCAACTCCATATAAGGTTTCATGGGTTCAAAAGGAGAAACAAGTTATTGTAAATGAACAATGTTGGGTAAATTTTTAGATTAGAAGATATCAAGACAAGGTCCTATGTCACATCATACTAATGGATGTGTGCCATGTGCTCTTAGGGAGACCTTGGCAGTATGATAAGAGAGCCATACATGATGGAGAAATAAATACCTATACCTTTGAAAAAGAAGGACATAAGCATACAATTTTACAATTGAATGAAGAGGATTAAACAATAAAATAAGGTTCTAAGGTGTTGTTGATAGGTGAGAAAGAGTTCATATAGCCAAATAATGAAGATCTGAGGTAAGTAGTATGCCATTTGATAAGCAAAAGATAAAGGTTATAACTCATAAAGAACCTAATTTATTTTCAAAAATTTATATTTTATTAAATGAACATATGAATGAATTATTTGTGGAGTTTTCTAAGAAATTATTTTATAAAATAAGTATGGAGTATCTTAAAGATTTCATTGAGAGATTTAGTCTGTTAAAATAAATTTCCATGGATGGCAATATGTACAACAAACTACCAAGTGAGTAGCAGATTGAATGAAAGGATGAAATTTCCTTGAAAGACAACAATGAATATTTTGAGGTTGGATAAAAAAATAATAAAGGGAATGAATGATTCAATAGGTCCATAATGAAGGATAAGAATAATGATAAAATTAAATGTAAGGAATAACCCATAGAATAAAACATCTTCATCAAGGAGCCAATGAACATGGAAGAAAAGAAGAAAACAATGATCCAAGTCCAAGGCAATGTACATGAGAGAAAAATAATCTTCATAATTGATGAAAGAAGGAAAGGTGCAAAGTTTTTCGATCATGTTCATAAGAACAAGACACATATGAGTGATGAAGACTATAATGAATATATTGGCACATAAGATTAAGAATAAAATGATGTTCTGAAGTTAAAGAGGAATGAAGAGAGAGTGAACCAAGTGAAGGATAATAATGGGCATCTCAAGGTCCATTATGACAATAGAAATTATGAGTATACCAAATAATGTAGTAATGAAAAGTAGTGGATCAAGGATTATGATACATAAGTGGTTTTATTTAATGCCTTTTTTGCATGTGTAGGTACAGTTGAAGAAGGTTTAGAGATGAGCAAAGAGGAGATTGATCTCAAAAAATAAATATGCACACTTGAAATGGATGTAACATTGTATACATATTTATCACTCTTGAGAATACCATTGGATACAAAAGACACACACACACACACACACACACACACACACACATGTGTAAAATATAAGGACTATTGAAGAGAAGGAGAAGATATCTGGAAGCATCTACAACAAAGGATGGTTCATGAGTAAGAGCTCATGAAAGTTTTTCAAGGCTAGTAGTTTGATGCAAGAGCATCACTTAAGAACATTAGTTTGTCAAATTTTGGATTATAATTGAGTATTTTTAGTATTAGGTGGTTTATAATAATTATTTTTATAGGATATAAGTGTTATATTATCTCCAAATTTGAATTTGGTCCCATTTGGCATTTTCTTGCCAAATCTGCCATTTCAAATATTTAAATTTATTGCATAGTTTATATGGTCTAATTCATGTTTTTATTAGAGTATAAGGTTGGAATTTGGTTTGGTTAGAGGTATTTTATATATTAAGAGGTTATTTTTTTGATTTCCATCTTTTGAAATTCATATTATCCATGTCTAACTTTGTATAATGCCTAAGAAAGCTAGTCACCAAGAATGGATATAAGTTGAAGAAGATTAAGAAACAATCATAGAGTTTTTAGGAGTTAAAAAAGGTGATAATGGTTAGAGGATAGAATTATTATTAATATAAAAAGGTGAGGAGCCTTGAGGAAGAAATTAAATATCCAAACTTTAATTAAAACCCATCATGTTTATAAAATTATGTGTATTCAAGTTATGAGTTCATTGAAATTAATAGAGAAAAGAATAATGTAGTGATGTTTTTGTAAACTTAAATGAGTTTCATAGTATGTGATTGTAATTTTAATTATTTTTTATTGTTTATAAATAATTTTGAAATAAAGGAAATGAAAAGTTTAAGACTTCAAGAGTATGCTACATGTGTATTGATGTTCATGAATGAAAGAAGCTTTTGAAGAATATTGTGAATGCATATGAAAATATTGGTAAGTGTTACTACCTATATTTATTGATTTCTTGGTGTAGTTTAATTAGATCATTTATTTACAATTTTTAAAGAGAGACAATTAGGCTTTAATAATTTTGTGTGTGATACAATCAAGCATCCAGTGGTGTGACAGGTTTCTTTAACTGATTTCAAGCAATTTTAATGATTAAAAAGTGTTGGAAATTTGATATTAGGTGAAACAAAATTGTATTGAATAATAATAACCCTTGTTAATAAAAATCTCATTCAAAATAAAAAACTTCATACCTACAATCCTATACCCTATTTTTCTTGTCAATAATCAGGTTGGTATTTGAGATTTTTGAGTATAATTTCCACTGAGTTGATTAATATTTCAATGAAAATAGTTGATATAAATTATAATAGACATTTATATTATGGTTTTATAGCTTGAAACACCATATTGAGTTTGATAAATCCAATTTGCATCCTCTCAGGTCTATGTAGAACATTGCCTAGGGATTTTGACCATTTTGTGGTTAAGTTATCGAGACACCTTTTCAAACTCTCCAATTGCACCTGAAGCTTGGTATTATTTTTATAAAGGTGAATCAAGTGTTTTATTAGAGTTTTTACACATCTGGAGGATTTAAGAGCCTAAAATCATTTTTACAATCTTATAGACCTAATTGAGGCCTAATTGCAAGAATGTCAGGTTGAGTTAGCACATTAGATCAAAAATATTTGTAGGGAGATGTATTCCCTTAATGGGTATCTAAAACTATGTGCTATTTGTCTTGAACCTTGTGTATTTTCCAAACCATTTGAAAAAGTGCTCTAGGAGGGCTATAAGGATATAAGGCAAATTGAGATAATTCTATCCCTTTGCATCACTTTTCCTTTACATTACATATACACTATGAATATATATTATTTGATAGTTTATTTTTCATTCCCTTTCAAACTCTCTTAAATATAAACACATACATAAAGACAAAAAACTTTGTGAAATCACCATCCAAGAAATAGTGCATAGAATAAATCAAGTAACTATCTTTTCCACTTATGTCGCTAAACACAAAGGCACAAAAAAGTAAAACAAAATAATGTGATGAAGAAATTAATTCTGTGAAAATTACATGGCCTTGGATCATATGAAATAAAATTTTAAAATGTTTTCTTAAGAAAATATGAAAGTGTCAAGAATATACAAGTTTTTTCAAGTAAAATATTTACTCTCAATTTTAACATAATTTATGTATAATTAGTTTTGATAGTAATAATCATGGTTATATTTTTATGTATCAGTTTATAATAAGAGACACAAACTCAATGGTTAAGGGTGTTGGCAAATAGTAGCATTGAGATGGGGGACCTCCAGAAATGTCTCCTTGTTAACATCATCATTTAAATTCAATGAGTGCCAAACACACCATTCACACTAGTAAAATCACCAATATATAAAAAATATGAGTCAATATAAATTAACTCAAATTGAACAACTAAATCCCAAAAATCATACCACATAAAATTTAAAAACCTAAAATATTAGTTTGGCTTCATTTGTAATTATCAAACTATTTTAATGATAAGTAAAAGGATCTGATATCAAGGGCCATGTAGCAACCAGTCCCTTCCTTAGTACTAAAAATTGTTTATGATTCACTCTGCATGTGAATTTGTAATGTAAGTCTAGTGTAACAATGAATGCTAGGTCAGAGTAATACAAGTGAACAAAAAAAGTAAAATTAATAGTCTATGGAAAAGGAGTAATGACTAATGCTTATAACATAGAGATATTAATTGCATAAAAGAAAAAAATACCCACTATTATTTTTAATATGCTAAAATGCAAATGTGAAAAGTAAGAGATGAGATAAGAATGATGTAAGAATTTATAGATTTAATTACGTATAAACTCAAACCAAAACACCATATATATTATAAAGATGAATCCTGTGAGGAGGTTTGAAGTAACATTAAGCTAGATGGTAGAGTATTTCATTGATACACATCTATGAGAAAGGTTGTAGTTTGTGTAAAATATGTAAAGTGAACTTTAATTTCAAACAAAGAACACAAACTAGTTGTACTTGTGTGCATTTTGAAGTACATTTTTGAAATTAAGAAAAAAATTCAAAGGTGGATGAATAATATGTTTATATATCTTAGTTTTTATTTTTTATGTTAGCATGTACAATGATTTTTTTTTAGTTATGTGTAAATTTACCTTGAAATGAAAAACCTCGGAGCAAGTAGATAGTGGCAATTTTGTCTGTCATGTAGTCATTGTGTGAAATTTTTGTCTATACATGTAGTGTTGTCTTTAATGGTGGGCTTGAAAAAATGCATTGTATATTAATAGTTTTGATAGTTTTTGGTGATAGGAAGGATAATGAATTGTTGTGCCTTGGAGTGGTTGTAGGGATTAAATTAAAAAGATGCATTTGTTATAAATGAATTGAAAGGGATTGGAATATATATTTAAAATTGTTCATATTCTTTTGACTTGAAAGAAACCAGGTACAAATGTTAAAATATAATATAAAAAATAATCGTAATAATAATAAACAAACATATATGCTATAAAACCAATCGAATTTAGACAAGTTATCTAGTCCTTAAGTTTAATTTTCAACATTGTATTTCTTGATATTTTGATAGCTTTATATGGTTTTATAATCTAGTCTTTCAAGCATACATGCTTTGCTTTCATCAACTTTATGGAAAAAAATTGGTCAATTTATAGCATGTGGCAGTGACTCAACATTTAGGTGACTGTGCAATATCTCTTCATTTGTTTATGGATACGATGTCAACTTTTATGATAATTTTTTAGGGAAATAAGAAGATGATACTAGTGTATTTGTTTAATTTTTAATTGAGGTTATTTGTTTATTTTATTTTTGATTTTGAATTATGATTGATATTTAATACGCAGGATGATGTAATATGCTTCTTTGAGTTCATGAATTGGCAGTTAATGTTATAGTTTGGTATGATGATAGAATGATGAATGTAACTTTTGGTCAATGTGAAAAAGATGAGTGAAAAATTGGATAAAGGTATTCATATGTTATTCTTTGATGAACTGTATAGCACAACTAGAAATTTATTATTGACCACCCAAACTTATTATTCTTTTGAATATAATAAATGCATGTTGGTTTGTTGATGTCCATTTGATTTTTTTTTGAGGTAGAAATTTTGGCACAAATTTTGAGCCAGTCTATGTAGCAATCATTATTTGATTCAGTTCCATGTCTAGCAGTAAAATCGAGTAACAAAGCAAGATTTTTTTATTTATAAAAAAATGGGAGAACACAAGGAGATCTGGGAACAAGGTTTATAGTTTTTTTATTAATTTAGTATACATATTTATAATTGGATAGGGGAAAAAACATGCATTCTACTTGGTTTTTCAATTGAGGCAAGTAAACACAAGATGGTTACAGAGAAAAGTATTTGGAAAAAACCCTTGATGTGAAGTTTTGTGAGAATCTAGAGTAGAGGATTACAAACTTAGTTGTGTAGAAATCATAGTCAAAAAATGGTTGAATTCAAGATGACAAATGTTTTCAAATTTAAATCTAAAAAACATGGTCGAAGCTTATTCCACATAAAAAATGATAGAAATAGAACCAAGAATAGAAAAAGCATCCTCCATTCATCCATTGCAATAGTTCAAGTTGAAACTAAAAATAAAATCCAAAAATAAATAAACTCACTCCAGTGTAAACCTTTTAGCCATGTAAGGTTGTGTGAGGACTAGATTTATGTAGTTTACATTGTTTCAATATGCCATAAGAGCTATGATTAACACTAGATTATTTTTTAGAGTATTTTCAATGTAAAGTAAGATATATTATAGAGTAAACATTACATTGACAAGTAATATGATAGATAACATACCTCTATTCTTCCTTTAAGCAATACATTTAAGTCTTCTAATGATTTTTTGACTTTCAATAGTATGATGAATGTTTATTAAGTAGTATTCAAAGATCTTTTAAGGTCATTTCATTTTACTAAATTTTTGAACAAGTACATTGGGAATTATTTGCCTTGTAGCTTTTGTTTAATTATAACAAACAAAAGTTCCAAATAAATAAATATGCAAAACTGGAAGAAAATATATTTAGTTTTATGTAACAAGATATATTTAAAAGTGTGAAGTATATGTTGGAATGGAAGCTTGCCTTTGATGTGTCATCTTTAGAATTTCCATCTTATAATTCAAAAATTAGTTGTATCCTAGATTGTTTTGTAGAAGTTACAATTGCAACAATTTTACTCATTATTTAGGCTTCAGTGATGATTAGTAGTTTGCTTGATTTTTAAATTTGGATTGGAATCATATTCTATGTAGATAATAGGTATGGTTTATATTGTGCTCAATTCATTCAATAGTAGTATAGTATCACAATGTCCATGATCATAGTTAGTTTTGGGAGCATTTCCAATGTTTGAAATATGTTTCGATTTTCCTAGACATAATATTATGTTTGCCTATTTGAATAAGGTTTTTAGTTACACTAAGTGTAATTTCCATTTCCCCATTTATGTATATCAAATCAACATGTAACAATTGATTATTTTATTCTTTCTATAACATTGTTTTGTAGATGATAAGGACATCTTATTCAGACACATTTCTATATTTATGGCTGTTAAGATTATTGATTGATGTCAAGGAAGACTAGGTTGTTTTCCTACACGTAATTTTGATGTAAATGATAATATGTATGAAGAAACATGGAATTTTAGAAACTATAATTTTCTTAGAGCATAATTTTTTGCATCAATTTTCAATGTTTCAATATCTTCTATGCTTTTGAATGTCCTTTTCATGTTGCCTATGATGGTGCAATGAAATTAAAAAGAGAAGGAAAGTAGTAAGATGGTTGAGTACATAAAAATATATATTGATATTCAAAACATCAGTAGACATTTATTAGAAAAACATTTGTAATGTACTGCATGTGTACATTATGATATCTATTTGTATAAGATAATTGTCAATTTGTAGTGTTTGGTTGTTTTGAATTTATTTAGCTTCTTGTATTCATGTATTGCATTATATCATATGTGCATTACATATGGCCAAGAAGACAATGCCATGATAATTCTAATAGCAATCTAATTTTAAAATATGATGTTATTGTGCTTATATGTTTGACCATATGTGATTAATAATTGACGTGGATAATGCATTTTGATTTTACATCAGAAAATACATATTGTGGGTTCTCATGTGGCGTTCAAGTCTTTGTGCATTATTTTTTTGATTTTACGTGTCAATGTTAAAATCACCTACTATATATGTGTTATATTTTTATTACTTAATGCATTATTCGTAATATATATGATGTTTAAAATAATTACATTTCATGCTGTATATAAATTTACAATCACAATTTATTGTTATGGTTAATAATAATTGCTAATGTGGATTCAACATTGCTTCTCTTGTATTACATTGTTTTTCAAATACAATTATGTTTTTTGGTGCAAACCATGATTTTGTGAACATGAAATATTGAAACATAGTTGAAATGTTACAATAAATTATCTATTGCAATGTTTGCAATATGTGTCTCTTAGAAACACAATATGTCAAAGTGAATTATGTCATGATCATTATAACATCTTCTATGTGTGCTTATAAGATTATTAAATTTAAATATTAAATAAGATTATGATAATTTACATTTATATGATTTTTTTTTTTCTAGTTTCTATTTGACATGTGTTTATATTCGTAACATCTCTGTGGTTATCTTTTATTTCAGCTTGAAATTATTCATTGTTAATGGAGCCAATAAGTATAATGAATCGATGTATCATACATGTGACAAAATTATATATCTAAAAACCCTTAATGTGTAAATTTATAATGGTCAAATTCAAGGTCATCCATTGTGAGGCCTTGTGATCTATGAATTATTCGTGCACATGCAAGTTGCATTGGAGATATGATACATAGTGTGTGCTTTGAATGTTCCATCTTAGCCTTGGAATAATCCATATTGAATGTCAGGTTTTAATACAATGATAAGAGGAAGTGTGCATGAATGATGATATGATTGTGTTCTTTCATATACATTTTATTATTTGTTAATTACATTTATGATAATATTAGTTCCTAGAATAATAGACACCATCCTGGCATTGTGTTTGTCAACATCATCACTTTTTAAAAAGAGATATGGGAATATTGGATTGTTAGGCACAAAGTGAAAATATTTTTTTATTAATATAAGCTATGTCATCATTTTTTTAGATGGTGCACATAAATAGTTATTAACTGTTATAATTTTTTGTTGTCTCGTCAATGCTACGGTTGGTAAATTTTTACATTATTTTTATAATATTCATATGTAATGAGTTCATAATTTATTTTTGGATGTTCAAAGATTAGAAAATAATGTACAGGTTCTACTTAATAATGTCCTTGTAGAGAAACATATCTACATTTCCAAAGTAGTATGTAAGAAAATACATTATATATCACAATCTATTGTCCATTGAATACAATAAGTGGGCACCTACTAATGGTATTTAATCCATAAAAATGAATCATATTTGATCATAGTGCTTTAATAATGTGTTGATAATTTTAGAGTTAAGTGGAATAAGGTATAATTTTTTAAAGGGTAGAAGGAATGTAGAGTGCAATGTTACTCCACCAACATTGTATGTTTCTTTTCTAATGTATTTTATTATTAGATTTCTATCAATGAATTTGTTATTTAAACAAAATAGTGTCTCATTTATGAATTTTGATGTAAATATTTTCCCCATACCACCACCTCTTGTTTAAAATAATTAAATTATTTTGATGGATCAATTCATTTTTTCATTGCCTTATATTTTAAAATTGAATGTTGCTCATTGTTCAATGATCTCCTAATTTTGTAGTAGTCATTGTTGTTAGATATAAATGGATGTTTGACTATTTAAATGGAATCTAAATTGTATTTATTTCTATCTAAGTCTTGGAATAAATGTAAATCAGATTTCACATCACACTCTTCATGATTAGGTTCATTGTCTTTTTGACTCAATTATTTTTGTCAATGATGTTATTGTCAAATTCATCCTTGTCAACAATTTCATCTACGTCCCCCCAAGTAGATTTTATATGATAAGTGAATTTAGCTTCATTTTGTTTCACCTTTTTTTCATGGATTGTATATGTATATATCCATTTCGGGAAACCATATTTTAGGCTGTTTACATTTCCCATAAAGGATTATATAAAAATAGCCTTTTCATAAATCCAGTAACACAGTTCTTTTTTTGGTATTCAAAAGCAAATTCATCAAGGAAAATGTCTGTTAGTTATTCTAGTCCTTGATCACAGTATTGTATTAGCTATTTTTGCATGAAATCCTCTAATTCATCATGGACCAAATTTTTTGGACATTTTAGGATCAATGTGAATTATTATGATCAAATTGTGTTTATGATTATGCATTTCCTTGAGAAACTATTCAATGGTAGTCATAAGGTTGTGAAAAACTTGTTGAGAAAAAGTTTAATGTTTATTAAGCAATGTGTTTTCAAGGTTTTATATCATCTGAATAACATCTATATTTGTGGCTTGATGTTGTTTATGCATTATTTCAAATGCTCTTGACATTGACCTATAAAATTGTATCATATAAGAGGTACAATAAGATACTGTAGAATAAACATTCAGAATAAATTATGCATATGTATTGGATTTCTATAAATGTGTTTTTTAAAGATATTAGTCCATGCTTGTGATGATTTCTGTTTCAAAAAAAATGTTGGTTATTTAAGTTTGATTTTTTTTGCTTATATACATTCATTTTCATTAATTTTTAATTCTACTAAAAACATGTCAAATGTAACATTAATTTAATAGCATTTATTTTCCAAAGTAGGAAAAATATGTGTTGAATTTCTGAAAGCCAAGTTATTATTCTATTTACATGGATTAAGGATTATTTTTATATTCATTATAGGGGTTGGGAGATTGTAGCTAAAATGTGATTTTTAAATTTTTTTCTTACAACTCTTTGTGTGGTGGTATTCATGTAGTTTGATTATATTTAAATCAAGGATGTTTACATCACAAGATATATAATTATCTAAAAAGCTTGTAATCTCAAAATTATTGTCCTTTCCACAAATCAATTCAAATTTTATCCATAACATGAAATTCATATGCTGATTTACTAAATTTTGTAACTTTATAACTAAAAAATGAGCTTGTATCGATCTAAGAAAAGATTCATCTTTGTATACCATTTTTAACATTGTGTTGATTATATGTCTACAACATCATGTACATGTTACAAAAACTTTTCACACCAACTATTATCAACTATATTGAAAGTATTAGTTTATGTAATGAACCACTACACCAAAACCTCGAGGTGTTAGTGAAGTTCGCCCACCAGGACCATAACATCCCACCACGCTTCTAAAGCCCAAACTCTAGGCTAGATTTGCACTCGTACCACCAAGATTCTCTAAGTGTACGAGCCCCAAATGAACACTGCCATGCCGGCGTAGCCACCTGCTCTGTGACTTGAACCTGGGTGGAGGCTCTGATACCACATGTAACAAACCACTACGTCAAAACCTCAAGGTGTTAGTGAAGTTTGCCCACTAGGACCATAACATCCTTGATAAGATCTTGATATTCAATATATGAAGAAATACCCTTAAGGTAGGGAAACACCATATAATAATCCTTTAGGAAGGAATAACTCCACAATGTCTCTTCGAGGGGACAACCTCCAATATCCTCTTACAATAGAAGACTCAATGCTTACTTGATATCTTTACCATGATAATCATCTCCTATATATATACATCTATCTAAGCCATGGATGGGTAACCTCCTAATCTCAATGTAGGTTGACCATTACCCAATGTACTACTTCTACAAGTTACTCTATTATCCTAATATATTGTACCCATATAACTAACTAAGGGGATGTGTGCTACATGTCGACATCTCCATCAACCCATATACAATAATATATCATATCCCTAGGTACATAACATTACTTCCCTCCTTGACATGTTTCATCCTCAAAACATAGGAAGAAACCAAATAATGAGTGTGCTTCAAATCATTGCACACTTGTCTCGAATCTCGATCATCTAACCATCCATATGTGATCTTCGCAAGTGATATCTCTCCAAGCTTGTGTCCAAAATCTGTTATGCTCCTTTGATTTCAGTCACGATCATACTTATACTACTTTGGTGTCCAAGAATAATTATTCCTCTTTTTATTCCATGTACCATATTTTGTTGTGCTACTCTGATTCCAACCATGACCATAGTAGGTATTCTTCCATGCATAGTCATAGTGATTTCCCCATTTATTCCATGTTCCATAGTATTTTTTTCTTTGGATTCCATGCATATCCATAATTATTTGAAATTTCATTTCCTGTATAGATAAAATGATTATTGTTATAACACTTCCTCACCTGGTTCCATGATTGTTTGCTCTCATGATGATGTGGGTGTCTATATACCTCAACTTTTTCCAATACCTTGACCTTATCCACCTTTGCTTCTACCTCTTCCACCTTTTCCTTCTTTGTCTCTTGAGTATATGAAGTGTTCATTTGTAGTTCATCTTTATCTATATCATCTGAATCTTCATCATGATCTTCATCCCCTGTTTCAATCTCATCCTTATGATCTACCTGGATTATTATTGGTGCCTTTTTCACTATGATATCTTGTAAAGTGATCTTATTTTTCTTATACCAAAACTTCATGAACTTTTTTTGAATATTAATATTCATTGTTCCCAAAGTCTCTAACCATGGATATCCAAGAACTATATCCACATCATCCATATCCAAAGCATAAAAATCTGAATGCAAAACAATTTTTTTCATAATGAGCTTCAAATCTTTAAACAGTGAAATAATATTACCATCTACTTGAACCTCCTTGATATTATTTTCTTGAACATGTAGATGTTTGGCCACATTCATGTTAATGAAGTTATACTTACTGGTAGGGTTTATGGACACAACCACCTTCTTCTTTTGATTGAATCCATGAAATTGAAAAATTGACTCAAATTTCTTTGGAGTGAAATTATTTGAACCCTTATCATCCAATTCTTCTTCTTCTTCTTCTTCTTCTATTGCTTCTTATACTTCTTCTTCTTCTTGTTCTTCTACTGATTTTTCTATTTCTTCTTCTTCTTTTTCTGCTTCTTCTTTTTCTACTTTTTTTATAGCCCAATGATCTAAAATTTTTTGTTCCATTTATTTCCATGAAGAAAACCTTTCTATACAGCTTAATTGATCAAACCAATGTAGTGCAGGCCCAGACAAAAAAGGAAGTAATCATCTTTGCCCAAAAGTTTTTGTAAAATAATTCTCCAAAAGGAGCCACCATTCTTTAACATCAATATAATCTTCTCCTGAAAATGTTTACAACTCCATGATCCTTAAAAAAATTAGGGTTCATGAAACCCTAAAATGTCAATAACTCATCCATAAAATCACAACAAATCACTCCAAACAACTCAAAAAATTCTAAAATTTTGATTGTGCTTCTCTTAAATCTATTTACATCTCCAGTAAAAATTTTGAATAAAATTTCTTTATATTTCGGAAGATATAGCAAAATTATTATAAACCATAAAATAGAAATAAATCTCTAAAAATATCAATTTTTTTACTATGACTTATTTGAAATATTATCCATATCTAGTAAAAAATTCATGAAAAAATTTGCAACCAATCAAAAGTTATTGATGATTAAAAAAAAACCAGGGTTTAATTCCACAAATTGTCCAAATCGAAGCTCTGATACCACTTGATAAGATCTTGATATTCAATATATGAAGAAATACCCTTAAGGTAGGGAAACACTATATAATAATCCTTTAGGAAGGAATATCTCCACAATGTCTCTTTGAGGGGACAACCTTCAATATCCTCTTACAATAGAAGACTCAATGCTTACTTGATATCTTTACCATGATAATCATCTCCTATATATATACATCTATCTAACCCATGGATGGGTAACCTCCTAATCCCAATGTAGGCCGACCATTCCCCAATGTACTACTTCTACACGTTACTCTATTATCCTAATATATTGTACCCATATAACTAACTAAGGGGATGTGTGCCATATGTCAGCATCTCCATCAACCCATATACAATAATATATCATATCCCTAGGTACATAGTAGTTTATTTTGATTTTTGTTATTTTTCATTTCTATCATGCAATTTGTGAGTGGTTCCCAATGGTGTCTAGAACTTGAAAATGTAACAAATAGCACTGGTGTTATGTAACAAATAACATTGGTGTTCCCAATTGATGAATCATTGAAAATGAGCTTTTTATTAGTTGTAAATAATATGGGGATATTCATATTTTTTGAGATCGATATATCCAACATTGGATTTCATTAATTTGTCTAAATTTAGTTTATATTTAACATATTTTTTGACAAATTTTCTTCCTTTTATTTGTCCCTTTATAATTATTACCCACATGGTTGTAGCTAATTGGTCTATGATAATTTTCATTGCTTTGAAAAATAGATTTGTAATATGATATACAAATTCAAGAATTACATGTTGTAATTCCCAATGTGAAATTTTAGCATAGGAAAATCTATTTTATGTCCTCATTATAAGGACAACCATAAAATTTGTTGGTAAATTCATTTCCTTAGTGTACTTGTCTTTAGAAATTTCAAGTGGTTATTGGCCCTTTACAGGTGCAAGTTGGATGATTTTATCTTGTAGATAAAAAATACATGTTGAGTCTATGAATCTGCATGTACCATAGTGTGATTGGGAATATGTTCTTCATATTCACTATTTTTTTTGCTATTTTATGATATTTCATTATTGCATATGACTTTATCATTCTCGTTTGGAGGAATTGTTTTCAATATTTTGTTATTCTAACATTTTATAATTGATACAATTTCCTCTTATAAAATTTCTTTAGAGCATGCATGATGATGTTGGGATTGACCCTTCCTTTTTGGTATGATTTTTTGTATTCAAATTTTATTTTTATTTTGAAATCAACTACGTATTTTTTATATAATGAGCATGGTAGTGATTTTTGTATTATGTCGATGTTGGAAGATACATTAATAATCACATTACTTAATTCAATTTGTTATTTTTTGTATCCTAATTGTATAATTTGTGTAAATGAAATTCATAGTGAAAGAAAGTGATCTTCAAGATATGTGAGCATTTACACATATGTCCAAGGTATATTTAACAAGATGTGGTTAAGTGTTACAAATTTTTTAAGAGTTCCATTTGTAAATGCATTATTAGATTTGATGCATATCTTTTATGTTCCTATTTGATTGTTTTTGGACAAGTTTATAGGCATGCATTTTTTCTAATTACTTTAAAAGATGTATTGTTATACTTAATGTGTAGTTGCTTGCAAACTAGGTACACATGTTTTGAACTGTCTTGAATGTCTTTTATGAATTTATTTATTGCATTTTCTTCTTGATTTCATGTAATACATTTCAAAAATGCAAAAAGATGTTCTAGGTGTCTTAATACATGCTATTTTTTTAATAGTAACTAATAAAAATAATCTAATTTTAATATTTTGTTAATAATGGTTCATAATGAATTATGAGTTGTGTTTGTTTTGAAGAAGATTATGTCGTAAGTAATTACGGGTTGTAAACAATTACAATAGATCTTTATTATATGTGTACTAGTGGATTTAGAAATATGGATATCCACCAATAAGGTGGAGGTGAGTTGGTTTGGTCACTTGGATGTATCCAAGCCCATCAAGGTTTGATTCTCACTGAGTCATGTGAGGCTAGTTATGGTCATGAGTATCAGGTATACTGCTAATGGATCATATTCGATCACTAGTGGTCGATGATGGTTCCCATGGAGTGTGCAGGTGGGTCCAATGGTATAGGAGGTAATTTTAGTTGATGGTAATGCTTGATAGTTGGTGTGGCTTATTATCTATGGGCTATAACATTATATTGAGGTAGTGTAGTCATTAATGGAATTCTCTTGGGGATATAGGGCCCCTTATTGTATCTTATACCACTTATTACTCTAGTGATTAAAATCAATTTCCAATTCATAGCTCTAGTCACAAAGTGAATACTAATAAAAAAACAATATCCAATATCTATTCCAATAAAAAATTTCCTTCTTCAATTTCACTTGATTTAATGTAATTTTTAAGTTTAATGAATATGCTTGCCAATTTTAAATTCCATTTATGTTTTATATTGAATTAACTCCTAATTTTTTATTTGATATGGTAAAAATATTGGTTTTATAGGGATGAGGAACTATAGTATATAAAAGTGTAGTAAACAAGAGCAAGCCCCATGCACTGAAAGACAAACACCAAAAAATAGCACTGGCAACTAACTAACCATATGGAGGACAAAACAAACATAAAGTAAATCTAAGAGGGGGGATCCATCCATAGGTAAATTCACATCCTAAATCACCTTCTCCTACATGACTTGTCTATTCATTGTGATTCTATCCCTAGTTATGTTTCCCAGGCCTTCCACGTCCTCCTTAGGCAGGATCATTTTGGGTCTCTTCCGCAACTATTCTTTCATAGGGGTCTTCTTGGTGGGGGATTTTTGGGGGAGCTCAAGGGAAGAAGTCTCTACTTTCATGATATGTTTCTTTAAGGGGGTCCTTTTAGCCTTTACTATTTGAGTGAAATACTGGATCATTTTGGCAACCTCCTTGTTCATGGAACTCCAATCTTGGATTAATATCCCTACCTCATGAAGTTTGTTATTAGACCTTTCCAACTGATCCTTTTTAGTTTTAATCTCTTATGTGAGAGGGATATTTAGTTTCTTCACTGCTTCTCTAAGATTACTTCATCCATAAAAAGTGGTTTAGTCTTTAAAATAGAGAGTTTTAGGGGAGGATCCCTGATTAATTTTTTGTAATTGGGGTTAGATTGTAAAAACTAGTTATTGAGTGGTGAGATCCCGAGGTAGGATCTTCTTCAGGGGTGGCCTCCTCAATAACAAACCCCTATGATGGAAACTTCTTATCTCAAAGGGTCTCATCATATTTTACTAATAATAGGATAAGGCCCTAGTGTAAGATGGGATTGGATTCATTGATTTGGTACGTGAGAATAATGCTCTCTAGGGATTTCAGGAGGTAATAAGGAATGATGATTTTGAAACCCTAAAAATGGTTTATCAAAAGAAAGTGATGTAAAAAATGAGGGTATACTTACCTTCAATCATAAGATACTTCATTATTTTCAAGCAGACTTTAGTCTGTTGACGTGGAAGATCTAAGAAAGGAAACCCCTTTTTATCCATTTTAATGAACTTGTTGGTTCAAAAAAACATTTGTAAGTGTTACTATTTTTTCAATTGAAATTTGAATGATTTTGTTCCTTTGCATGAAATTCTTGAGTCTTCAAAAATTACCTCATTTTTTATAGAGATTCTAGTTCCTCTTACTTACACAACCCTCTTGTTCCACATCATAATAAATTCCTTTGATAAATCGACATCGTGGTCATTTACCCTCAACATAAATTCAGTGAGGCCTCCTATGTGAAGCTTCTTCCAAACCTTCTTATGCTTTTAACCTCTGATCAAGAAGTTGGTTCAAGATGGTCCCTGTCTCCACCCATCTCAATAGTAGCCTGAGAGCCAAAGATAGAATATTTCGAACCCTAGTAACTCTTAGATCTAATGACTTGAATTAAACTTGCAGTATATGATTTCTCCCACCCTTTGTAATTAATTGTCCATGTTATGGAGTGATGGTGGGTCATGATTTTTGAAAGCCTTCACTTAAGAATTAAAATTTGTGCATGTAATAGTTTTTTCGTCATCCTATCCATAAATGACTTCATTTTGAATAGTTGAATTAGCTCCTAAATTTATTTGCAGTAAAATAATGCCCTTTATTTGACATAGTATTGCATTACAAAATGACTGTGCAAGATAGCGATATAGAAAATATATGTTGTATTTTAAATTTGTTAATTAAAAATGGGATTGAATAAGATTTAACCACAATTATATATGTGGGGGATAGGCCTACACAAGCCATAAATTTCATTTTTTTATGAAATGTTTTTCCAATAGGATTCAAGATCTATGCACATACTTGATAGTTGAGTATGTGTTGATGGGACAATGTAATCATTATTATTTTGCAATATAGTTGTTCATAATGGCCAAAAATAGGATTTGTGTCATAGAAAAATATTGCATATAAAATCTTTTAAAATTATTCATTGAATCAAAGGTAGTTGTTTTTACTTGTGAAGGATCAAATGCAAATTTTTATATTTAACCATTTAGCTAGCCAATGTATACATAAGTTGTCTCCCCGTAGTCTGATTTAACTTTTTACTATACATGATGTTTTTCATGTCACATAGTCCATGCAATATGTTAAGTTTGTTAGTATGTAACTTTAATTCATATGATTTAACTACATTTAGATCACTTGTATGTAAACAATTTATAAAATGTTCAATATGCTATTTCTCAAATTTAAAGGTGTATATTAAAAATGTAATAACACATGAAATGTTTCAAATAAGAAAAATTTGACATTATACTTAAATTCTTGACCTTAGAAATAATGGTGTTCATCCAGATCATCTTCAATGTTATTGTATTGTGGTTGTGTTCTTTGTTCATATTCCTCTAAAATTATGGGTTTGTTTAATGTCTCATTTTTTTTATTTTGAAATTTTTGATATTCAAATGAATTGATATTATGAACCAAAAAAATAAAGTTTATCTTAAAGTACATACCTTTTTCTTGGTGATCCAATAACTTGATGATATAATGCACTCTTATGAAGACATTACAAATGCATTGCTACTATGAAAAAAAAACTACAAATATATCTTGATGTAATTACCTTTTACTTGGTGGTATAGAAAATTGTTTTTTTTTATAATGCACTCTTGTGAAGACTTGATTTGATTAAAACATGAGATTATTTTAGTAAAAAACAAAATTAGTTTTCCTTTACTCATTAATAATGACATTGGTAATATCTGTTGCATCATCCAAACTATATACACTTAATTTTTAAAAATAATTATAAATTAAGAATGGGGTAAGAGCAAAAAGATGATGGAAAATTCTGTGGACATTATAGCATAACACATATGCATTATTGGATAATGTGTATGAATTATGATTTCTAGGCTCGATAAATACTGAACCTAAAGAAGTACATACAATAACACATACATGTTTTTTCTTGTGAAAATTTGAATTGACAAAAACATGGGAGTTTGAAATATTAAATAACTAAAGCATATACATGCTATATTGTGTATGTGCAATAACATGTATGCACTATAGCGCATACACGTTATGGTCCAATGAAAGCATTAAAGGGGTATACTGCAAAAAGGGAATGAAATAGAAGGTGGGGGGATGGTTTACTAAAATAAATGTTAAGTATAAGTTGATATTTATATTGTTACATTTATATAACTCATCATTTAAATTTATTTTAGTAAATATAAAAAATTAGGGTCACTCTGCATCTAATAGAGTTAGTATCACAATTACAGACCTTAAGATATGAGGATAGTTTTTTAAAATCTAATATGGTTAGTACTTAGGCATTTTCAGGGATTGGTATTTAACCTAATAATTTTAAGGCATAAATTTTGTAATTGATGTCCATTTTGGGTAAATGTGTAATCATTTTTTAGGTTTTTATGCCTTTCAAATTGCTTGCTAGAATTTTTGGTAGTCCTAGGTTTCTCAAAATTAAAGTTTACAAACCACTCACTTTGAATTCAAGCCAAAGTGGTGTGATTAGGGAATTATAGGTCACATTGATAAATTTTTCACATCAAATAACCACTTTGTGTTAATTTCACTTACTCATCATCCCTCCCTCATCCCTAATCACTTTCTCTTCATACCTCATTATCCATAATCACTCCTTCCTCATCCGTCCTCATCCCTAATCACTCCCTCATTGACCTCACCATACCTCATCATATTTTATCACTCCCTCATTATCCTTAATCACTCTCTCATTGAAACTCACCTTCCCTCATTATCCCTAATCTCTTATTTACCATCCCTCATCACCCCTAATCACTCTCTCAAATGACCCTCACCATCCTTGATCATATCTAATCACTCCTTCATCATACCTAATCACTCCATAATTGACCTTCACCATCCCTCATCATACCTAATCAATGCCTCCTAATCCCTCATTATATCTAATCACTCCCTCATTTATCCTTACCATCCTTAATCATCTATAATCACTCCCTCATCATCCCTAATCACTCCTTCATTGACCCTCACCATCCCTCATCATTCCTAATGTCTCCCTCATCATCTCTCATCATACTTATTCATTTCCTCCTCATCCCTCCTCATATTTAATCACTCCCTCCAATACCTTGATGGTGGGTATAATTACTTCATACTTATGCCTGATTGGATTATATTTTAATTCAAGATTTTACTCATGTTGGGTGAAGAACATGGCCTGCTAAAATCTTAATGTATATTTGATAGCCACATTACATAACACACTATTTTATGTTTTGTATGATTTATTGTATGCATTCAAATTTTTATATAATAATATTCAACATCAGAATGTGAATATTCCTTTCTTTTCATCATAGCAAAAGGTTGGAAGATAAAGAGACAACATTTTGTAAAATATTTATAAATAGTGATCAATTGTAATTGAGAATAGTTCCATGATGTGATAAGATTAGTACAATGTTTTGAATGGTTTTCCTCTATATAATTTACTTATGTTCAGTACACAGTGAGAACTGAATATTTTAATTTGTTATTTGTATAGCTTATGCCAATTATTCTGTATACCTTAATTCTACATGTCTTTATATAATGAGGTTGACTTGGTATACTAATAGATGGATTCAATTTTAATTACCATCAATTGTTATTTTTGTTATTAACTATTTAAGCTATCCCTATAATTAGCATGTTCTAGAGTTTTTTAAGAACCTCTACTTATAATGGTGCGGTGAGCATGGGTACTTTTTGAAAGTTGTTGAGATGGTTGCCAGGACAAAGAGATATAGAAAGATGGTTAGATGAGTGAATACAAAAAAAAATTTAGAGGAAGAAATGAGAAGATTTGAAGTGATTATGGAAGAGATAATTCAAGAACATATGTACAAAGAGATTTACAAAATCTTTAGGTGTGAATTACCTGGATTGTTATTTGTGTGATTATCAAGACTGAAGTATTAATGTTTTTAGATGAAAAGGACAAAGTGTATAGTCTAGACATAAGAAGACTTAGATATACTATGAAGTCTAGATACTGATTAGACCCAAACTATAATTGACAACTATATCACATAATTTGTTGTGCAAGGTTATTTGGCCTTTGAAGTTGTGAAAGACCTATTTGTCAAAGGACTCTGTGGTAAGTTTCTTCAATAAATACCTATGTTTATCAAAATTTTCGTTGTGTAAAAGGCCATGATGCCTACTTCTGCTAACATGGAGTAGTCAATTTGGGTGTCATAGGGACACATGTGATATAGAAGTGAATGATGTGGAGCTAAGAATATAAACTTGAACTTGAACCAAAAATATGGAGGATAAGAGCTAGAGTGAGAAGAAAATTATGGGATTAAAAAGAGAAATGTGATAACAAGTAAGATGGAATAAAGTGAGTAATCTAGATTTAACAATGAACAGGAGTAAGAGTAGAGTAAAAGATGCTAGAGATGGAAAAGTGTAGAAAGAGGAGGTGAAATATTTTTAAAGTAATGACTGTAGGGTTATGCATAAGGGATTGAGGAAGAAAAATAAATAAATAAAAATAGTGTAGATATGGAGTTGATGGAGTAGGAAGAAGAAAGTAGTTTAACAAAAAAATAACTAGAAGATAGAAATAGATCATAGTTAATAAAAGGGATATTTTTTATATCTAGGAAGGAATATTCATAGGAATAAGTTAGATTAAAAAGAAAAACTATCATAGGTTCAAGTTTAAAGTTAGAATAAGTTCAAAAAAAAGATCATTCACTTCAAGATTACATATCCCCCAGCCCAATTTATCATTTGAGAGAAGAAGTGTAGGATAAGAGGTGAATACAAGTTGGTTTGATTCATTTAAAAATAAGTTTGGTAAGATAAGTGCAAAGACAAAGCAGATAATAGATAAGAAGAGGATAGAATACTGAAAATTCCTTTTTAGGACACTTGAAAATACTAGCACGTAGAAGTCCTTAAAAGTAGATACCAGTACATAAACACCTATAGTTACAGTCACTAGTATGTAAACACATACAGTCACAGTCACCAATGTGTAAAAACTAGTTTTAACAAATTCAAGTGTGGCAATTATGTTGTTTAATGTAGGGATGTTGATTTATTTGATGCAATATGATGGGTCTACAGATCCTAAACAATACTTGTTAACCTGTGACATGAAATGATAGGTTAATGAGTAACATCTGATGATGTAAATAATTGCAAACTCATAGGGGATTTTTTAGGTCAATCCTTATAGTTAATTTTTAAAAGGAATGTTAATGATCTTGATATTGAATAAAATAAAGATCTATTAGTTGTATATTTTAAGGTGAATAAATACATGATCTAGACTATTTGAGATATGAATGAGATTTGACAAAATTTTGGGGTATTGGTTGGGGACTATGATTATTGATTTTATGATGTCATGAATAAGATCAATTTCATCATAGAGGACAAAGATAAGGATAATTAGTTCATAGAAGGGTTGTGACCAAGAAATAGATTTACTATTGTGTAATCTCAATCCCTGACTAATGCTGATGCTTGATTTGTTTCTCAATGAGTAGACAAAATTGAGGATTATGGAGACATTCTAGTAGCTAGTTTCAAAATAGAAGCAAAATTATATGCTTTTATGAAAATAATATATGAGATACATGAGAATGATAAGCCTAAATTGGTCTTAATGTGTATAGAATGTGTTCAAGAAGGCCACCATAAGAATGATTGTCTAAAATTCAAAATAGAGTTTTGAAAAAAACTTAAAGTATTTATACATGCTACTTCAAAGTGCCATATTTTACAACAATATATCCATAAATTTTACAGTATGTACTGTAACTTTTATAAATCTACAAATCATGATGATAGGATTCATATATATCTACAAAATCTAGAGGAAGATATTATGAAGAATGTATTCATAGTTGTTGCATAGCTATTACCAACTACAAATCAGGGTATCCTAGGCTGGACATGGACATGAGAAATGCGACATAAGGTAGTCCCCAGTGGATGCCTTCATTGCCATAATACCAACCCCAAGGTCTGGCTTGTTGGATGCCCATATTCTCCACAATAAAAACATAGTCTTCCTAGAATAATGTGATTCCACAACAAAACCAATCTAATTGGGCTCCAATCTCACCTCAACACCAATATGGGGGGTATGATGTGCTTCAAAACTAGCAAGGAGGATATGTTGGATAATTACCAAAAGGATTGGGATACCAAAAAATAAAGGTGGATATAAATGAGGTTAAATGGGAGGATACTGAGGAAGATATCAAAGACATTGTAACAATTTTAATCAATAATTCCACCCACCTATGCAATGTTATTTGTGTGGAGAATACGATCACTATGCAAATAATTACCCCACCAATCTACAAAGACATACCTACTATGTGTAATACAAAATTGAAGGTCAACATCAAATAGAATACTATCCAATGCTAGATAAGCATAGGAAGGAGAAGTTGGTGTGCAATGTGAACATAATCAATGCATAACCTAAGGAGAACACATTCATCAAAGAAGTTCCCAGATAATAGCATGCATAATAGGGATTGCTGCCTTAGGAAATTCAAGTAGATTAGGGAATTAGAAAATTTCAACCTGATAAATATCCTCATCCTATAAGGGAGAATACTTTGATGTATCAAGCAACTCAAGTTCTACAAAATATACAATAGCAAAATGTTTCAAAAGGATATACAATATCCATTTATGCACATATGTATAGACATATTGTGTGCATAATGAGATAAGAAGGTGTTATAACTAATTTTAAAGACTTATTATGTTGTGTAATGAGGATATATCATATAATATTACTAACCTCTTACATAATATTTTAGACTGTGCACAAAAAGGTCAACATCATACAAATAAAGTTATCTAGTATGTGAAAACTAAGAAGCCTTTGGATGTTAATTCACACATAACATCAATATTGCAAGTTTTGAGATCCTTAACATAATATTTTACTTTGATAGTACTATTAATATGATTCCTAGATCGACATGGGAAGATATTGGTATACCACACTTGAGCTACAGTCCTATCAACCTTAGTTTTTCAGATTACGTGCAGGTAAAACCAATTGGTTACCTCAAATATGTGGAGATTAGAGTTGTGGATTTAAGGCTACATGGTGATTTTGAGGTCATTAATGTGAAGATTATCAAGATCAATTAGCTTAAACTAACTGGTAAAAAAATGGGTTTACGATGGTCAAATTACTATTAGTACAGTGCGTAATAAACTAAAGGCTCATCAAGGGGACTAAATAGTTATCATCACTTTGAATAAATTGAAGCATAAGCCTTACATCATTATGAAGGAACTAGAGTCACTATATGCCTATGGTGATAATAGTTGGTTTAAAATCATCATAAATACACAAAAAAATACATTGCAAGCTACAGAATGTTATTCTTTAAATCCATAGATAGAAGCATCACTAAAAACAAAGCAACAATTTTTTATGTTGATAATAAAAAAATCTCCAGAGCCATAGTTTTATCTCAAAGGTTGTACCTATCCATTGGTGTGATATTTTACTAGGAAAAAGGTGGAGTTCCCATATTATATAGATGTAAAAATGATAGATTATATATAACCTACTCCAAAGGGTGTTTTACATTTGGAAACATCTTTCATAAGTGGTGATTCTTACACTTATATGTTGAACTGGGATAGGGGAGATCATGAGATATGACCTCTACATATGGTGTTCACTATCAAACATTAGTTGCCTCAATAATTTTTGATAGAGGGCCTTAATCTATTCATTTTGAGGTTAGAACACCATGTATTAAATGTGGATCACACACTCATCTATGTGCTAAAAATAAATACTATAACTTGGTGGGTAGTGCATAGAGATCCAAAAATACACTGATAGGAAGCATGTGAATTTTTAAACATGTGGTTTTAGTTAACACCTACTGTGAAGTTACAATGGTTATCATTTAAAGAAGGCTAATGCCCTAAGCTGTACATTCATTAATGTGTAGATATATAGTTTGCACAAGGAATAGACAAGGTATTGGGTACACATTTTTAGTCACATGTTAGTGCCATTACCAACATCCTAGTACATACATAAAGAGTATAATAGAGACCAAACATTAGGCATAATTATAATAAGAATTCATTCATAATTTTGTGTTTGAGGATGATGACCCATTGGTGCACAATGCATTACATAAACTAGAAATATTTCAATGTCATTGAAGAGTAGAATATTTGGGAGTTGTAACAAATTCATCATCACAATAAGAAGCATCTCATGATTTGAATCTAGTGCATCAAAATTACAAGTCACATCAATAAGAATAATCTCTTATTAATCCTTATAATATAATAATATATAAGCTAATGGAATATAATGATAGTGAATACGATTTATATTTAGAAGGTTTATTTAAACTGAAAAGGGAACATAAACCAACACTATCCCAAAGCGCATAAGTTAAATAGGAAAGACTATAAAAAAAAGACATTCCAAAGTAGTAAGGGGAGCACACTCTATCAAAGACTCTACTTAGTGGATCAAACAAGTATATTAAGAACCCTTAAAAAAAATTGAAATAGAGTCAGTTCCTAAGCTTGCGACTATGGGAGTCTATTGGGGGTAGGAACATATCTCAAAGATATTACAATTGATATGAGACTATCATGATATTTTTTGAACCAAATTATTTAAAGTAAAATTTATAAATCCATTGTTGGGGGAGATGTGCATAGAGTTGAAAGAGTGCACTTAGCCCATTAAAAAACACCTATATAGGCTAAACCCCAATATGAATATAAAATTAAAGGCTGATCTAGATCGAATGCAAGAAGTTAGAATCATTTATCCAATTAAAAAATCAAATTGGGTGAGTCCCATAATGATGCAAACAAATAAGTCTAAGGAGATTTGGGTTTATGGATACTATCATACATTCAATGATGACTGCAACAAGGATCCATTTCTAATATAAATCATGGATGAAGTCCTTGAGTCAGTTGTAAGTCACAAAGTGTACTCATTCAAATATGGATTCATTAGGTACCATCATATCCAGAATGCAGAAGAGGACCAAGATAAGATAACCTTTGAAACTTAATGGGGGTAATTTGCATATAAGGTAATGCCCTTTGGTCTAAAAAATGTACCAACAGTTTTCTCTAAGGTTGTAGTAACTATATTTTAAGACTTCATTCATGAATTTCTATAAGTATAGTTGGATTATTGGCCTATCTTCTCCTTATTTAAATAACATATATCAAAGTTGTGATTAATGTTAGAACGGTGTTGAGATTTGTGAATTAATTTGAATCTAAATAATTTCTTATTTTTAACACCTTATGGTGTTTTTATGGTCCATATCATATGTAGGGATGGTATCTTGGTTGATCAAAAAAATATTGTAGTAATAGTGGGGATGTAACCCCTAATTAGCTCTACAAAAGTGTGCACCTTTCTAGGTTGATACTATAGAAAATTTATAAAAGGTTACGCAACCATATTTATGATAATGGAAAAGTTATTAAGAAAAGATACGAAGTTTGAGTTGACATCAGAATGCTAAAAAACATTTATCGATTTCAAACAAAGATTGGTAATAACACCTAATTTAGTTTTTCCTAATTGGAAGAAGCCATTCCACATACATGTGGATGCTTCTGGTATTGCAGTGAAGATTGTCTTAGCACAACCATGAGATGGTGGGTTGGATCATCCCATAAATTTTACCAATAGGAAGCTTTCATAAGTAGATAATAACTATATGACTACAAAAAGTGAGAATCTTAACTATGGTTTTTTCACTATACAAGTTTTGACATTTTTTGTTCGTTGGGTCAAAGTATAATAGTCTATCTGACCTTTTGGCATAAAGAGGCCACATACATTTTCATCTTCTCCTCAAAATATCTTGAGTTTGGGTCATTGAAATTAATCAACAAATATGTTTTAGATTATATATAAAAATATGTAGTTCACATACATTTTTCCATTTTATAAAAAAAATCATTAAGTGCTTTTTAATTTTTTTCTGGCTGGCTAGTGAGACATAGTATTATCCTTTGACCCCATACCATTTTAGCTTTTCATAGACCACCAGGAATTATGGTACCTACTTAACAAGCTGATGTTGATAATATGGATCTCTAGGTGGCTCATGCTATTTCAAGAGTTCAATTTCAAATCAATGTAAAGCCAGGTTAAGAAAGTATCAGACCATATCATCTGAGTAGGCTACAAAATAGTGAAAATCCAAAAGAGATAGAGGATGAGTCCCCAAATATGCACTTATTCAAGGCTGTTGTAATCCAAGATAACATGGAGGACATTAAAAACTTATTAGATCAAGTAACTTTCATTATGTATTAAATAGAAAGTGTTAAAATTTAAATGATCACCCATACTATCCCATATAGTTTCATCAATGGATTTTTGTACAAGATTTGGAAAGATGATATGATGTATAGAGTAGGATTAGATCATGAATGAACATAGCTTATGTTAGGGTGTCGAGCTAAAAGCTTCACCAAGGAGCATACTTTGACAGTTTTGGGTCTACACAGACACCGGCGTCGGTCAGGAGCGACCGATGTCGGCCAGGTGCAGTTGCAGAGGTGCTGGCGTCGGTAGTGGGTCAGCCGACGGCAGTCATAGGCAAGCAACAGGAACTGACGTCAGTTACCTGTGTGTCCAAAAAGCTATTTTCGAGGACAAAAGCGAGTGTTTGCATGATGAGTTTAAGTTGTAGTCTTAAGCTCGCGTCTCTATTATTAGTAATATTATTTTTAGAGCCCTTGTTCAAGAGGCTTAACTATTTGTTGTAAGTGCATGCTCAAGTTTCCTAATTCTATATGTAGAATTATATCTTCTTAGCTTTGTGTGAATTATTGTAGAATTGGTATGTTGAAGAACAGTACAGAATTGAATCAATCCAGGTTTGTTGGAGTTGATTGTTCTTGAGAGAGAGAGCTCTTGAGAAATAGAGATCTAGTGAGAGATCTATACATCTAGGAGAGGTGTGGAAGAAAGAAGTTTCTTCAATTGTATTCCTTTTGTAAAGAGTTTGTTAATACAAGTTTTCAGGGTGGTTTCTTGTATCTCTTGTTCTTGCTATTTATCATTCTAGTTACTTGTCTATCTGATTTATTTTCACGTTTATTGCTTTCACAAGTGTAATCTATTGTTGGTTGATCCCCAACAAGTGGTATCAGAGCCAGGTTGCAGGTTCAAGAGCTGATACCAACAAGTGGTATCAGAGCTCAGATTCACTAACAGGAGGTTCAGATCTGTGTAGTGTGTATTGATTACAGGTTCTCACAGGGATTTCTGTTTGAGTGGGAGAAGCAATGGCAGATGAAAGTAAACTGAGAATGGAAAAGTTCAATGGCAAAAATTACCAACATTGGAGAATGCAGATAGAGGATTATCTGTATCAGAAAGATCTCTACTTACTGTTAGGTGGTGTTGCAAAGAAGCCCAAAGACATGGAGGATGAAGAATGGGAAGTTCTTGACAGAAAGGCTCTGGGGTCTATAAGACTGAGTCTAGCATCCACTGTGATATCTAATTTATCACAGGCAAAGTCTACGGTAGAGTTGATGACTACGTTAGCAAATTTGTATGAAAAACCCTCAGCTTCTAATAAGGTATATCTTATGAAGCAGTTATTTAATTTGCATATGAATGAAGGTGGATCTGTTTCTACTCATATGAATTATTTCAATGGAATTGTGAATCAATTAAGTTCAGTCAATATAGTGTTTGATGATGAAATAAAAGCTCTTTTAATATTATGTTCTTTGCCTGAAAGCTGGCATGGCTTAGTAATGGCAGTAAGTAATACTGCATCTGCATCAAATATTTTGAAAGTAGAGGATGTTGTTAGTGTTATCTTGAATGAGGAAATTCGCAGGAAAAGCACAGAAGAGACATCTGGGAATGCTTTAAGTTTTGAGAGCAGGGGGAGGCAGAAAGAGAAGAGCAAGAAAGGCAGATCAAGATCCAAATCTAAGGGGAAAGGCAGATCTAAATCCAGAAATGGCAGAAGGCCACAATGCTGGAATTGTGGAAAGATGGGGCACATAAGCAGAGATTGTTGGTCAAAGCCTAAGGAGGACAATCAGCACGAAGGAAAGGAAGAAGCCAAGGTTTCAGGTATTGCACAAGATGCTTTAATTTTCTCTCTGTATAATAATATAGAATCTTGGGTGTTAGATTTTGGTGCATCTTTTCATGCTACCCCTAACAGGGAATATTTTAGTGACTATATCCATGGAGATTTTGGAATAGTGTATCTAGGGGATGATGAGCCCTATAAAATAATTGGCAAAGGTAAAGTGCAGCTGAAAATGCAGAATTGTAACACATGGGTGTTGAGAGATGTGATGCATGTTCCTAGCTTGAAGAGAAATTTGATTTTTGTAGGAAAGTTAGGGGATGAGGGTTGTACAATAACTCTCATAGCAGATTCTTGGAAGGTGACCAAGGGTGCACTTGTTATGGCCAGAGGTAAGAGAGAAGGTACTCTCTATTTGTGTAATTGTGTTACTAACAAATCTCCTTTTATATTATCTACTTCAGATGTGGATGCTAAATTGTGGCACTCAAGGCTTGGCCACATGAGTGAGAAGGGGATGTCAATTCTTAAGTCCAAAGGTATGCTTTCAGATTTAAAAGGCATAGATCTAGAGTTTTGTGAGCACTGTGTATTTGGAAAACAGAAAAGGGTTAGTTTTCTCAAGACTGGGTCTACTAAGAAGAGGCATAAGTTGTAGCTTGTTCACACAGACGTGTGGGGACCGGCTCAGGTTGCTTCCATTAGAGGATCACAGTACTATGTATCTTTCATAGATGATGCTACAAGGAAGGTATGGATCTATTGTATTAGAAGAAAATCTGATGTATTTGAGACTTTTAAGATCTGAAAAGCTATGGTTGAGAATGAAACAGGTAAAAGATTGAAGTGCCTGAGATCTGACAATGGCGATGAGTTCTGCAGTTATAAGTTTAGAGATTATTGTTATATGCATGGAATCCACAGGCAAAGGACAGTTCCAAGGACACCTCAGCAGAATGGAATTGCTGAAAGGATGAACAGGACAATAATGGAGCATGCAAGATGTATGAGATTGCATGATGGTTTGCCCTTGCAGTTTTGGGCACAAGCTGTTGACACTGCAGTATATCTGATTAACAGAGGACCCTCTACAGCTCTGGATGGTGGTATTCCAAAAGAGGCATGGACAGGTAAAAAAGTAGATCTCTCATATCTCAAAGTTTTTGGTTGTGAAGCCTTTGTGCACATAGATAAAGAAAATAGAAAGAAGCTTGATGCTAAGTCTATGAGGTGCACGTTTATTGGCTATGGCTCAGATGATTTTGGTTACAGATTGTGGAATCTAGAAACTAACAAGGTAATTAGGATCCGTGATGTTGTTTTCAATGAGAGAGTGATGTATTGTGATCAGCTAAGGAAGCTGAATCAATCTGAGCAGAGTAATGGTGAATTGGACGAGGTAAAGGTCCAATATGAGCTCGCAGGAAAAAGAAATAATCACTTGCAAGAAAACATAGAGACCGACGTTGGCAAATTAGGAACCAGCATCAGCAGAATAGAAACCGAGGTCGGCCATACAGAGACCGACCTCGGTAGGAAAGGCACTGAGGTCGGTCAGGCAGAACCGACGTCGGCCAGTAACAGGTCTGGAGGTGACCGAGGTCGGTCACTGTCAGAGAATTTGGGTGGACAGCGTGTTGTGAACGAGTCTCAGACACCCATCAGGAGGTCAGAAAGGGTGAGTAAGCCTCCAATTAGATATTCTCCTTCTTTATTTTACCTATTACTAATTGATAGTGGAGAACCATAGAGTTTTGAAGAAGCAATACAGGTGGAGTCCAAGAGTCAGTGGGAGCGTGGCATGGTTGAGGAGTTGGAGTCCTTAAGAGAGAACCAAACATGGGATTTGGTTGAATTGCCAGCTGGTACGAGAACACTCAAGAACAGATGGACCTATAGGTTGAAAGAAGGTGAGAATGGACAGATGAGATATAAGGCCAGATTGGTGGTAAAAGGATTTGCACAAAAGCCAGGTATTGACTTTGGTGAGATTTTTTCTCCTGTTGTTAAAATGACTTCTATAAGGGTTGTATTGTCTTTGGTTGCTTTTGAGGATTTGCATCTTGAGCAGCTAGATGTTAAGACAACGTTTCTTCATGGAGATTTGGATGAGGAAATTTATATGGAGCAACTGGAAGGATTTGAGGTCAAGGGTAAGGAGAAGTTTGTGTGCAGATTGAAGAAAAGCTTGTATGGCCTCAAGCAAGCTCCTAGGCAATGGTACTTAAAATTTGACAGGTTTATGACTGAGCATGGCTATAGTAGGTGTCAATCTGACCATTGCGTGTATTTCAAGAGATTTGATAATGGTAGATATATTATTCTATTGTTCTATGTAGATGATATGCTGGTTGCAGGATCTCACATGCAGGATATCTCTGAGCTTAAAGTGAAATTAGCTCAAACGTTTGATATGAAGGATTTGGGAGCAGCAAAGAAAATCCTTGGCATGAGCATTAAGAGAGACAGGAAAAATTACAGGTTGATATTGTCTCAAGAAGATTATGTGGACAAGGTGTTGAAACGGTTCAATATGCAGGATGCTAAACCGGTAAGCACACCTTTGGCTAGACATTTTAAGTTGAGTAAAGAATAATGTCCTAATTCATATGATGAGGTAGAGTACATGAGTAAGGTTCCATATTCTTCCACAGTAGGGAGTTTGATGTATGCAATGGTGTGTACTAGACCGAATATTGCCCAAGCAGTGGGAGTGGTAAGTAAGTATATGGCCAATCCAGGTAAGGAACATTGGAAAGCAGTTCAGTGGATCCTTAGATATCTGAGAGGAACCAGCAGTAGGCACTTGTGCTATGGAGGTTCAGATACTTCTCTACATGGTTATGTAGATTCAGATATGGCAGGTGATTTGGATGGCAGGAGGAGCACTACAGGTTATGTTTTCACTGTAGGTGGAACGACGGTTAGCTGGATATCTAAGTTGCAAAAGGTTGTTGCCTTGTCAACTATAGAAGTAGAGTATATTGCAGCCACAGAGGCTAGCAAAGAGATGATATGGATGACAAGGTTCATGGATGAGCTTGGTAGGGAGCATGAGAGTTGCAGATTGTATAGTGACAGTCAGAGTGCAATCCATTTGGCTAAGAATTCAGCCTTTCATTCAAGAACAAAGCACATACAGCTAAGGTACCATTTCATACGACAGGTATTGGAAGATGGTGAGTTGAAGCTGGAGAAGATCCATACGGATAGGAATCCTGTTGATATGTTAACCAAGCTGGTTACAAAGGAGAAGTTGAATCTTCATTTAACTTCTGTTGGTCTTCATGATTGAGCTGAAGATGGAAGAGCTAGAAGATGTTGTTGTACAGGTACTAGTGCAACTGTTTATCTCCAAGTGGGAGATTATTAGGGTGTGGAGCTAAAAGCTTCACCAAGGAGCATACTTTGACAGTTTTGGGTCTACACAGACACCGGCGTCGGTCAGGAGCGACCGACGTCGGCTAGGTGCAGTTGCAGAGGCACCGGCATCGGCAGTGGGTCGGCTGACGGCGGTCACAGGCAAGCAGCAGGAATCGACGTCAGTTACCTGTGCATCCAAAAAGCTATTTCCGATGACAAAAGCGAGTGTTTGCATGATGAGTTTAAGTTGTATTCTTAAGCTCGCGTCTCTATTATTAGTAATATTATTTTTAGAGCCCTTGTTCAAGAGGCTTAACTGTTTGTTGTAAGTGCATGCTCAAGTTTCCTAATTCTATATGTAGAATTAGATCTTCTTAGCTTTGTGTGAATTATTGTAGAATTGGTATGTTGAAGAACAGTACAGAATTGAATCAATCCAGGTTTGCTGGAGTTGATTGTTCTTGAGAGAGAGAGCTCTTAAGGAATAGAGATCTAGTGAGAGATCTATACATCTAGGAGAGGTGTGGAAGAAAGAATTTTCTTCAATTGTATTCCTTTTGTAAAGAGTTTGTTAATACAAGTTTTCAGGGTGGTTTCTTGTATCTCTTGTTCTTGCTGTTTATCATTCTAGTTACTTGTCTATCTGATTTATTTCCGCGTTTATTGCTTTCACAAGTGTAATCTATTGTTGGTTGATCCCCAACAGCTTATTCAAAAATAACATTTGTGAATTATAGGGGGTCACTTCACAGGTAAAGGCACTACAAGAAAAATATTATAGAGTGGTCTTTGGTGGTAAACCTTATTTCAAGATGCACACACAATAGCCAATAATTGTGACATGTGTTAGTAAATGAGAAAGACAAATCAGTGCAATGAGATGAATTTGGTTCCAATGATCATATAACAACCATTTTAGTAATGGATAATTGATTTTGTTGGATTTATAAGTCCCCCAAAAAAACTAAGTCATGTGTGGTAATTATTACTTTGATAGATTACTCGACCAAGTGGGTGGAAGCCATTATAACCCTAATTTATAGTGTAAAGGACACTTCTAAATTTTTATATGAAAATATCATCATAATATTTGGATGCCCAATAAAGTTTGTCAATGATAAGGAATGCATTTCCTCAATAAAACTATCATGATTCTCATTGAAGAGTTTATGATCTCACACCACAAGAGCATGACTTATCACCCTTAAGCAAATGGACAAGCTAAAGCATCGAAAAAAGTATTGGGAAAAATGCTAACAAAATTATGTTATGTACAAAGGCACTATTTGGAGGATCAATTTTTATGAATCTTTGGGCATATAGAACATATCAAAATCATGCCATAGGTTTCAATCCATTTTAACTCGTTCATGGTCTTGAGGCAGTGATGCTTATGGAATACATTATTCCTAGTCTATGCATTACTATGGTTATGAGGATGGGTGAATAGGACTCCCTATTAAACAATTAATGGACTTGGTTAGAATGGAGGAATTGTTTAAAAATGTCACAATGGACACAAGAGATCCACAAGTTAAGCCAAGAGGCATGGCAAGACCACAACTTATGATCTAAGTAATATAATCCAGAACAAATGGTACTATTGTATGATAGCAACTTTAAGACATTCTTGGGAAAACTATGCATCAAATGGAAGGGAACCTACATTATTAATTAGTTATCACAACATGGTACCATTGTGTTAAAATATATTTATGGAACCATTTTACCAAGATGTGTTAATGGTTATAAGCTTAAGCCTTATCATCATTAATCTCTATCACTTCTTATTGAAAATGAGAGAGGCTATTGAGCAGCACCATTTAGATTAGGGTTTTTATTTAATGATATTTTATTTAATGGTTTTTTTTAGGATTAGTGTGTTTTTATAGTGTAATTTATGGATCACAACACATCAAAACCATGAGTAAATAATTGAAAAGACAACATGTGATCAATATATGGAAATAGCTGAAAGGAAGAATAAATAAAAATGGATACATAATGGTCATTGAATATGTCTAAGATGGCATTGATAAGATAATTATGATAGAAGGACAAATGAAAATTACTCAAGACTATTAATGACAAGGCACTAGGATAGATTGTAGCTTTCTTAGAATAGATCATGTGACAAGATGATAGGAGGGGCCATAAAAATAAATGGGATAAATAAAGGACATCACATCACATCATATAAATTTTGACTAAGGAATCAAATAACCTAGATGCAAAAAGGTCACCATCACATTAAATATTAGCTTATTGGTATTAATGGTTAAGTTAAACTCATGTGCAAATATCTTAACTCATTTAAACCTATCGACTAGAGAGAATTAGGTGGTAAAATCTATATGACAAAGGGCATGGAAAACACATAAACATTACACACTTATAATAGCAAGAGAATCTTTCTATATACATTTAGAATAAATATTTATGTATAGACCCTTCAACCAAGCCAAATAAGTGTTCAAACTAGCCCACACTAACAACCATGGTCGATATCAGTTGTTGATCCCACTGACTAATTCACAAAAAGAGGAAATAGGGATTGGATTAGGCTTAAGAAAAACCAAATATCTTGACCCCAACCCATTTGAATTCATTGATAAATAAAAATATACCATGTTTTCTCATAGCCTATATGAAAGCACACAAGTAGGATCCTTAATGCTCCAACATCCACTACGAGGCTTGGATGTTAAAAGATTGATCAAACTACCAACTTTTAGACAATTAGATGAGGTAATGCTCATCAAAGGAGTTATTAATTTGTCCCAAAATGTCATAATTTGGATTAATCCTCAAATTATGGCATGAGAAATAAGTATCCCAACTCATAAAAAATCCCTTCTCCCTTACAATTCCATCACTCCACCAATTCATTCTGACACCAGGGAGAAGTACATGACAAGGGTAGGAAAAATAATACCAAATGATTCCATAGATGATAATTAAATGTGAATCCTAGATGAGTACATTACTAAAAGGTAAATAATAAAATAAGATAGATATTATGTATCACATGATAAACCTGTGCAAAGACTTAAACTAACCCAAGTTTCTAGCCTTAGAGCTAACCACCAATATTGAGAACATAATCATAGGAGCCTACTAGGCAATGCTATATCAATTTTTGGTCATGATTTTTTTCTTCACATAGTGGAAATCATTGGATGTACCAATCAACCTAACTATAGATTTTAGGCCTACTACCACATTCCCAAACATCACATAGACCAAAATAGGGTAATAGTATGAACAACTAGGGAGATTCAACCCATGATGGATTGAGGGTGTAACCTTGATCAATTCACATCCCATAATACCCCATGGTATCATGAAATACCTAGGGAAGCATGCATCAATTAAAAATTTACACAATGGCATCCAAATCAAAGTGCATGAGTTGTCCAATCCAACTATGACTTCATTGCCATTTTTCATCACTATGTTGGATGTATATGCCAAAGTTTGGAGATATAAATCCATAGTTGCAATGTCAATTAAAAATATATATTCCATTCCTCTAGTTGGATAATATCCCATACCTGAACAAACATAAGCACAACTACAAACACAACCACATACCCCACTGCAACCATATACATCTCTATTGTAGTAAGAAAAATGCAAGAGAAATGACCAGCATAGAGAACCTCACCACCACCACCAAAGAAGAAAACTCATCAAGTAAAGTCCTATTTGGACAATATAAATGTTCTAAAGATAGAATGTGAGTATGACTTGGTAGATTTAGGAGTCAAAGAGTAAGACGTATTGAAGTCCATATTGGAAAACATTGATGATGATCTTTATGAGCACAAAGAAGAGAAGGCATTATTTTTTGGAAAGCAGTATGCACTTGTCAAGTAAGAAATCAAGTAAGTTAATACCTTTGGGTCAAAATCACTCAACCCCCCATAATAATCATTGTTGACACTGTAGGTTAGGAAGCAACTTGACAAAATTTAGTGGCTGAAATATTCCATAGAAATCTAGCTACAAGAACTTATGCTATGCAAGAAGAAGAATTACCTACACAAGAGAGTCCACTTCCATCCTTGATGTACAAAATCAGGGTAATCCTTCATAAATTTCATCCCCCATAACAAAAGAGACAACGGTATATTTTAGATAACCAATATAAGAGAGGGGAGTATAAAAAACATAGAAAACATAGCCACAACCCCAAGGTTAGACTATTTAAAAGCAAAATAAGAGCCTCACTCCCCCTCCTCCATATAGAAATATGACAATTGTGTAGATAATTACTATGGTTAAATCCTCAATTTATGAATATTCACAATCAATGATAATACAAGATCACCAACCCATATGTTAGAACTAGAAGAGACGAGCTTATTGCAGGTAGATCCACAACTAGAAGCTACATAAGAACTTGAGGATCCAAAAGAGAAGCCAAAGAAGGTTGAGAAAAAACATAAAAAGTAAGAGAAAAATATAAAGAGGAAAGAAGCAAAACCAAAGGTAGATGTAGAAGAAGAATAATCCAAGCAAAATGTAACTATGTAAGAAGATCAATGCCAACAACAAGCTATGGAGGAAGAGTGAAATAAATAAGTTAATAAAGTAGAAGATCAAAAGGAAAGACTTGAATAAAAAGAGGCTGCAAAGAATCAAGCTAAGAAGTAAAGGCTCATAAGTAATGAGATGAAGAAGTAAAGGCAAAGAAAAAATAACAAGAAGAGGTAGTGTAAAATATCAAGAAGCATAGGCTATGCAACAGAAGTAGGAAGAAGTAGAGGCACATGTAAATTATTAATAAGAGGTAAAGGCCAAAGAAGAGTAGTGCATTAAAGAAAAATAAGCCAAGCATATGGCCAAATTATAGGTAGAAAATGACAAATCAAAATCTAAAGCTAAAGTCAAGGTGAAGGTTGAATCAGAGTCCAAAGCTAAGGCTAAGGTGGAAGCCAAAGCCAAAGCTGAATCCAAAGTTAAGGCTAAGGCTGAGGCACAAGCTAAAGCCCAAGGTATGCCAAATTTTAAGGATAAAAGTGAAGCTAAATCAAAATCTAGAGAAGAAAAATAGGACAAAGACAAGGAAGAATCAGATAATGTAGAATGGCACAAAATAGTCACATAGGGAGGTACATAGGAGGAAGCTTCATAGCTAAAACCTCAAATCACTAGCTAGTGGTTATGGGATTTTCTCACATCATCCACCTGGTGTACCACCTTTTCTCTTCCTTTGGCATAATTCATGCTAGTTCTTAAAGTGACTCTAATCACATTTATAGACCTTGCTACCATTGTGCTTAAAATATATTTTAATGTTGCCTAGTTACCATTGACCAAGTATATTGAAGGTGTAAGGGCATTTCAAGAGTCAATATCATAAAAAGCTTCAACCTTGGAATAAGAAGTCTTCCAACTATGACATGAAAATGAATAATTGAGCCATTAGCTTATAAATATATGTCAAATGATTAATAATAGATGTCCCACACTAGTTATACAAGTCGTAAGTGAACAAGTGATGTATAAATAAAGTTAGATCATAACTTTATTGAAATAATTCATAAAGGACTGGTTGGCCCCATGCAACAATTACAAATACTATGAACCTAGGGGTATAATATAAAATTAGAAATAGAGGAAATCTATGAAATGTTCAAATAATATGAGCATGTTTTGGATATCATTTCATAGGAAGAAAAACATATAGAATAGAGTATACATAACTAAAGGTAACACCTTAACAATTTAGCAGTTGCTATTAAACTTGAGTTTGTAATAGTAGACAAAGCTAAAGCTATATTGGATGATCAAATAGATACTTCTAATGCAATGATAAATGACCTCAAACAAATACTATATTTGATGGATAGTAGCATGCAAAAACTTCATGCCTTTAAAAATAAAACTCTGTGCATTATATTTGCTAGCTTCCAAGCTCAAATGCATGCAGATCGATTGAATGAGTTAGTACTGGACATCTAGCTTAAGGCATCAAATATTAAATCACTAATCACCATCATAGAGGATGAATATGTTCAAAAATTGATGGTGATTTAGCTCATGCTATGCATATTGCTTACTATGGTGAGGGAAGTGATAACAAATAGGAAGATGCTCAAGCTAGATCTTTCCTATCCCTCTATTTCCCAACTTATGGAGGAGACTCAACTCATTCCACCATATAAAATGAAATAGGTGCTATAGTATAAAAATATAACTAAAAATCCACAATTATATAGCCAATAACAACCTTCACAATTAGATTCTCTATAACCAGATTATTCATCCACAATGAAAGTAAAACCAACACAATAATAGCCTACTACACATTCACTTGAAAGTAAACCACCACCTACACAATAAAAATTATGCACTTTAATTTTATAGTTTTAAAAAGTTTGGCACAAATTTTTAGGATATACTTAAGTGTTAGGAGTGGTGCCAGGATGGTTGAAAACTCATAAAGGGAGGCCACCTAGTTATGCTAGTCTATTGAAATCCTGAAAGGGTAGTAGGCTAGTATGTTAGTTGAAATCTTGAAAGTGTAGATAAGTAGTGTGAAAAGGGTGAAAAATGATAAATAGAACCTCAAGTGATAAACATGGTTGTTTTTTTGGTTCATTCCTTCAACTTTAGATCAAAGTATCTTGCTGCGACCTTATCTTTGAATGAGACAACAATTTAACTCTGGGAAAGTGTTGGGTGAAGAACAAGGCCTGCTAAAATTGTAATGTAGATTTGATAACCATATGTGCCTAACACACTATTTTATCCTTTTTATAATTTTTTGTATGCGTTCGACCTTTTATATAATAGTATTCAACCTCAGAATGTGAAGATTCCTTTATTTTTGGCATAGTAAAAGGTTGGAATACGAAGAGACAACACTTCGTAAAAGATTTATAAATAGTGTTCAATTTTAGTTGAGAATGGTTTTATGATGTGATATAGAATAATGTAATGTTCTGAATGGTTTTTATATGTATCATTTACTTATTTTTTGTGTGTAGTGAGAACTATTGATGTTTTAATCTATTATTCATGTAACTTATGTTGACTATTCTATATACATTAATTCTATGTGTCTTCATATAATTAGGTTGACTTGGTCTATTAATAGCTGGATTTAGTCCACTTATCATCAATTATTCCTTTTATTATTAATTGCATAAGCTATCCCTTTAATTAGCATGTTCTAAAGTTTTCAAAGAATATATGCTAACAACTCACTCAAATAAGGCCCAAATAAACTCTTCTTTCACTCATCCTCTTTCACTCAAATAAAGAAATCACAAATATCATCTAGTTGTCTGGTGGGATTCAAACATATATATGGTGATCCATTCTCAGACCATGGAGAGTGTGTGTATTCAAATCCTCAGGAAAAAATAAATAGGAAAAAAAAGAGAAAAGGGTGGGATTAAATTATATTAATTAACATATAGATTTGGATTTGGGCATCTAAGAATCCCAATCCCAAAGTTGAGAATCCAAATTTATATCTATATAGATAGAGGCAAATAGAGATTAGTTGATAATTTCAATCCCAACCCATAGTTGAATTCTCATTTTCTCTATATGTTATTAAGAGTATGTCCATATTAGAATGGATTCCTAGATAAATATATATGTGGTCACCAATTTGATAGAGTGTGTTCTAATTTGGTAGCCGATACAGTGTGTTTCCCAACCCAACTTGATATATACCCAACTTGATCTACAAAGGGAATTAAGGGCATATGCCTTAATCCAGTGTATTGAGGAGGGGATAATTATATCTTGGACATGGCCCAGAGGGCCCTAAAGGCCAAACTAGGGCCTTTCCATACTCTAAGTATGCCTTGGTCCCCAATATACTATATCAAAGGATAGCGTATGAATTTCCCCCCACCATAAATATATGGGGGCACCATTTCGAAGGACCTACCCTGATCTCAAACTTTCCTTACATGAGAAGGCAATGCAAACTTGACCTACTCACTTCATCTATGTCAAAGAGTAAGGCAAAGGAATCTTGACTTATCGATATTTAATTTTGATTCATCTAAGAAAATATCAAGGGAATATTGCCTTCCCAATGGATATCAAGGGAGTAAGGTATAACTATCAAGGGAAGTTTTCCTTCCCAATTTATATCTTTGATTTTATTTTGGATTAAGGCATGGCTATCAATGGGAAATTGATTTTTGATAGATAGATTTTTTCTTACCCTACCTACTTATCTATACCCTACTTAATAAGGCAAGGTAAGTTTCCTTTCTGATATATAAATTTGGTTTTATCCTGCCTACTTTCCCTTTCTCAAATAGATTCTTAACTATCAAAGGAAGATTGCTTCCTTATCCATAACTTGTATATATTATTTCCCTAGCTATGCCCTACCTACTTAGCTTCTATTTTTGGTAAGGGAAGCTTGCTTCTTAATAGATAGAATGAGAAACAAAGTTTTAAATCATGTTACAAATATAATAGATATATACCATTGAGTATGACCTACCTTCTTTACTTACTTGAATATGTCATACCTATTTTACCTACTTGAGTATGCCTTACTCAATTGAATATATTATCCATATCTTGATCTTGAGTATGCCATACCTAAATACCCAAGCCATATATTGATCTTGACTATGCCCTACATACCTTCTTGTACTTGAGTATGCTATACCTACCTATCCTTCTTTCCCTAACTACTTGAGTATGCCCTACCTACCTTATTGTACTTGAGTATGCCCTACCTACCTATCCTTATTTCCCTAACTACTTGAGAATGCCCTACCCAATAAAATATCCAAGCCATATCTTGATTTTGAATACCCATATCTAACATTGACCATATATTTCTTACTTGACCATATCTTTAATACTTGATACTTAATTGAATACCAAAGCCATATGTTGAAAGTAAAGGGAACATTCTAATTTCAATAGAGAAATAAGTGACTAGGGATGATCCAACACAAGTATAAATCCACTAAACCCACTATAAATGTATTGGATGAAGGGATTATGGATGATGAGTGATAAGGAAATAATGATTAGGGATGATAAAAAAATCTTGAATTATATCTATATAGGGGTATATCTATTATCTGGGTGACCTTCTCTACTCCATATGTGCAAGACCGATTTGTTCCATTCATTCCTATTTAATGAGAACTAAAACACATGTTAGTGGTTAGGAAGGAATGGAATGAATCTAAAGCATGTGTTTCAGTTCCCATTCAATAAGAAGGAATGAAACAAATTAGTATTATACACATGGGGTAGAGAAGGTCACCTAGATAATAGATATTACCCCTATATAGATATGGTGCAATACTTTTTAATCATCCCTTGTCATCTTTAATCACTCCCTCATCAACCCTAATTGTCCCTAATCACTCCCTAATCAACCCTCATCATCCCTAGTCATTCCCTCATCATTCCTCATCATCCTTAATCACTCCATACTCATTCATCCTCATCCCTAATCACTCCCTCATTGATTCTCATCATCCCTAATCACTCTTTCCTTATCCCTAATCACTCCTTCTAATACCTTTATGGTGGGTGTAGTGTATTTTTTATTGTGTTTGATCATCCCTAGTCACTCCTTTATCTATATAGGTTATAATTACCCATCTTCTTTCAAGATATGGCTTGGTTAATGAACCCTCATATGAATCATGTGTTTAAGTGCCCAATTAATATGAAATAATAGAATGAATCAATTTTGGACTAAAGGGGTAGATAATGTCACCTAGATAATATATATTATACCTTAAATATGGATATGGTGAAAGAAATTTTAATCATCCCTCATCATCCTTAATCACTCCCTCATCATCCCTAATTATCCCTAATCACTCCCTCATCGACCCTCATCATCCCTAGTCACTCCCTCATCATCCCTAATCACTACCTCCTCATCAGTTATCATCCCTAATCACTCCCTCATTAAACCTAATTATCTCTCATCATCCATAATAAATATTTCCTCATGCCTCCTCATCCTTAATCACTCCGTCCAATACCTTTATGGTGATGTAGTGGCTTTTTGTTTGTGCCTAATCATCCCTAGTCACCTATTTTTCTATATAGGTTAGACATACTCCTCTCATTTTAAGATATGGTTGGGGTAGTCAATTAGGTATCAAATGTTAAAGATATGGTCAATTAAGACATATAATATTAGTATTAGATACATGTATTCAAAGTCAAGATATGGCTTGGGTATTTTATTAGGTAGGGCATACTCAAGAAGGTATGACATACTCAAAAACTCAAGTAGGTAGGGAATACTCAAGTAAGTAAGTAAATAATGATAAATATGTAGGTATTTATCAAGTAGGTATTGTAGGTATGGAATATTCAAGTACAATAAGGTAGTTAGGGCATAGTCAAGATTAAGATATGGATCAAATATTTAGGTAGGGCATACTTAATATCAACATATGGATCATATATTCAATTGAGTAGGGTATACTCAAGTAGGTAAAGTAGGTAGGGCATACTCAAGTAGATAAATTAAGTAGGACATACTCAATGTTATATATATTACATATGTAACATGATTCAAAACTTAATTTCTCATTCTATCGATTAGGAAGCAAACTTCCATTACCAATAATGGAAGCTAAGTAGGTAGGGCATAACTAAGTAGGTAAGGCAATAATATATGCAAGATATAGATCAAGAAGCAAGATTCCATTGATAGATAAGAATATATTCTAAAAAGAGAAAGTAGGTAGGAAAATAAAAAACTATATGTCAATAATCAAGTTTCCCTTTCCTTGTTGGGTAGGACATAACTAAGTAGGTAGGGTAAGAATAACTATCTATTATAAATCAAGCTTCCTTTGATAGTTATGCCTTAATCTAGAAGCAAATCAAATATAGATATCACGAAGGTAAATTTACCTTGATAGTTATGCCATACTCCCTTATTATCTATCGATAAGGCAATCTTGCCTTGATATAATATTAGGTGAAGTAAAGCTAGATATTAAGAAAGCAAGATTTTATTGCCTCACTCCTTGGCATAGATGAATCAGGTAAATAAAGATTCCATTTACTTATTGGGTAGGGCACGTTTGATATTAGGGTAGGGCCTACAAAATGGCAGCCCCCATATATATGATGGGGCCACCATTCATACACTATCCTTTGATATATTGTATTAGGGATCGAGGCATACTTAGAGTGTGACATGGCCCAGTTTGGTCTTTAGGGTCCACCAAGCCATGTCCAAGCTTTAATTAGCCCTTTCTTAATACACTAGATTAAATCATATTCCTTTCATTACCTTCATAGATTAATTTGGGTATATATTAGGTTGGGTATAGATAAGATTGGGTATTGATCAACTTGGGTTGGGAAACACACTCTATCAACGACCATATTAAAACACACTACTAGATTGGTGACCACATCTATCTATTTGTAAATTTGATTTACTATGGACATATTCTCAATGACATATAAAGAAAATAAGAAGTCAAATATATGATTAGGATTAAAATTCTCAACTAGTATCAATACACCCTATCTATATAAATATAAATTTAGATTCTCAACTTTGGTATTTAGATTCTTAGATGCCTAAATCCAAATCTATCTATAAGTAATATAATTTTATCCCACCCTTTGCTCCCTTGCCTACCTATTTATTCTATCCCAGGGCTCTAGATGCCCAAATATTAATCTATATATGTAATTAATATAATTTCATCCCACCATTAAGGTGTTGGAGGGAGTGATTAAGGATGAGGAGGGACAAGGAGAGAGTAAGTAAAGATGATTATGGATTATGAGGGAGCCATTATAGATGATGAGGGATGGTGAGGGTCAATGAGGGTGTGATTAGGGATGATGAGGGAGTGATTAGGGATGATGAGGGATGAGGAGGGAGTGTTTATGATTATGAGGGATGAGGAGACAGTGATTAGGGATGATGGAGTGATTAGGGATGATAAGGGATAGTGGGGGTTGATGAGGGAGTGATTAGGGATAATAAAAGAGTGATTATATATGATGAGGGATAGTGAGGGTTGATGAGAGAATGATTAGGGATGATGAGGGATGAATAGGGAGTGATTAGGGATGATGAGAGATGAGGAGGACGTGATTAGGGATGGAGGGATGATGAACAAGTGCAATTAACAAAAAATGGTTATTTGATGTGCATAGGTCATAAATGTGACTATGTTTCCCTGATCACACCACTTTTCCTTGAATTAAAAGTGAGTGGTTTGTACACTTTAATTTTGACAAACCTAGGACTCATAGAAATATCAACAATCAATTTCAGAAGGTACAAAAAACCTAAAAAATGACTATATGTTTACCTAAAATAAAGATCAATTAAAAAATGTATGCCCTCAAATCCATAGGTTAAATATTGAATCCATGAAAATACCTAAGTACTGACCAGATTATATTTCAAAAAATTTATCTCCCACAATGTAAGGCATGCAACTGTAAGACAAACTCTATCATATGCATAGTAACCCTAAATTGTTATATTTATTAAATTAAATTTAAAGTATAGGGAATATACATGTCAACTTATAATTAACATTTATTTTAGAAAACCATCCTAGACCTTCTAATTCATTCCCATTTTGCATTCTAACCCCTTTAATGATTTCATTGGGCCATAAATCACACATGCTTTAGTTATTTAATATTTCAAACATCTGTGCTTTTGCCTTATAATCCTTCTAATAAATATTTGTGATTTTTTAATAAAATGTTAAAGTAACATGTACATGATATAGTGCATACATGTTATGGTCTGTTTTAATTCAAAAACCAAGCCTTTTGGCTAAAAAATGGCTTGAATTCTTGAGATAAAGGCGTAGACTTATCAATACACAGCCAAATCTGAGATAACTGACAAAAAATAAGAAAATTAAACTTCCATCACCAAATTCACTATGAATTTAAATGAGACAATTCATATAATTATTACCACAACTATAATAATTCTCTTCTCTTTCCAAATATATGATTCTTTTAATTTTTAGACTATTTTAAGGTTTCCATCTATGTTGATTTCTAATTATGTAATTTTTAGGGCATTGCATGCCATAAATATACATGCCTATATATGTTTATGTATTTTTTTTCATTTATTCAAATGCAAAAAAATATATAGTCACAAACTAGGCCTAATTCTATATGCACTCAAATAAAACTAATGTTATTTATTTTTTGGTACTTATGGATGTCGTATGACCATCTATCTAGTTTTTTGTCAATTTTAAAGATCTATTTATTGGTAAAATTAATAAAAATATATATTCATTGAATTTTTAAAATCAAATATAGGTCAAAAATTATATGATCTTGTCTAAATTTAAATAAAAAGGTTTCAAAAAATACTAAACTTTTCTATAAAAAGGCTGCATCGTACAGATGGCTATCTACTTTATTTTTATTAAAAAATGAGTTCTTGTCAAAATTTAAGATGTTTGACCTACTTATACTTAACCACTTTTTTTTTAAATAGGTTTTTGGAAACTAGACTTGAAATTCTACAATTTGTATTCTTATACCATATTCAAATTTTGAGTGTAGCCATCTCAAATCATCTACAAAAGTTGATATTTCTCAATTTTTAGGAAAACACATGTCCATGGGTAGGCCCCTTTTCATCCACCATATCTATGCAATTACCCAATGCATGCAAGATTTTATTTGTAACATAATAAATCACAACAATATTATGTAACAAATAAGGAAACACATTAATATATGAAATTCAACATACATGATTGGAAAATAGAACTGTTCATTATCAACTTGAAAAAAAAAAAACAAATAGTTCAGATTAAAATAAACCCACCTTTGACTAGTGTGGAATCCAGGGTGGACACAAAGGAGACCTAGGAATCCCTTCTATCAGGTGCTAGGAATAAAAAATGGAGCTACAAACTAGAAAATAGAAGAAATAACAAATGGAAGAATGAAAAGAAACAAATAGGTTAGAATTAAGGCCACAAATAAAATAAGAAAAAGGTATAATGGTCCTCTAGAATATCTATTGAGAAAGGTACAAAGCTGCGTGAGCCAATAAATAAAGGTCAAGAGGGCAAAATTAAGTCCTAGAGGAGGAATAAAGAGCCCATTAAGGTTCCCTATAGGACCCAATCTTAGTATCACAAACCAATTGAAAGGGCACCAATTCCAAACTTAGTAAATTAGGAACCCAGATCTAATAGACCACTCAGAAGAGCCCAGATTATCAAAAAATACTAAAAAGATACATGGTTTCCACTCAGTAAAATAAGGTCTAAAACATCTTTAAATTGTCCATAAGAATATGGTTCAGGAGGGTGAAGGTGGGGGGCGGGGGGGGGGGGGGGGTGAGTGGGAGCTCCCTAGTTCCGAGATTGTAAAATTATAAGAGACCCCTAAATTTGTAATCAGGCCCACATAGTTATTTCCGTCTCTAAAGACATGGCCAAGGCTGATCTCCTAAAAAGATGTCATAAAATCCTTGCATCCATAATATCTTTCCAAATAGTCAAAGAAGTCTGGGAGATCCCTCTGAGATAGTTAATGATGTTTAAATAATCCCCTTTAATGGCTAACTTGAGAATACCTTTGTCACCTGTCACTTTGATACCCTAAAGGGTTGCCCTAGCTTATGTAACATGATTGGTTTGGATTCCCATTTTCCCTGCATAGGTGACCACCAAATTTCCATTACTGTCTCCAATCACTACCCCACCTCTTGCTAGTCCTAGGTTGCATTTCGAGACACCATAAAAAATAATAATAATTAATACATATAATTTTTTGTATATTATTTTTGCGATCTTAAGTCTTTTAATTAATGAAAATATTAGAGTGTGTTATTCATTGATTAAACATATGGACTTTGGATTTACACTTACTAATCACATTTGCCCACCAAAAATCCCATTTTATGCATCTTACATCTCAAGAAATCATAATATCCCATGCCTTATATATGTTTCCACATTTGGCAGACACATCTGTCATGGCACTCACAACTACAACTTGAAATAAAATCTACTTTTGAGCTTATATTTACATGTAGGTTAAAGGATTCTATCAAGGCTTTTCCTTTACATTACAGCTACACTATGAATATATATTATTTCAGTTTGTTTTCCATGCCCTTTTCAACTCTCTTAAATATAAACAAACACAAAATAAACCCAATTTTGAGAATATAAAGGAGATCACATGTGGGATAAACTTTAAAATACAACGCAATTCAATTTATCTAAATATTAAAAATTGAAAAGATATGTTTATGTAATATTTAAAAGCATGATTAAATTTGATGGTGTATTGAGCCTTCATAGTTTTTTTTTGATATTGTTATATAGTTAATATTGTCATTCGAATATTAATATAATAATAGATTTTTTTTAAAATAAAATCTTTTATAGTTTGTGATGATTCTCATAAATCTACAACTTGATTACTTTATATTGCAGATAATGAAGGAATTTGTCAGAGCTCAGTTGGGTTTGAATTTTTAAAAAAAAATGGAAAATAAAAACTCAAATTATGTAGAAATTAGAGGTTTTTCACATATTTCTCTAAATGTTTTAGAAATATTTTAGCAAAGAAAGTTTCAATCTATGTAAAAATGAACTGATTTTTTTTAAAATATTTTTTCAATTAAAAAATGTAATACATGTTTAATATCAACTGACAAGAATAATAATACCTATTTCATTTGAAAAAATGAACTTCTCAAAATATACACAACACAAAAATATATATAAATATATATATACACACACGAAGGCCAAAAAAAAACTTTTTGAAATCACCATCCAAGAAATAATGCATAAAGAGTTCAAGTAACCATATTTTCCACTGACGTCGCTAAACACAATGGCACAAAAAAATACTACAAAATAATGTGAGGAAGAAATAATGGCCTTGGTAAACGTATGGAGACCCTACAAAGTTCCATGTCAGCAATGTTCGATGCTTCGAAATAAATTAGCAAAAATATGCAATGAGATAAGAATTAATGGATTAAATTTAGGATGAAAATATGCTTAAATAATATTTAAGGAATATTTTAATATTTAAATAGTAAATTTGATAATTTTTTGAAATAATTTGTGTTTCAAGTTTTTTTATTGGTCAAACGGAAAATAAGTTAATATAAAAGTGATTTTTATAGTGGGTAGATGCAAGATAATGGGGCACAAAAGGGGGGCTTTAAATGATTTTTTTTTTGAAAATAATAGTAGTTGAATTTGGAGAGAGATTAAGAAACATTTGAATTTTTTTTTTTGACAATAACGTAAGAATATGAATTAGGACATTCTTAATTTAGTTTTGAAATATATATTTTTTGACATATTTAGATAATAAAAGTGTGTAAAATTAATGCATTTATGATAATGGATTGACACTTTTTGATGAAAAGATAAGGAGATTGCATGTGCACAAACACCTTTTTTGAGTAAATAAATGAATTGTTGTATAAAATTTCATATCTGGATAGATGAAATGTAAAATATCAATCAAGATATTTTATATTAATTTTTTAATAAATATATATTTTTAAATATTTTTACATTTCAAAATAGCTAGAAAATTGGAACTGCAAGTGTATGAACACAACTTTGTGACCTTAACTTCATGATTTTTTTTTTTTTTTAAAGCATAGCCAATGATGTGTAGATTGGTTAGGTGTAAGTTTTATAAACCTTTGATTAATGATCAAAAGGTTATAAAAGTATATGTAACGATATGTATATAGAGCATAATGAGGGATGTTGTGTGGAAACTAAATAATAATTTAACATTAAAAAAATATATATTCAAAAATTATTTTTCCCTGTACAAAATTATATATAGTTTTTAAAAATGATTAAATATGTCTGATTAGATGTGTCACCAAAGACAAAAAAATATATATAATTTTTTAAAAAGTCATATGGGTTGTTCCATGATAGTTTTAGGCTAGGTTCAGAACCCCCAAGCCTAAACATGAACTAGTTTTGGAGGGAAAGTGGAAAAATCAAAGGAAAGACTTCTTCAAAGGGTTACACCCTTTGAAACACATTTTATTGAGGGAAGATTGAAAATGTAGAATGAAAAGGTGTACACCCTTTTCTAAATGGTGTAGCCTTTTATAGTACAAAGGGTATACACCCTTTGAGGTACAAAAGGTTTTTGTGCTTGTTTGAGTTAAAGTATAAAATTACATCTAATTTATTTAAATTTATATTATTATACTTTAAATTTATTTTACTAAATTTAAAAAATTAGGTCCACTCTACTTATAATAAAATTGATTCTAGAGTTGTAAGATTTACCAATTAAAAATTAAATTCTCTAAAATTTATTTTGGTCTATACTTAGCTTTCAAAATTCTAGGATTGGAAATTGATTAAAATATTGAATTTATAAAGCTCTAAGATCAAGTATGGATGTAACTGGTTGAGATAGAGATAAAGAGCCATATATATAGATAGAGGCTTAGGTATGGATTGGTTGAGATAGGTATAGGTCCTATGCTAACACAAATGTAGTATCTATGTAATATGATGGGATGGAGGATGCATGGATACATTGACCTATCTTGATTTATGCATCCAACCCTTGATAAAAATCCATACCGCTATTCTCATATCGTGTTCATGGTCTAGATTATAATATTAACACCATTATAGGTGGTGATATTATGAAACTAAGACCGTATTATACTCTGAGTTTGTCTTAGCCCCTAATACAGTAAATCAAGGGATAACATAAGAATGGACCCCCTACTATATATATATGGGTAGGAAATTTCCTAAGGCCCTATCCTAATCTCAAGCCTACCTTACCCAATAAGTGAAGGGAAGATTTCGATAGCTACTTCAACCATACCAAGGAGTAAGGCAAGGGAATGTTGTGTTCTTGATATCTAGCTTTGCTTCACTAAATAACATATCAAGGGAAGCTTACTTTGTTGATAGATAATAAGGGAGTAAGGCATAACTTTCAAAGGAGGATTTACTTCATGATATCTAGATTTGATTTACTTATAGATTAAGGCATAACTATCAAAGGAAGCTTACTTCTGGGTAGATAACTTTACTTTTTCCTTACCTACTTAGCTATACCCTACCAGATAAGGAAAGGGAAAATTTATTCTTGATATATAACTTTTTTCTTATTTTACCTACTTGTATTTATAGAATATATTCTTAACTATCAAGGGAAGCTTGTTTCCTGATCTATATCTTGTGTATATTCTTTCCCTATCTATTTAGTTTTGACATACCTACTTAGCTTCTATAGTTGGCAAGGGAAGCCTCCTTCTTAATAAATATAATGATAAATAAAGTTTAGAATCATGTTAAATATGTAATAGACCTTAGTATTTAATATTCCCTACCTACCTTACCTACTTGAGTATGCCCTACCTGATTGAATACCCGAGACATATCTTAAACTTAAGTATGCCATACATAAATACCCAAGCCATGTCTTGATATTGACTATGCCCTACCTATTTTATTGTATTTGAGTATGCCCTACCTAATTTAAACCTAATTGAGTATTCCCTACCTACCTATCCTTCTTTCCTTACGTACTTAAGTATGCCTTACCTACTTTAGTTACCTAATTGAGTATGCCCTACTTGATTAAACACCTGAGCCATATCTTGATATTATATACCCATATCTAATTCTCACCATATCTATCTTATCTAAGTCATATCTTGAACACCTGATACTCAATTGAATACCCAATCCATATCTTGAAAAGAGAGGGGGCATTATCATGCTTTAAAATTAGTAGAGGGGGTGTTATCATGCTTAAAAATTACTAGAGGGGGTATTATCATATCAAGAGATAAAGGAGAGGGGGCATTAATAAGGGATGCTTAAAAATTGAGAGAGGTGACATTATCACCTATATAGAGAAAGGAGAGGGGGCATTGATCGAGTCACATATTGAAAGGAGAGGGTGCATTCTCACCTAAATAATTTTGAGGCTTGTCAATTAATGGGTTTATTAATATGCATACATGATTGGCCTATATTATACATGTAGTCATGATATGGTCACTCATACATGATATTTACCACATACCTAGTATTGCATGTAGGTATGCGGTCACTCATACATACCATTTTTTTATACATCCAATCCTCAATGAAAACTCAAAATTTTATTCCCATATCATATTCATGGTATATGTTTTAATGTTAACACCATTCTAGGTGGTGGTATTCCCAAACTAGGGGCCTGTTGTACTCCAAGTATGTACTGGTCCCCAATATAGTAAATCAAGGGATTTCATAGGAATGGGACTGATGAGAAAGTGATAAGTGATGATGAGGGATGATGAAGGAGGGACTAGAGACAATGAAAAATGATTAGGGTTGATGAGGGAGTGATTAGGGATGATGAGGACTAATGAGACAATGATTAGGGATAATAAGGGATGAGGAGGGAGTGATTAGGATTATTATAGATGATGAAGGTCGATGAGGGTGTGATTATGGTAAATAAGGGTTGATGAGGGAGTGATTAAGGATTATTGGGGATGATGAGATTTATGGTAGTTAGATTTGTATCTATTTGTAAATCCTCTATTTAGATCTGTAATAGTTAGGTATTCATGTCTATAGCATTGTGTGATCATAAGATCCATGATGCTTTCCCTCAAAGGCTAGATTGAATAATAAAATGGAAGGGTGAAATTTCATACATAGTAGAGTCTAATCTAACAACCATAGTTAATGATTCTTACATACCAACTCTCTCTTATAGGCCAAAATCTTTATCATGATCTTAAATCTCTAACATAATATATATTAGGATTATGATCCCCACTATCACTATCATTGGCCAAAATCTCTATCATGGTCAAGTAGACCATGAATTATTCTAAAATAAAAAACTAGTTGTGTGATCCAAGGTTTGGCTCACCTTGGGTGCCCCTCTAGGGTTAGGTTGATGTACATGGCCTATCCTATGCAATCAATTAGAGTTATTCATAATGTGATTAAAACTATGTGACTGAGGAATATATCCATGTAGAATTAAGTCTCAAGATGACCATAAATTGACATCATAATCATACCAACCAACTATTTTACTATGCATCAATGTAGTTATGTTGTCAATCAAGGTATTGATCATGATTGAGCACAAAAATGTTTATGGTTAGTTGCACTCGATCTCTCTCCAATAATTAGTTAAATACTTATGGTTTATGGTACCACGTTTGAGGTCTTCTACTAGGAAGATATCACTATACTACCTAGAGGAAATGGATTCGATCACCTAATCCCATAGTTAATCCAATCCCAGATGTATCCATTAGTGGAAACTATTAGTGGGATGATACATACATACATACATACATACATACATACATATACATATATATATATATATATATATATATATATATATATATATATATATATATATATATATATATATATATATATATATATATATATATATGCCATTAAAGGATAGAGATTGAAGTTCATACCCCAATCAAATATTAGTATCTCGTACCCTATATGAATATTTACCTAAATTTATTGAATCCCCCATATATATATGTATATATAAAGTATTAAATCCCAAAACTGAGTGTCAAGTCGAGTGTTAATCTATGATCAGTTGTGTCCCAATCCCATAGTCTATCTCTCTTCTCCATTTCTCATGAGAAGATATTATGTATCTTTAGGTTATTCTTACTCTCCAAGACTAAAAGGAAATCCCTTTATATATTTGGGGGAATCCATATCCTTTAATATCCCACACACATATATATATATATATATATATATATATATATGAGAAGTCCAACATCCCACTAATAGTTTCCTTTGATAGCTAAAACTTGGATTGGCTCAGCTTTGTGATTGGCTCAACTTTCATATTGGGTGACCGAATCCCTTTCCTCTATATTTTTTGGTAGTATAATAATATGTTCATAATAGAAGACCTTAAAATTGGGACCATAAACCAAAGGTATTTAAATAAATATTGGAGAGTGCTCGACTACAACTGACTATATACATTTGTGTGATTGACTATGATCAATGCCTTGATCAATGACATAATCAAATTGATGCATAGTAAAATGGTTCTTTCATATTAATATGACATTAATTTCCAATCAACTTGAGACTTCATTCTACATGAATATATTCTTCAGTCATGTAGTTTACATCATGTTAGGAAAAACTCCAATCAGGTATCTAGGATGGGCTGTGTACATCAACCTAACCCTAAAAGGGTACCCCAAGTGGAAAAAACCTTGGATCACTTGGTCAATTTTGAATTTAATAATAATTCTCTATCATGATAGAATATTTTGGCCAATGATAGTGATAGTGATAGTGGGTATCACGATCATGATAGATATTCTAAATAGTGATAGTGGGAATCATAAACATATTGATTTCTAATCCATAATGATAAAATTGATTTGATATCATATTTGATCCTTATTTGAGTGAGAAAAAATAGAATTAGAATAGAAGCTAATCAAGTATAAGAGAGAAGCCATTGAATCTACCATCAAGGTATTGTTAGGTTGTGGAGTTAAAAGCTTCACCAGGATGCAAACAAGAGGAGGTTGCTCAGTGTTACAACAACCGACATCGACAGCGCAACTGACGTCAGTCATATCTAGTTACAGAGCAACCAACATCAGTCAGGAGTCGGTCGATGTTGGTCACCTCTAGACAGACAAGAGCCGACGTCGGTCGCCTGTGTGTTCCAAAACTAGTTGTTGACGAACAATTAATTTGTTAAACGGGTTATTTACATGTAAAGACTAATTTTAGTCTTGAGCTATGGATCTAATTATTGTAATTAGATGTTTAATTAATGTTTGCATGAGATCTATATAATAGACTCATGGGCTGTATTGTAAAGTGTGCTAGTTTGAGAGAGCTTGGTTAGCTCCTTCAGTGTGAAGAGAGCAAGGGTAGCTCCTCCTAGTTCCATAGGGGTGCCGAGTGTGTATGATCAGGTAGATCTATGGGATAGCAAGATCTGGTAGAAGATCCACTAGGGTACTGGTTTGGAGAATCATAAGGACTTGATGAGGCAAGGACAAGGGTTCTTCAGGGTGTAGAGAGATCTACATGTGTAAGTAAGATCAGTTTGATTTGCAGGGTGTTGCAAGTTCATAGGAGATCTACTTGGAGTGCATTGTATACTTTGTTGAGTATGTGTGTATACTCGGTGGTACTGGTAGTAGTGATACTGACTAGTTGAAACAACAACTCGATTATTGAGTTGATTGTTTGCTTGTAATTGTGCAAGTGAGAGAGAACTCTTGAAGAGATTTACTGTTTATGCCCTAGAGGTGTGGGAGCCCTAGAGGAGTGTAAGGAAGAAGACTGTGGCATCTTCTTTGTTGTATTTACTTCTGGAAGAGTATTAATACAATTGGGTATTGTCTCTCATATTCTGTGTTATTTTTGAATTCTAGTTACTTGTTACTTCTGGTTAAATTCCGTGTTTAGTTGCTTATACAAAGGTAATCAATTGTGCTTCTCGGGTCCTAACAAAGTGGTATCAGAGCTAAGGTTGCAGGGAGCAGGTTTGTGTTTGATTACAGGTCACTCTCAGGGGTTTTTGATTGAGTGGGAGTAAAGCAATGGTAGAAGAAAGTACACTAAGAATGGAGGAATTCAAAGGCACAAATGATCAATTACGGAGTTATGGAAAGAAAGAGCAGGTAAAGAAAGATTGTTGGTTGATAGCAGATCAAGATAAAGTGAATGAAGAAGCATGTGTTGTAGGTATTGTTGCATGGATTGCTCTTGTATGTTCCTTGGATAAATTAGAATCTTGGTTTATAGATTCTATTGCCTCTTTCCATGCATCCCCAAATAGAGTATTTTTCCATGTTAAGGTCCATGGAGACTTTGGAAAGATTTATTTAGGGGTTGGTCAGCCTTGTCAAAGTATTGGCAAAGGGGAAGTGCAGCTAAAATTGCAAACGGCCAACACATGGGTGTTGAAGGAGGTAATGCAGGTCCCAGTCCTGAAGATGTGGCTAATTTCTACAAGAAAGTTGGGTGATGAGAGATGCACAGTAACTCTCACAGTGGATTCTTGGAATGTTACCAAGGATGCACTTGAATTAGCATGTGGTAAGAAAGTAGGTACTCTTTATCTACCTGCTTGTATTATTGATTCCACTTCTATTGCAAAGATGTGGCTTTATAGGCTTGGTCACATAAGTGAGAAGGGAATGGATGTTCTTAAGTCAAATGGTAAGAGTTTAGCTTCAGAGAGCATAGACTGAGATTTTTGTGAGCAGTGAGATGCTACAAGAAAGGATTGGATTTATTGCAGGAAAAGGAAGTCTGATGTATTTGACAAACTTAAGAATTGGAAAGCCTTGGTGTTCATGGAGGAGATGATGGACATAGATCAGTCATAGGGGCTGGATACTTCTGAGCAGGGCAGTTTGGATAGGGTTTTGATTTAAAGTAAGCTCGCAGGTAAAAATTCATCACTCATAAGAAAACATAGGTACCAGCGTCGGTTAGAGGGAACTGACATCGAATAGGCAGGCATCGATGTCAGTCATGTGCAAACTAGAGAAGTCAGTGGTGTCAGGCAAGTAGACACTGATGTCAGTCAGGGAACTGGCATCGGTAGTCAGGTCAGTCGTAGGGAACTGACGTTGATTGGGTGCAGACTGGGAGGTGACCAACATCGGTCACTGGTAGAACAGATTTTAGGCGGACAACAAGCTGTCAAGGAGTCTCAAACACCCATGTCGAGGACTAAAAGTGTAAGTAAGCCTCAAATTTGTTATTCCCCTTCTTTACACTACTTGTTGCTCACTGATAGTCAAGAACCAAGAAGTTTTAAAAAAGCAAAGTAGGTAGGATCCAGGAAATAGTGTGAGCGTAGCATGAATTCTTTGGAAGAGAACTAAATGGTAGATTTGGTAGAGTTTCTAGCCAGGTTAAAGAAGAGAGGAAATGGACACGTGAGACAGAAGGCCAGGTTATATAGTCTTAAGCAAGCTGCAAGATAGTGGTACAGGTTTGACAGGTGTATGACAAAGCATGACTTTAGTCAGTGTCATTGTAACCATTGTGTTTACTTTACCAGGTTGGATGATGGTCGTGACATTATCCTGTTGCTGTATGTGGATGATGAGCTTGTTGCAAGTTCATACATGTAGGGTTTTGTTGAGCTAAAGGTAAAGTTAGTTCAGTGGTATGTCATGAAGAATTTGGGAGCAGCAAAATTCTTTGGCATGAGTAATCCTAGAGACAGGGAAGATCACATGTTGATGTTGTCATAGGATGATTATGTGAATAAGGTAGTGGTGAGGTTCAGGATGTGGGATGCAGAACCAATTTACACACCTATGGATGGACAGTTCATAGAACAGGGTCCCCAATCACATGATGAGGTTGAGTACATGTGTACTCCCTGATATTGCCCCAGTAGTGGGTGTTGTCAGCAAGTTCGTAGCCAATTTGGGAAAGAAGCACTGGAAAGTAGTTTAGTGGGTTCTCAGGTATCTGAGAGGGACTAGCAGTAGGTTAACATGCTATGCAGGGTCAGAGACTTCTCTACATGGGTATGTAGATTCAGATATGGTAGGTTACTTTGATGACATGTGGAGCACCACAAGTTGTGTGGTGGTTGGTCTTCAGGATTGATCTTGAAGAGGGATACAATCCAAGAAAAAAATTAGATGATGTACAGGTATAGGTACATGTGCAGCTATTTATCTCCAAGTGGGAGATTGTAAGGTTGTGGAGTTAAAAGCTTCACTAACATGCAAATAGGAGGAGGTTGCTTAGTGTTACAACAACTGACGTCGATAGCGCAACCAACATCGATCATATCTAGTTACAGAGCAACTGACATCAGTCAAGAGTCGATCGACTTCGGTCACCTCTAGACAAACAAGGACCGACGTCGATCGCATGTGTGTTCCAAAATTGGTTGTTGACAAATAGTTAGTTTGTTGAACGGGTTGTTTACATGTAAAGACTAAGTTTAGTCTTGAGCTACGGATCTAATTATTTTAATTAGATGTCTAATTATTGTTTGCATGATATATATATAATAGACTCATGGGCTGTATTGTAAAGTGTGCTAGTTTGAGAGAGCTTGGTTAGCTCCTTCAGTTTGAAGAGAGCAAGGGTAGCTCCTCCTAGTTCCATAGGGGTGCCGAGTGTGTATGATCAGGTAGATCTATGGGATAGCAAGATCTGGTAGAAGATCCACTGGGGTACTGGTTTGGAGAATCATAAGGACTTGGTGAGGCAAGCACAAGGGTTCTTCAGGGTGTAGAGAGATCTACATGTGTAATTAAGATCGGTTTGATTTGCAGGTTGTTGCAAGTTCATGGGAGATCTACTTAGAGTACGTTGTGTAATTAGTTGAGTATGTATGCATACTCGGTGGTACTGGCAGTAGTGATACTGACTGGTTGAAACAACAACTCGATTATTGAGTTGATTGTTTGCTTGTAATTGTGCAAGTGAAAGAGAACTCTTGAAGAGATTTACTGTTTATGCCCTAGAGGTGTGGGAGCCCTAGAGGAGTGTAAGGAAGAAGATTGTGGCATCTTCTTTGTTGTATTTCCTTCTGGAAGAGTATTAATACAATTGGGTATTGTCTCTCATATTCTGTGTTGTTTTTGAATTCTAGTTACTTGTTACTTCTGGTTAAATTTCGTGTTTAGTTGCTTATAAAAAGGTAATCAATTGTGCTTCCCAGGTCCTAACAGGTATTAGAGGGAGTGATTAGGGATGAGGAGGGATGAGGATAGAGTGATTAGGTATTATGAGGGATGATGAGAAAATGATTAGGGATGATGATGGATGATGAGGGTCAATGAACGAGTTATTGGGGATTATGAAGGACAATGAGGGAATGACTAGGGATGATGAAGGATGTGGATGGGCAAGGAGGGAGTGATTAGGGATGATGATGAATAAGGATAAAGTGACTATAGACAATGAGGGATGATGACATAGTGATAAGGGATGATGAGGGATGACAAGGGCTAATGAGGGAGTGATAAGGGATGATGAAGAATAATGAGGGATGTTGAAGGAGTGATTAGGGATGATGAGAAATGATGAGGGTTGATGAAAGAGTGATTAGGGATGATGAAGTCCAAGGAGGGAGTGATTAGGTAAAAGGAGGGACAAAAAGTGAGTGATTATGGATGATGAGGAATAATTGTTGGAGTGGGCCACAATAAAGGATTATATTGAGTAAGGTCAAATTCACAAAGATGAATCTATATGGCATAGTGAAATCTAACGTATGACTTACAAAAGAAGAAGCTTGTCTTCACAACCAAAAATTACATTAACATTCATTAGCCAAAAAGTACATAGTAAGGCACATTATATAGTGAGGAATTAGGTCACCCAAAAAGGTAATTAACTCAATTTAAAATTAGAACATGAATTAAATTACATTTCACCTAATGACCTATTATTAACCTAAGCAAATTAATTATACTATGTATAAAAAACCACATAGTGGGAAAAAAGCCTACACTAACACCCCTTTAAGTGTAATTTAGGTGGGAGTAGAATTGGGTCCTAATGCAAATGATTGATGAGGTACCCAAGTACATAGAGATGATCCCTAAGAGGAGGAAGAATTCAAAGTTACCTAAACCCAAATAAGAGCCCACAAATGAAGATACTTGCTCTTAGTGAAAGGTTTGGTTAATATATCAACAATTTGCTTTTTTGTCTAGATGTAGTAGAGTTCAATGACTTGCTTATGGATGAGATCCAAACTGAAAAGCATGTGAATATTAATATTCTTGGTCCATTGATGGAGAACCAAATTCTTGAAGATATAGATTGTGCCTTGGTTATCATAGAAGATAATTTTTGGTCATCGAAATTGGATGCCAAACTCAATGAGAATTCCCTAAAGCCAAATAGCCTTAGTGGAAACATTAATAGCTCTTATGTATTTCACCTCAATAGAAGATAAATAAATAACATTCTAATTTTTACTTGACCAACTAATTATATCTAAATTAACAGAGAAACTTTACCCTAAAGTAGACTTACAATTATGAATATTGTCAACCCAATATGAATATGTATAACCAATCAAGTTGATGTCAATGCCTGCTCCATAATGAATCTCAAAAGTATGAGTACCCTAAATATAGAAGATAATATGATTAAATTATTTTTAATTTAACTCATGTGGTTCCTACATAAATCTAGATATTATGGCCACTGCATATGAAATGTCATGTCTAGAGTGCATAAGGTAGATGAGACTGCCAACAAGTTATCAATATGAGGTAACATCAACCAAAAGAGATGGAAAATCAAACTCAATATTCACACCAAATATAAAATGAGTCAAATTTTATTATTTTCATCCATGTTAAACTATGAAATAAAATAAATATCATATGTGGATTGTGCAATAGTGATCTCAGAGTCAAACCAAGTAATTTCAATTATGAGGAAGTAATGCAACATGTACAAGTTGGTCATAAAAAACCTGTCAGATAAATAAGTTTTTACTGATATGATGGTTGACGAAGAAATCCTTATGATAAATAGGTCATCCACATAGAGAGATTAAAAACAACAATGAATCATCTTGCTATGAAATGTAGACATTCAGTTCAGAATGGAATTTGGTGAACCTAATCAAAAGGAGTCTATTGTGGAATATGAAGCTCGAGGAGTTTAGTTTAAGCCATAGATTTTTGAATTTTGAAAAATAATGAATATTAAACAAATACTTATGGTTTCTCCATGAAATTTACTTTTTAAGGTCAATGTGAAGAAATGCACTCTTCATATCCATCTGATGCATATCCCAATAATGTGTTGTGGCAATGGAAAGAGTGAGTCATATTGATTTCATTTTGGAAACTAGGGTGAATGTCTTGGTATATTTAATGTAAGTTACCTAAGAAAAACCATTTGATACCAAATGTAATTTGAACTTATCTACAAACCCATATATTGTAAATTTTTTTGGGTAGATCCACCTACATCAAACAAGTTTTCTTCCCTTAGGCAGAGGGACTAAATCCTAAGAATTCCTTAGCAAGGAACCATATTCATATTCCATACCACTATCTCACTTAGGAGTGCTTGATGACTCACTAAATAATTGTGAATTAGAATTATATTCAATGAAGGCATTTGGGGTATTCTATAATTTTGAACATGTTCACTTGGTGTCTGATGGATCTCCAACCCATTGGCCAACACTTTGTAGTGTCTATCTAGCCCAAATAGGACCAATAATTAGAGATTCAAGAGGGGATTCAACATCCTCTAAAGATATTCAAGGAGAAAGAGGAGGTGAATCCTCATCACTAATATCATCATCAAAACTAGAAGAAGAATCTAGATTGAATAAGGAAGCTACTCAAGCAGATCTAAATCATCAAAACTGTCATCAAATCTCAGTGTTTCTAAAGAAGATGGAGAGGTGTTGAGTGTGGATTCTAAAGGACCCTTTTGAAATCAAAAATTTGTATCTATGAATAACTCATGAGTGGTGGGATGGAGAAGCCTCAATCCCTTAACACCCTCAGGATATCCAATGAAGATGCAAGGTTGACTCTGAGGTTGCATTGCCTTACATTTTTAATTTAGAATGGAGGACATAACATGAGATCCAAACACTCAGAATTGCTTGAGTAAGAGTTTTTGACCACTCTGAGTTTAAAAATAAGTGAATCCATTCAATTATTTATGTGGGACTCAGTTCAATATATATAAAGCACAATTGATGTCCTCAACTCAATACTGAGGTGCAAGAGACTTGGACTATAGCATACAATTGGCCATTTATTTCAAGGACCTATTCTTGCACTCTGAAACACCATTCTATAGAGGACTATATAGAACTATATGTTCTATTTCAATCCCCTCTAAAGTTTAGAATTGATCAAAATGGTTACAAATAAAATAGAAGTGCATTACACATATAATGCACATCCTCCACTAGCTTCTTATAATCCTCATATAGAGGCACAACATCATTTGAATGGAATTATATGTGCATATCATGTTTTAGTGCCATCTAGACCACTTATCACATTTTTATAGAATGAGATATTTGATGATGATTTTGACATACATTCTTTATTCATTCAAGCTTACATTGATCATCAACCTATATACAATGTCATGGTTGATAACGGTTTAAGTGTGAATATGTGCACTATCACACTTATCTCTCATTTTGAATATAGAGATAAGGATATACTTCATACAATGATAGTAATAAATGGATTCAATGGTCATGTTAATAATTATGTTTGTGATATTACATTACCACTAAAGGTTGGTCCAATGCATATGGTCACCATATTTATAGTAGTACCCAATGTAGGAATATTCGATATGTTATTGGGACCTCCATAGATTCAACAACTTCATGTCCTTTCTTCTGCAATACACATGTTTGAAATATTTTTTTGCTAATGAGGTTATTAAAATTCATGGTATTCCATATGAATTCCACCTCAACTGATGATCATTGTTCCTACACAACATATATCAGTTGAGAAACATAAAAAGGTTCAACCTGCTAAAAAAAATTTAGAATCAAGTGGTCCATTCTCCAAAATACCTATCCTTGAAATATCACTTAATCAAATATTTTTAATTGATTCTAGAGATCCACTCTGTATTCCATCACATCATAGACTGATATTATAAGGCATTAAGATTGTTCCACAAAGAACACCAACACACAGTTCATATACTCCATGATGGGTTGCAAAGAGTCCTAGAGTTCACAATGTTAAAAAATGTACACATAATACTATAACTTATCATCATGATAGTGGCACTTATGTTACCAAATCATATCAATTTTTAAATTTTGAGTTGATGTTAGTTCCTACATATTGGCATAATAATTTTCATTCATGAGAGGTCATAATTCCTCTACTAGATACATGACCTATTGATTGTGAGGTTCTTTCTAAATTCATTGGTTAGTATGTTCCTTTTTCAGTTTCATATATGTAAAAATATATTATTTCAAAAAGTTCTAAAAAAGATTACCTGTGTATGATATATGTAGTTTCTTTACATCAGTTGGTTTGTGCTTCAATATATGCAATACTTTTACATATCTGGTTTTATATCAAATATGCTTCACAAGTCTACTTGACTGAGTTCCAAAACATACAGGTTATCATTCTCAGATGTAGTTGTAGGCAGTGTTATTATCTTAGACCCAGAAACTATACACAGTAAAAACTGCTCTATGCTCTTATCTAGTTTTAGTGGACTTGTCCTAGTGAACATAGGTTCTACCTTTTAAATTTAAACTAGTCACAGTCCTAATTCTTGATTAAATCTCAACAATTTCATTGGGGGCATCTTTTACATAGGTTTTATCATTCTTGACTATATTTATGGTTCATCCTTTAGTTCAATACATTGCACAAAACATATCATCATTGGCTTAATTATACTAACATTATTATCTTACTAGATACTTGATTTTTTGAATATACTTACAAGTTACTTTTGTCGATCAATTTTACTTATTCATAAATGTTTATCATTTTTTAATTGCTTACTTCATGCTTTGTGTGTATTCATTTCTTTGAATTGTGGACTTTTTAACATGTCTTCATTTATGGCTAAGCCTCATTGCTTGGTTATATGCGGGTGAGTGAAATTTTAACATCTCCCTTGTATGTGGCACCTTGGCCTCCTTTCTTATTTTGTGTGCTCCTTGTGTATCTATTATAGTTATGACTCTTATTTTTTATTGTTTACATAGTTTGTGATGTCATAATAGCTATCATGCATCTTCATAGTTTTTCAATGCCATAGTGGATATCATGCATCCACTCAGTGTACATCTATTCAATTTCAAGTATTCAATATATGATCATTATTGACTACATGCCGCATTGACAACATCTATCTAGACATTATTAGTGTAGGATTTTACCACTATGTGGTTTTACCTACATGGTCTAGTTAGCTTTCTTAGGTTTCACTTAGGTGTTTAATAAAGGTCTTTGGGGAATATAATTCCACCCATATATGTACTTTTATTAAAGTTATTTGGCTAACTAAACTATAAAGTTATTGCATTAAATGCCTTTTGCACATATGAAGTTTCTTCCTTTCATGTGTTGATGATTTTATTATGTCATACACTTTTACTTTCATGATTTTGATCCTATCCAGCTATCGATCCTCAATTTGCCCCACTAAAACATGGTATTAGAGTGGTGTTGGTAGATGAATGTCATATATTCTATTATAATCTCACTTACATACTAGCTCATTCTTTGTGTTCTTTGTGATCTTGGTTGTTTTCAAGGGTTTGCTGGGGTTTCATGACAATACATGTAAATTAAATCACCAAAGTCTCCAAAAAAAATGAACATCACCATTGGATTAAAAAGATGTTAAAATCTTAAGAACAATTGTAAACATGACCTAGTTTCATGTCAATCTACTTTTTTTTTAAATTTTGGAGGGTTTGAAGGTATTTTTATGGATTTTACACATATTTGTACCATCTATTGGTTGAAGAGGAAAAAAATCAAGGATTTTATTGGGTTTTTATAAAAACTCAGTGGGTTAAGGATGATTTTGGAGGAAACCTTATAGATTTTACAAATCTAGAGGTTTTATGTGTATGTTTTGTCATTTCAATGAGTTTTGCAACTTAGGCAAAATCTGAGAGTTTGAAATACATTTGCCCTTACCTAGATGGGCATCTAATTATGTCCATCCTAAAGTTCTTATTTGATGGGTTTTGGTAGCCTAGTAGGCATTCCAAGGGATGTAGACATTGAGCCATTCTCAAATAGAGCATAGGTTCTAACCCTATGTTAGGTTGTGGAGCTAAAAGCTTCAACTATGCAGACGAAGAAAAGGAGGATGATAAAGTTCCAGAAGCACCGGCATCGGCAACATGACCAACATTGGTCAAGATGAAGCAGAAGGCAAGCGGCATTGGCAAGAATTTGACTGACATCGGTCAGCACCAGGCAAACAGGGACTGACATCGGTCGCCTGTGTGTTTCAAAACTGTTCGTTGCATGAACAGTTAGTTAAGTGATTGGAGTGTTTACATGTAAAGCCTATTTTGAGTCTTAAGCTGCGTGTCTATTGTTAGAAATCTAAGAGTCTAAGTTATTGTTTAAGTCTGGGATCTATTTATAGACCCATTGGCATGTATTGTAAAGTGTGCTAGTGAAGAGAACAAAGTGTGTGTTTCTCCTAGTTCCACGGATGAGCTAGAAAGGAAGGCAAGGAAGATCCTTCCATTGTAAGATCATTGAGTTGCAGGTCGTTGCAATCTCATAAGAGATCTACAGGTGTAAGTATGGTCTATTGAATTGCAATTTGCAAGTTCATGGGAGATCAACTTGAAGTACTTTAGAGTGCTTGGTGTACTGGCAAGGTTATTACTGACTGGTTGGAGAGGTGAACACCAATTCTATGTGTGAGTTGTGTGTTGGAACCATTTTTGGTAGGAGAGTGTTTTAAAGAAGAATTAATGTACACTTGAGGTGTGGGAAGCCTCTGTAAGGTGGAAGAGTGTGGCGGCTCTTTATTGTATCCTTTTCTGTACAAGTATTAATACAAGATTGTATATTGTCTCTCATATTTTGTGCTATTGGTGAATTCTAGTTACTTGTGCTTCTGGTATATTTTTGCATGTTTAATTGCTTATATTTGGTAATCATATTGTGCTCTTTTTGAGGAGCAAGATCCTAACAAGTGGGATCAAAATAAGGTGTGTTGTTCTTGGATTCCCTGACAATTGGTATCAGAGCTTTTGGTTGGGATACTAACAGGTTGTTTCAGATCTGGTTAGTGTGTGTTGATTACAGGTTACTCACAGGGGTTTCTATTTGAGTGGGAGTAGAGCAATGGCAGAAGAAAGTAAGCTACAAATGGAGAAGTTTAATGGCAGGAGGTCCAAGTCCAGGTATGGCAGAATAACCTACTAGAAATGTGATAAGAAAGAGCAGGAAAAAAAAGATTGTTGGTTGGTAGTAGATCAGCATGAAGGACATGAAGAAGAAGTAGATGTTGCAGATTTCGTTGCACAGGATGCGCTGGTATGTTCTCTGGATAAAGTAGAATCTTGGGTTTTAGATTTTAGTGCCTCTTTTCATGCATCCCCAAATAGGGAATTTTTTCATGAGTATGTCCAGGGAGACTTTGGAGAAATTTGTGTAGGGGATGGTAAGCCTTGTCAGATGGTTGGCAAAGGGAAAGTGAAGCTGAAATTGCAGACAGGTAACACATGGGTGTTGAAAGAGGTCATGCATGTCTCAGTTCTAGAGTGGAATTTGATTTATGTAAGAAGTTTGGGTGATGAGGGTTAAACAGTAACTCTCATAGCGGACTCTTGGAAGGTTACCAAGGGTGCACTTGTTGTAGCAAGAGGTAAGAAAGTAGGTACACTTTATCTATCTACTTGTATTACTGATTCTCTTTCTGGGTTATCTACTTCAGCTGTAGATTTGAAGATGCAGCTTAATAGGATTGGTCACATCAATAAGGAGATGCATGTTCTTGAGTCAAAGGGTATGCTTTCAGATTTAAAGAGCATAGATCGAGATTTTTGTATGCAAAAGAAGAAGGTGACGTTTCTTGAGGAATCCGATGTTAGTGACAAGAGCAAGAAAGCCTTGGTTTTCAAGGAAAAGGTGACAGACAGAGTTCAGCACAAGGGGCAGAAGAATTCTAAGTAGAGCAAGGGTGATTTGGATAAGGGTTTGATCCAAAAGGAGCTCGCGGGTAGAAGTCAGTTCTCACAAGCAAAACACAAAGACCGACATCAGTTAGAAAACTGGCGTCAGCATCCAGACAGGGACCGACATCAGCTATGTGCAGCCTGACGTCGGTGACTCAAGGCAGATAAACACTAGCATCGACAAGGGGGAACTGACGTCGAGGATGAGGCAGTCACAAAGAACCGACATCAGTCAGGTGCAGATTGAGATGTGATCAGCATCAGTCACTGAGACAAATTTTGGGTGGACAACAGGCTGTCAAGGAGTCTCAAGTGCCTATATGGAGGACTTAAAGGGTATGTAAGCCTCAAATTCATCATTTCCCTTCTTTACACTACTTGTTTCTCACTGATGGTAAAGAACTAAGAAGTTGTTAAAGAAGCAGAGCAGGTAGATCTAGGAAACAATGGGAGCTTGGCATGGATGAGGATGTGAATCCTTGGAGGAGAACCAAATGGGAGTTTTGGGTGGAGTTGCCAGCTGGAAGTAAGCACTGAGAGACGAATGGATGTTCAAGATGAAGAAGAGCAGAAATGGACATGTGAGATGGAAGGCCAAGGTGTATGGTCTTGAATAAGCTGCAGGGCAATGGAGGTTTGATCATTGTGTTTCTCTTTACCAGGTTGGATAATATTAGCTACATTATCCTATTACTGTATGATGTGCTTGTTGCAGGGTTACATATACAGGGAGTTATTGAACTATAAGTAAAGCTATTTCAGAGGTTTGTCATGAGGAATCTGAGAGCAGCAAGGTTCTTTGGCATGAGTGTGTTCTAGAGACATGGAAGGTCACAGGTTGACTTTGTTTGAGGATGATTGTGTGAGACCGGTTAGCACGCCGATGGTTGGACAGTTCACAGAACAGTGTCTTGATTCACATAATGAGGTTAAGTGCATGGTATGTACTAGACCTACGTTTTCCCAAGCAGTGGGAGTTGTCACAAGTTTGGAGCCAATCCAAGAAAGAAGCATTGGAGGGCAGTTCAGTGGATTCTTAGAGGGGCTAGCAGCAGGTGCACATGCTATGCAGGTTCAAGTTATTTTCTACATGGTTTGTAGATGTGGATGTGGTAGGTGATTTGGATGACAGGTTTTGCACTACAGGTTTTGTGGTGGTTGGTCTTCAAGAGTGATCTTGAAGAGGGATACAAAGCCAAGGGAACAAACTAGACGGTGTATAGGTACAAGTACAGTTGCAACTGTTTATCTCCAAGTGGGAGATTATTAGGTTGTGGAGCTAAAAGCTTCAACTATGCAGACAAAAAAAAGGAGGATGCTAAAGTTCTAGAAGCACCAACATCGGTAGCATGACCGATGTCAATCAAGATGAAGCAGAAGGCAACCAGCATCGATAGGAATTCGGCTGACATCAGTTAGCATCAGGCAAATAGGGACCGACGTCAGTCGCCTGTGTGTTTCATAACTATTCGTTGCATGAACAGTTAGTTAAGTGAACGGAGTGTTTGCATGTAAAGGATATTTCAAGTCTTGAGCTGCGTGCCTATTGTTAGCAATCTAAGAGTCTAAGTTATTGTTTAAGTCTGGGATCTATTTATAGACCCATTGGCATGTATTGTAAAGTGTGCCAGTGAAGAGAACAAAGTGTGTGTTTCTCCTAGTTCCACAGATGAGCTAGAAAGGAAGGGAAGGAAGATCCTTCCATTGTAAGATCATTGAGTTGCAAGTTTTTGCAAGCTCATAGGAGATCTACAGGTGTAAGTATGGTCTATTGAATTGCAGGTTGCAGGTTCATGGGAGATCAACTTGAAGTACTTTAGAGTGCTTGGTGTAATGGCAGGGTTATTACTGACTAGTTAGAGAGGTGAACACCAATTCTGTGTGTGAGTTGTGTGTTGGGACCATTTTTGGTAGGAGAGTGTTTTGAAGAAGAATTACTGTACACTTGAGGTGTGGGAAGCCTCTGTAAGGTGGAAGAGTGTGGCGGCTCTTTATTGTATTCTTTTCTGTATAAGTATTAATACAAGATTGTATATTGTCTCTCATATTCTGTGCTATTGGTGAATTCTAGTTACTTGTGCTTCTAGTATATTTCCGCATGTTTAATTGCTTATATTTGGTAATCATATTATACTCTTTCTGAGGAGCAAGATCCTAACAAGTGGGATCAGAACAAGGTGTGTTTTTCTTGGATTCCCCGACACCCTATTCAGAACATTGTAGGGTTCCAACCCCTATTAAAAAATCCAAGAGGTTCTAACAGTCTTACAAGAACAACGAACAAGATATGTGACCCATGTTTACATAGTCTATGGGATCTAACACCCATGATCACACATAATATTGGATATGACCACTTACTTGCACACATGACAAGATCTGACTCCTTGTACTGATGATAGACTTTGACCCCCTTGCTTGCACTATTACTAAACTTTATGACCCTTACATGTATGTATATTAGAATTCACACCCCCTACATACATAGTTAATAGACTCTGGGCCTGCTACATGCACCTATGGTGGACTCTGCCCCCTGTAAAATCATATTGTGGATTCTAAGACCCCTCTTTACCCTTAACCCATAGTCACATTGGAATTTAAGCTCTTTGTCATAACCAACCCAAGGCGGATTAAATTTTTCATGAAAAGTTGAGTCAATTTGTTTGAAAGCCCAAAATATTTGTTTTGTAAGGTGATTTTTTTATAAGATTTCAAACTCACCAAATTTTCAAGCTATAGATCCTTTTCAGGCATAGTTTTTTTGAAAGTGTGAGTTTTTTTTTATCTCTAAACATTTATACTATTCATTAGCCTTATAAAATTAGTTCTTATAGTTTCACGGGGTTATATTTCTTCTTCTCTTTTGCACACTTGTGTTACTTATATATGTGTGTTGATTGCATATTCACTTAAATGTGTTGATTGTATACTCACTTAAATATAAATTACTAACTTATGCAATATCAAAAGGAATTTGGTGACTATTTCACAAATTGCTCATTTAAATGCATTTTTGGTTGAGTCTATCATCCATCACATTAATCATGCATGATTTCTTGTGGTCATGTAGACTTGCCTATCTCCAATTGGGTACCAAATGAGGATAATTATAATCCAATGGTTCTTATTATAAAGACCAATTATGCTTCATGAAAGATGTGTATGGAACACTTGCTCATAAAATAGGACCTTATTCTATTTATATATAGATAGATTCCATGTTCTCGTTGATCCATATCAGTATAATGATTGGGCTAGCTATTATGACTGTGTCTATGGTCATTTATTGATGCATGTTTCATGGAATCTACACCACCATGTGGAGCACATATAGTGTCCCTCCACTATTTATAGAACTCTTCAAACTCTTTTCATGGATATTACTGATAATTTGTATCACTCCTCCTCCTCCTCTTCCTATTATCTCTTTAGAGAATGTTGTACTCTCTCCTCCTACTTATATTTCTTGTGATGACACATCTAGATGGAAAACTCTCTTCCTTCTATTGAGCCACCATTATTAGATGATATTTTTTCAGACCTTAGTTATCCTATTAAAATTTTTACTTTCATTCCTATTCAAGATATTACTCTTCTAGATCCATCATGGATTTTTACTTCAGAGGAATATGTTAGTGTGAGTACACTTATTAAGAGCATTGATGACTCATCTCTTCCTATGGATACTTATTATATAGATCCATGTGCTTCATTTGCAGTATCTTCTTTAATTTTGAGAGTAACTAACCCATGCTCCACACTTCACATGGACATTATTTTAGGGAATGTTTGGTGTCCTTTTGATAGGTCTACTTTAGTGGCATTGAATTTAGTTATTATGTATGATATTTCCAAACCTATGCAACACTTAAATTTTAGACCATACTAAGAGATCTTTGTACTATTGGCTTCGTATTCCATTATGAAATGGGTAGACTTTCAATAACTCATCATGTTCTTCCTCTAGAAAATATAAGAAACATTTTTTGATGTGGATGGAGATTCTTCAATCTTTAGGTAGAGGATCTCATCATCAACCTTGGTCATTTTACGAGCTCTATTGCATTAAACTTCAACATTTTCTATGGGGACTTATTAATTATATATTTTATATATACTTAGGTACCTTATTAGGCCTTTGTATTCGGACCCATTTCTTCTATCCACCTAAGCTACACTTAAAGGGGGTGTTAGTGTAGGATTTTTCCCACTATATGGTTTTAACTACACGGTCTAGTTAGCTTACTCAGGTGTCACTTAAGTATTTAATAAAGGCCATTAGAGAAGATAATCCCACAATAATGAGGATGTGAGGAAATGTCTATTTTCAACATATATATGTAACTTTACTAAATCTATTTGGATAACTAACCTAAAAATTTATTGCATTAAATGTATTTTGCATATTTTAAAGTTTCTTCCTCTCATGTGTTCATAATTTCACTACTCCATACAATTTCACTTTCATGCATGCGATCATATGCAACTATCGATCCTCAAGTGTGACCCACTATGACAAACATGATAATATGTATGTTAGGCTATACATGTACCATACATTACTATTTTTATCATATTATCAATAGATGCCTTAATCTCCAATGTTATGATTATTACTCCACATTTCAATCTTTTATATAACATCATTAACATACATTTTTATTTGAGCTAAGTTATTTTTTAAGATTCACAACTCACCTCAAAATAAGAGGCATACACATAATTTACTGGAAAAGATAATATTTATTTAGTCAATCATAATTCATACTCATTTTTCACCCAAAAATTAGTTTCAGACAATAGTGCTCCATTTGGAAAGAAACACGAGTTGGGTTTGTCTAGAACATTAAGTTATAATCCTATTAGCCATAAATAACATTATTTAGAATTAACATAATAATACCCAATCCATATAATAATTTTTAGTAGGTAATCAAAAATAGTTTTTAGATTTATGCATATATTTTCACAAAAGTTGGCTTAGATTTGTTGGTGCATTTATTTGCTTTATTGCATTTACTTATTTTTATTATTTATTTTGGTGCACTAATTACTTATTTTAATTAGTTTATTATGTTTATTAATAATGCACTAGATAGATAAGCTTGCTTAGCTAGTAGTCAACTTGGACACCTATCTTGTTACAGTGGAGTTTCACTTCATTGTTCATGGTAAGATAGGATAAGATTGCTTAAATAGTAGCCAACTTATGTTGATCATTTACACAAGGTGGACACCTATCTTGTTAGTGTGGACTTTCACTCCACTATTCTTATAGTTAAATAATAGTTGAACTACATGTATTGTATGAGTTCCCTGAACTTTATCATGCACACCTTGCTCTATATAAGCAATGGCTATTTGTGTATTCTACATCAGAATAATATTGAATTACTAGAGTAATTCATCATATTTGAGTTATTTATTCATTTCTGTTATCGTGTAAAATATATAGTTATTATTTATTACTATTACTATTTTATCTCTTATTTATGCTTTTATTAGATTCATTAAATCCTATAGCTAATTCTAACATGGTACCAGAGCTATCTTGAATTTGTAGATTGCTAAATATTCAAGAGAAAAATATCTAGATATAGGATCAATTTTTTTATTTTGTATACAAGCATAAATTAGAGCTTTATGGAGAATTTATGAGATCATAATTGAGTCCAGAGTGCCCAAAATAGTCAAAATCATCTACAATTTTGTCTAAATTAGGCACAAGAGGCAAAATTGGCAAGGGTTTAATCTAGAAGCACCACACACAAATCCAATAGGTACCTAAAAATCAAAGTATTTATAAGCAAAATAGATCTCACAGTTGTGTTTAGAAAGCATCAAAACCTACAAATCCATATAAAATTTATCCAATTTGGACACAATCACTCAGAAGGCAAATTTTTTTTGCTCCCAAGTATGGCCATACAGACCATATGGACTGTGCAGGGAAAAAATTTATTATAATTTTTTTTTTGGCAGGCCTCATGGATCAGCAGACAGATTTGAAAGGGCAACTCTAAGAGCCCACCATTTGAACACCAAGAGGTATTTTTGAGTGATTTTTTTTTGAAATAGCTTAAAATTTCATGCTCTTCACTACTGTACTTTCAATCTTTTCTAGATTTTTCTAGAATTTAGGTTTTTCTATAATAGCTCTTGACCATCCTCGTTTCTGCAACTTCAGAGGCTCATAACTTTCACATACGACCTCGTATTGAGGTCCCATTTTTTTTAAAGTTAATATTTTTTTGAGAAAAATGCATTAGTGCAATTTTTTTGTAATAAAGTGCACATTTTTTTTACTTTTAGACTAGAGGGTCTAATTGAGCTTTTTGTAAACTGGAAAAATTATAATCTAGCCTTGTAACAGGCCTTGTAACTGCACTCAATTATAAAGTGCCAAAAAATACTTGCTGGGTGAGATAAAACTAAGTAATTCAAGGGGGTTTTATGGTGTGTTCTGTATTTTGATTTTTGCTTTATGATGGTTTATTTTTAATTGCATCATGGGGAATCCTAAGTTCTCACTATTAACAACAAATAACTATAACACATTGAAACATAATGCTTGGAATGCAATTATGATGCTAGAATATATGCCTTACATAAAAACTCTTCTTACTCCACCTATTGATGCAAAATAGTTACAAAAATTTCTCTTTGAAACTACTAAATTTATGGGATGCATTTGATCTTACATGTCTTTAGATTTGAGTTTCTATTTTGAAAAATTTACAACTCCAAAAGAGGCTTGGGATAATTAGCATCATTGTTTGGCAAAACAAATGAGGTTCATGGTTACCAAATTGATAACAAACTCATTAGTTTGGATCCTAAAAATTATGCTCCAATACAAGACTACATCACTAAAGTCATAGATCTTAGAGCACAACTTTCTGAATGAAAATTTGATAAAAATGATATTCAATTGATTTTTATTGCCTTACACAAATTAGGTCCTGAATATTCATCCTTTGTCTCTAGCTTTCAAACTCATAGGCTCACATTGAGCACAACACATAAAATGCTCACCTTAAAAATATTCTCTGAGATTCTAATGGCTAAAGAAGAAAATTTAATAGCTATGGGTCTAATCAAGTCATCCAAATCCAAGCTCTAGTTGTAAGTCAATCTCCACATAATCAAGTGTCAACATCAACATCAAATACAAGTTCAAGTAAAAAGAAGCAGAATAATTAGAATAAGTCATAGAAAGATAAGAATAAAGAATAATAATCTTCCTCACAAGGAGATTATAAATCAAATAATAAGAAAGGGGATTCATAAAAAAGGACCGGCACTCCTTACCTTTATTGTAAAAAGGGGTTTCATAGTGAACAAGATTGTTGGAAGAAAGAGATTGATGAACTTAAGGGTCTTCTCAAAAATAATAAAATCAATTAATCAAAGGATTCTTCCACTCTTTCAAATTTAGGGAAATGGAAAGCTACGACACTAGTTACATTGGAAAATTCTCCCAAGTCATGGGTACTTTACTTATGTGCTTTTCATCATATCGGTTCTGATCAAGAATAATTTTTTAGATTAAAACCAAGTTCCTTGCCTCATTCTCATAGGTGATGATTCTAAGGTAGATGACAAAGGAAAAGGTACAGTTGATGTTGATAGTGGTTTATTTGAGGATGTCCTCTATGTGCCAGAATCATCAACTAACCTTCTCTCTGTCTACCAAATCACCCACTTTGATACTGGTAGGAAAGTTGAGTTGACACCCGATTCTATTTCAATTAGAAAATTAGAGGATAATGCTTTAGTTGCAGTGGGAAAAGTTGATAATAATACGCAATTTTATTCATTCTCCCACTTTGTGCCTCAGTCTTCCTCTACGAATTTACTCTCACACACTAATTTAGTGAGCAAACTATGGCATGAGCGGTTTGGTCATTTGAACTACCACTATTTACAGTAGCTTGGTCAGTAGGAGATTGCTATAAGACTTCCATAGATTCAGTTTTCAGGGGGTGTATGTCATGGTTGTGCCTTAGGTAAACATCCAGAGGATAAGTTTGATAAAGGGAAGGCTTGGAGGGATACATAAGGCCTTGAACTTTTTCATAGTGATTTAGTGGGTCCATTACCTACTTTTTCTTTTAGTAAAACCTGCTATGTTCTCACATTTATTGATGATTATTCCAGATATACTTGGGTTTATTTTCTGAAACTCAAGAGTGAAGTATTTGATATATTTCTAGAGTTTAAAGCTCTAACAGAGAAACAAGCTGGGAAGTATGTCAAGTTCCTCCACACAGATAATAGGAGAGAATATGTGAACAAGTTTAAACATTTCTATGCTCTTACAAGAATTTATCTTCAACATTCAGTTACATACACACCTCAATAGAATAGTGTAGCAGAGGAAGAATAGATTCTTAAAAGAGATGGTAAATTATATGATTCATGCAAAATCATTAGTATCTGAGTACTAGGTGGAAGTGATTAATTGTGCTACATATACATAGAATATAGTTCCTCACAAAGCTTTAAAGGGGATAACACCTCTTGAATATTGGTGCAACAAGAAGCCATGTGTGCATCATTTTAGAGTCTTTGGTACTCCAACATGGGCTCGCATACCTTTAGACAAGCACCATACTTTAGAATGATAAAGTTGGACTTGCATATTTGTGGGATATCTTGATGGTGTTAAGGGATATCAATTCATTGATCTAGATTCACATGAGCTTATTATAGTGAGAAGTGTTTACTTTGAAGAAAATCTTTTAGATTTGTCTTATAACATTTCTTATTCTTCTTCCTCAAAAGAATCAAATAGTAGTGGTGATGATACTCCTGCTTCATCTACTCATAGGGATGATGAGGTAATACCTCCCCAATAAGGTTTAGTAGGTCATGTTCCTCCTCCTCTTCTAGATCCTCACCCATTGATGCCTTTGTGGGCTAGACAAACTTTGGCAGATGTAGACCCTCTTGTTATGGATCCATTAGATAGAAGGAAAACATGGTCACAACATGATCTTCCACATTCCTACATTGCCACAACTTCTAATCCATAGTATTTTTAGGAAGCCATAGGGATAGTTGAGTGGGATTGAGCAATGGAAGAAGAGTATGACTCATTGATTAGAAAAAACACTTGGGATCTTGTTCCTCTTCCTAAAGAAATAAAATTAGTATGATGTAGGTGGATATATCAGATTAAATTTGTAGTGAATGGAAATATTGATAAGTATAAAGCACGCTTAGTGGACAAAAGTTTTCTCCAAGTGGAAGGCATTGACTATACATAAACCTTTGTGCCTATTGCTAAAATGAATTCCATTCACTTGATACTAGCTATTTGTGCAACTCATAATTGGGTTTTACATCATGGGGATCTTCATGAGGAGATATATATGGATAAGCCATAGGGGTTTGTTCAAGATTCTTCATTGGTGTGTCACTTGCAAAAGTATCTCTATGGTCTGAAACAAGCTCTTAGGGTTTGGTATTCCAAGATGGACACATTTCTTTTTTCAGTTGGGTTCATGAGATTTCACTTAGATATAAATGTCTATATTCTATGGTAGGAGGATTCACTATTGTACTTAGTGCTCTATGTTGACAATCTCATTATTACAGGGAGCACAATATCTATCATCAATAGTGTTAAGACTTCACTTCATGATAGGTTTTTTATGATAGACATGGGATTATTGTAGTGTTTTCTCAAGATTTAGATAGCATAGTTTTTTTTTGAGATTACACTTTCATAGCCCAAGTATGCCATGTACTTGTTATCTCAGTTTCACATGGTTGATTATATGCCTACATCGACTCCTTTCTTATCTAAAGTTAGACTTGAGGTTCATTGTTTCACTCCCTTGGTTAGTGCCACATTATATCACCAACTTGTAGGTAGCCTCATCTATTTGACTCATACACAGCCTGACATTTCATATGTAGTTATCATGGTTTCATGCTTTATACAAACACCACATGAGCTTCATTAGAGAGCCATCAAGCACATTTTGAGCTACATTCAGGGCACTATCAGATATGGAATTCACTATACAGTAGGTACATGTTCAGACTTGGTGGGATACATAGATTTTGATTGGGTTGGAAATTATGATGATCATATGTCCACTTCTAGTTATAGCTTTCACTTCAGATCTAGCCCCATTTATTGGTAGAACAAGAAGAAAAATGCTATTTCTCTTTCATCTATAGAGGTTGAGTATCATGTCATTATTAATGCCACTACTGAGGCTATTTGGATTTAGAATATTCTCATTGAGCTTGGTGATCCATTTTGGAAGCCATCAGTCATCTATTGAAACAACCAGAGCACTATCCAGATCTTGAAGAATTTAGTTCATCATCAAAGAACCAAACACATATAGATCCATATGAACTTTATCAGGGAGATGATTTAGGTGGAGATAATTAATCTATAATATTGTCTTATGAAGGAGTAGATTGCAGATATTCTCATCAAACCTTTCACTGAGAGCAAGTATCTTCACTTGAGATCTCTTTTGGGGGTGTGGGACATCAGTTCTTCAAGGGACATCTCTTAACCTTAATTTTGAGGAGGAATTTTTTCCTTCAAGTTTTCTTGTTTCCTCATCTATTTGTATAGAGTACCTAATATGGCCACACATTGTTGGGAATCTTATCTGCATATCCCTACCTAAGCTTCACTTATGGGGAGGTGTTGGTGCATTTATTTGATTTATTGCATTTTTTTTTAATTATTTATTTTGGTACACTAATTACTTATTGTAACTAGTTTATTATATTTATATATAAATTGCACCAGATAGGATAAGCTTGCTTAGCTAGTAGTCAACTTGGACACCTATCTTGTTACAGTGGAGTTTCACTCCACTATTCATGATAAGATATGATAAGATTGCTTAACTAGTAGTCAAATTGTGTTGATCATTTACACAAGTTTGACACCTATCTTGTTAGTGTGGAGTTACACTCCACTATTCTTGTAGTCAGATATCAATTGAACTACATGTGTTGTTTGAGTTCCTTGATCTTTATCATGCACGCCTTGCTCTATATAAGCAATTTTTATTTATGTATTCTACATCAAAATAATATTGAATTATTAGAGTAATTCATCATATTTGAGTTAATTATTCATTTTTATTATTGTCTCTAATAAACTATTATGATTACTATTTTATCTCTTATTTATGATTTCTATTAGATTCATTAGATCCTATAGCTAATTCTAACAAGATTGGAGGTATCCTATGTAACATGTGTTCTAGAATATTATGTAGTCTTACTGAAAAAAATTAATTGATTTTACTTAGTTATCAGAATCAATATACTCATATATCAGATTGGGAGTATGTTTCACTTTCTAGCTCAGTTTTGCACTAATTCCATAAAATGAATGTTAACTTATGTCATTATCTATGTTTTTTACACCAAACTCATATCATGTTATTTTTTCACCAATTTTATGTTAGTTTTTCTCCAAAAATTAATCTTATTCCATTTGCAATAGTTGATTCAAATTTTTACATTAGTTTTGTACTAGAATGATCTATTTGAACTCATATAGGGATTCCAATCCACATTCACTACCTTGTGTTGTGTAATGATGAAATCAAACACATATTGAGTTATTAAGCATAGAATTAATTGTTTATTACTATTACTATTTTATCTCTTATTTATGCTTTCTATTAGATTCATTAGATCTTGTAACTAATTCTAACAAGATTAGAGGTATCCTATGTAACATGTGTTCTAGAATATTATGTAGTCTTACTAAAAAAAATTAGTTGATTTTACTTAGTTATCAGAATCAATATACTCATATATCAGATTGGGAGTATGTTTCACTTTCTAGCTCAGTTTTTGCACCAATTCCATAGAATGAATGTTAACTTATATCATTATCTATGTTGTTTAAACCAAACTCATATCATGTTATTTTTTCACCAATTTTATGTTAGTTTTTCACCAAAAATTAATCTTATTCCATTTGCAATAGTTGATTCAAATTTTTACATTAGTTTTGCACTAGTATGATCTATTTAAATTCATATAGGGATTCCAATCCACATTCACTACCTTGAGTTGTGTAATGATGAAATAAAACACATATTGAGTTATTCATCACACTCTCATATCAATTAATATTGGATAATACACAATCCAATCCAAGTGTTTCAATGAAGATCAAAATATCTAAGGGTCCTACCCTCTGTAGTCACTAGTTTTGCACTAGAAAAAACAATGTTTTACATACCCAATCAGGTGTATTCATTCCTAATTATTTGTTCTATAATTTTTATTTATTTATTTTTAGATTTTTATCCTAAGCAAGGAATGATTTATACATGTTTCATTGTAGTTTTACATGAAGAACAATTCAACATGTGGCCTACATCCAATCCTACTCAACATAGGTAACTCAGATATAACTCTCTTTCTTTTACTCTAGTACTTTTATTTTATTGTATTACCAAAATAAAAGGGTAAAAAATGTATTCAATAATTAAAATTTAAATCTAAAATAATGCACTTGTGACCATCCTTTTATGCACACTTAGACCGTTCTCAGTTCCATAGTTTTGAACCACCGTTCGTGTAAATTTATGTGAAAGACCCTTACCCTCAATAAATTTTGATACAATGTTCCTATTTTTTATGATCCATACTTATATTATTTTAAATATGAAGAATATAATGTGTATCAACACAACATAATAGATATTGGTGGGCCTAGATGCTCAAATATTCAATATATGTAGAAATATAATAATTACCCTTAAAGTAGGGCAACAACATATAATACTCCTTTAGTAAGGAATAACTCCACAATTCCACTTCAAGGGAGAAACCTATAATCTCACTATACCAAATATAATACTCAACACTTAATTTATTAATATCTTTTACAATTATATTCATATCCTTTATATAGACCTCTATATAAATAACAATGGATGGGTAACCTTTGAATCCCAATGTACGTCGACCATTACCCAGTGTATTAATTTCAAAATTTACTCATTTATCCTAATATATTAGACCCATATAAATAACTAAGGAGATGTGTACCACATGTAATCATCTCCATCAAACCATATACATTAATATATAATATCCATAGGTACATAACATTCTTTCCCTCCTTAACATATTTCATCTCAAAAATATAAGAAAAAACCAAATAATGAGTGTGACTCAAATCATCATTGCACACTTATCTCCATGCTCAATAATTCAACCACCCACACTAGATCTTGGTAGGTGATAGTCAGTAAACCTTGTTTCCAAATTCCATTGTGCTACTTTGATTCCATTCATGATCATAATTTTACCTCTTTGATTTCCATGCATAATGATTCCTCCTTTGATTCCATATTATGTTGCATGCACTTCTATGATTCGTTGATCCATATTTCATTGCACTAATTTGATTCCATACATGACTATAGTAGTTATTATGTGGATTCCATGCATATTCATAGTGATTTTCACACTGATTACATGTCCCATAGTTTATTATGCTATTTGGATTCCAAACATGATCGTAGTAATTAGTCTTTGTCTTCCATACATAACCAAGTTTATTGATACACTAATTTATTGTATAGACATACAGATTGGTACTATGACACTACCTAGAATGCCTCAATTTTTTCCTCTCATTATGATGTGGGTATCTGTATGCCTCAACCTTTTCTACTACCTTCACTTTTTCCTTTGATAGTGCTTGTGTCTCTTGAGTAAATGAAGTGATATAATTTGATTATATTGTCTCTTCATACATTTATTCATTTGAAGCTTCCTTATAATATTCTTCACCATCAAATTCATTCTCACTTTGACATGTGTTTGTTTTTCTATATTGATATCCTGCAAAATGACCTTCTTTCTCTTGTTCCAAATCTTCATGAAATTCTTTTTCACATTAATATCTATTGTTCCTAGATTCTTTAACCAAGGATATCCAAGAACTATATCCACACCATCCATATCTAAAACTTAAAAATATGAATATAAAACATATTTATCCATAGTGAGCTTCAAATATTCAAAAACTTAAATATTCTTACCATCTACTTGAGCCTCCTTGACATTCTTTACTTGAACATGTAGATGTTGATCAACATCAATATTAATTAAATTATATTTTTTTCTAGGGTTTATGTACACAATGATCTTCTTATTTTGAATACATCCATGAAACTAAAGACTAAAATTATCATAAGTCTCCTCATATTGGACTCACCATAGCATCAATATCATCCTCACTTGAAAATTGGTCTACCTCTATTATTCACACAAACAACGATTAATGAAAAAAAAAACGAAAATTTTAATAACTTATGTGAAACTAATCAAAATAGTCCAAAATTTTGACTATGGATTCCATGTATGATAGTGTCACTTTAGTGAAAATTTCATTTATTTTTTTGTTGAAAATTTTATCCTATAGACCAAATCTATGAAAATCATAAAATCACAATAACTCACTCAAAACTAATAAAAAATTCTCAAATTTTTATTTTAAATTTATTGTGTCATGATATTATTTTAGTCAAACTTTCACATAAATTTCTTAGAAATTTTAGCAGATATGACAAATTTATTACAAACCATAAAATACCAATATCTCCCTCAAAACTAATCATCAAACTACGATTGTTTTTCTGTGACTTGAAATATTATCCAACTCTATTAAAACATTTGTATACAAATTGTAATAGAATTTAAGATATAATTGATTCTCCAAAATTAGGGTTTTATCCACAATATTTGCTTAAATCGATGCTCTGATACCACTTATTATGATCCACACTTTTAATATTAAAATTATACGGCATATAATATAGATAAAAACAACATAATAAATATTAGTCGGCCAAGCTACCCAAATATTCAATATATGTAAAAATATAATAATACCCTTTTGGTAGGGAAAAATCATAGAATACTCCTTTAGGAAGGAATAACTCCATAGCGCCATTTCGAGGGGACAACCTCCAATATCCTTATAATAATAGAAGACTCAACACTTAATTAATATCCTTTACAATCATATTTATCTACTTTATATACACCTCTATATAACTAAAAATGGATGGGTAACGTCCTAATCCCAATATAGGTCAACCATTACTCAATGTACTAATTCCACAAGTTACTCATTTATCCTAATATATTGAACCCATATGACTAACTAAGGGAGATGTGTGCCACATGTCAGCATCTCCATCAACCCATATACATTAATATATCATATCCATAGGTATATAACACTATTTTTCATTCCAAGCACCCTAATCTTATGGTAGGATTGATCCACACTTCCAATTCAGTTATCTCTAATCCTCAAACAAGGATTTTTCAACCTCTTCCACAAATTTCCCTAAAAATTTCTAACAAATTTCACATCTTTGCTTGAAATTATGTTGCATGGTAAACCATGCAACTTTGTAATCTCCTAAAGAAATAAGTTAGTAATGTTTCTTGCATCACTATTACTTATGCATGGCACAAAATGTTTCATCTTCAAAAATATATCCTTTCTTTTCTATGTTCTAGAAAAACCTAAAACAAAATCCATAGTTATATTGTCCAATGGTTTTTATGGAATACACAATGGTTGATACTACCCTTCATTCTGACTTCTTCCTTTCACTAGTTGGAAAATTTTACACCCTTGAACATATTTACACACACATATATTCATTCACAGTAAAAAAATAAATTTATTCCACTTGTACTAATGTTTTGTCATAACTAAAATGACTTACCAAACCTCCACTATGATTTTCCTTGATCAGATTCCTGCGCATTGAAATTATTTGTATACATAATAATCCATCTTGAAAAAAATAATCTATCTTGTATAATAATTACTAAAATATAAAGTAGGATTTTCTTCTTAACTTAATATTGATCTTATTGTTGTGTCACTCGTATTATAATCTATATGAAATGCCATACCAAAATATGGCAATGTCGACACTAGATTTTTTGTTATCTTATTTTTCAATTGTTATAAATTATGTTATGCTTCCACTATCCACACAAGCTCTCTTTTATCCTTATTCATCTCATATTGATCATTTCTCACATCCCATTTAAAATCCTAGTGAATGTATTCTAAAAACTCATTAGTTCATAAAAAGTAATAGCTCAAATGTACTATGTAGTGAAGACCAATCTAATATTGCTTGCACCTTCTCTGGATCCATTTTCAAAACATCTTGAGAAATAAAAAATAAAAAATATACTAATTCTTTTTGCATGAAACTTCATTTCTTCAAATTTTTGAGAAATTTTCCATCACATAATTTCTCTAGTACTCTGTGTAAATGTCATAAGTGTTCTTCCTTTCTTTTACTGAAAATCAATATATCCTCAAGATATGTTGACATAAAATTTACAACTTGGTTACAAATAGTTATGTTGTTTGACCTGACTTTATTTAGAGCTAATGTAGCACACATGTTAGTATTAAGAGCTATTATTTAGTTAATATGTACATTCATTAGATTTTGAAGTGGATATATTCATCAACATACATAGTACAAAGTACACATATATTTCCTACTATAATTGTCTTTATTCATGTATTAAACCATACAAAATTTGTTACATTCCACATATCTCTTTACTCTATACTTTTGTACTCTTTTACATTCATATCTATATGTTCTCTCTATATTATACTCCTATATTTTCTATATTTTAATACTAAAATATAAATACCAATAAGATAACTATACAATCCAATGGTCATGTCCTTATGAGACATGCCTCTTTTTTAGATAATGTTTTTGTTGTTACCATAGGGTAATAAACTTTACCGCATCACCTAGATTGATAAAAGCCTTTGTCCCATAAGCCTAGAGATTATTTCTACTTTTGCAGTAAAGTTATATTCTCTATGGTGATTTATCATGCCTATCTATTTTTTTGAAGAATCTTGCAAGTATTTTCCTGTATTTTATAACCTTGTCTCATCCTCGAGATAACTCTAAAGAATCATGTTAGGATAAATTCATAACAAATCACTTTCTATAATGTGAGAAAATTGAACTAACTCAAGCATAACACGATTAACAACTAGAAACTTAGACATCTAGCATAATAAATTGAACTATCCTTGCTCGACTCACTTGTATGGATTTAATGGATGGTGCTATCTTTTATCCCAAATTATGGGACCCCTTCTTAACTGATCACCCCTGCTTATGTAGATATTTTTAATACTTCTTTATCATTATCTTTGAAAAACTTTCCTAGTTTAATAATATATCCTTAGTGTCTAAGATTTTATATTTTATTTAAGTATTCTCATTAACCACTTTGATCACAACTCCTGGAGCTAGTGAAACCTCCCAAGTCTTCAAATAAGCCTTTTGCTCTATTATTATAGTTTTCATTTTTTCTATTTGATTGCTGAATAGTGTTCCATAGTCCTCCATTTGCTCAAAGATAAATATCATATGAGATTTCTTCACATTATATTCATTCTATAAGTGAAAAATTTCTTCTGCTAATCCTTTGAAGGAATTTTATTAGCATCATAACTTACAAAGGCTATGTTGAGTTATAAATCTAGATTTTCCAATTCAATATTTTTTGTCTTGAGTCCACAAGGGCCAACTAATAGAGTATGAAAGTATGCTACTGCATCCCCCATGGTTTTCATTAGTTTCTCAATATGATCATTATATTCCTTTATTCTTGTTTGATTTTCTGCTAGGAGAAGTCCTAATAGCCCTACCTCATATTAATTTATTGCTTCTACATTTATGGTGTTTGGATAAATTATGGATCTAATATGGATAATGAAATTCTCCATCATTTCTTCCAATTGTTGTTCAATTGGTAATGTAGAGTTTGGGTCATATTGGAGTATATCATTAATTATGGCCATGATAGATATTTTTATCCTTTATTCTAAGTTCACACACCTTGCCATCATGTCCCCCCTTACACTCTAAATCAATTTTTTTCCAATGGTTTCCTTATCTATTGATGTCAAATTTTGTAGTGACATAATAATTTATCCTCTAGGTGTAGGTTGTAATAGGTTGGGTGGTACCATTATTTTGGACAGTCATTTAATTATGTTTTGTTAACTCAGCATTTATTTTTTAGAGGGGATCCTTGTGTCTTCATCATTGGGTTCTTACTTGGTGAATTTTATACAATATACTCGTTCTCCAACTTTCACTTGGTTGTTGTTAATTCCATAATTCTTTCTTATTTTGTGATAATTTCAATTAACTCCCGATTGTTTGTATGTCTAATTTTTATACTTTTCATTGTAATTTTATTGAATTAATTTTTTGTGATATTTTTTGGTGTAATTGGAAGTGTCTTAATTCTCCACAGTGCTCTGAATACCCTTGTATCAGGGTCCTAAAAGTTGAATGTCTAACAAAAATTAAATTTTAATTCATCCCAATTGCTCATTCCTCTCTGCATCTCTTAATGCATATACCAAATCCTTGGATACATATCGAGGGCCTAGTAAAATAATTGTGACAAATGTATTTTAATTGTTTTTATTTTTTGAGTCAAGAATTTTTCATAATTTAAGATATGTATCTTAGCAGTATGCATGCATGTATATTATGTCATTTATTTAAAATATCATTCTTCCTTGATGAATCTTATTTTTGTTAAAATACTACAGGATTTCTAGTTTGAAATAGAGGTATTATGAGTGTTCCACCATCTTGAGGCAGTGATAACAAATGTATTATTTATGGACTTCATTATTATATATTTTATAGGAAACACCCTTGTCATTTGTTATATAATATTTTCCATATTCCCTATTCCAGTAAATTTTAGTAAATTAATGTGTGAAGCTCCTTTTTCAATGTAGTATTATTTTCACATCCATTGATTCATATTTTTTTCTAAGGTAAATTTATGTTTATCTAATTATAATTTCTTCATTTAATGTATTTATATTACACTTGTCTCTATCTCTTCATATAGCCAGGCTTCATTGTAGTATTCAAATTTTGTTTCTATTTCTTCACATTTTAACATTACTTCACCTTCTTCATTTGGCCCATAATCACCTTCAAGGTTATTATTTTATTTATGGTGTATACTCCTAATAATTTGTCAATATCAATTTCTTCATCACCATACCATAGCTCTTTTGACCATGTGGCTACCATACTAATATATAATGGGAATTGGACTACCAATCCATTACCTTCTAATGCAATCTCTTCTTATTATGAATTTAAAATTCCATTACAATCTACAAATAGTTATAGTTTTATTTATATTGATATAATTTGTCATACATATCTATAAGTTTTAGATTCACCTTCCTTTTTATGCCCACAGAATTTATTTTTACATTACGAAAGGTTCATTGGTGATCGTGGAGTCCTGTCTACCATTGTAATGTTGTAGTTTGCTTTGAATAGTTATGGGTTCCCAAGTAACTCCCTTGTGCTTCTTGGAAGTAAATTCATAGTGGTCCCAAGGTCTAGTAACATTTTTTTAATTTCTTTTCCTTGAATTTTTACATCTAATAACATACTTGTCTTTTTCCACTTTCGGTAAGACATTTTTTATTCTTTTTTACTCTTCTTACTTTATATATTTGCTTTTTTTTATTCCAGTATTTTAAAAAATGTGTTTTTTTAGAAAATATTATTTCTTTACCAAATTTAACATCTGTTTCACATTCTAAATTTTGTTTTCATAAAAAAATGTTAACTTGGTATTTTCCTTATCTTGTCATTCTAAAATGATATTTTTCACTTTTTTTATACAATCTTATCATATTTGTAAGTATTAGGGTAGTCTTCATCACTATCCTCTACTAATTCCTATTTAGATTCAACTACACTCTCTTTCATTTTTTAGTGATATCCCCACTACGAGTATTCATTACCACTCTTTATTTGTGTTGATTTGACGTTAATCGATGTTACTTTTCCTTAGGGTTATATTTATATTCCTTCATAGTTGTCTAACATTCTTTTATCTTCTAGGACAGAGACTATTTTATGTAAACATTATTCCCCATCATTAATTTTGATGTCCTCCTTAGTATGTCTTACTTCATTACACTGACCTTTGGTTTCTGATGTTTACAAACATTCTTAACATTTTAGCACTTTTCTTGGTGGTGAATTTGTTAATACTTTAGTTTTTGTGCCCTTATTTTTGTATTAATCTACTACCTTAGGACATGAAAATGATTCATGTGTTCCTTTCCCCTGACATAACTCACATTCCACTTGAGGTTCTTCATCATAATTTCTTGCTATGTGTCCTTATTTTTTGAATGTATAGCATAGTGGAGAGGGTTGTTCTTGGCTATAAACTTAGTTGTACCCTTGATTATATCCTCTTTCTCCTTGATATCCTCCTTTTCCATTGTAGTATCCTCCTCTAATTCCATTTTGAGCCCCACCCCTATACCAACCTTGGTTGATATTTTAGTATTGGTTTATTGATTTTGGTGTGTGAAAATTATTTGGGGATTATGGTATCATGGTTCAAGTTGTGGTATACTTAGATTAAACATTATTTAGGGTGATGGTGTCATCTACTGAACCAATACAACTCATCTTATATTTATATCATTTATGTGTGTTATCGCATCATGGCCATGACATGTATTGTTATAATGATAAAATGATCCATATGTAGAATAATACATTAGTTTATGTGTAAGCTATGTTACTTCCATCATGGGGTAAAAGTGTCATGAATGTTTATCATACATTTTGAATATCCAATAATATATTATATCTATGTATATAGGTGTTTGAATTAGTGTTGACATACCATCTAGTGTCTGTGATGCTCTAATTGCTATTGCCCTTTCACCATCCCCTGATGTGGGCACTCCAGAGTGTCCTTCTATGCAACAAATAGTGCACCATATATGTGGTCATAAATATTTACTTCTTCCTTGGGGTGTACTGTTGTCATTTCCTTTCATTTGTATTTTTTTCTTTTAACCTTAAATATGCTAGCTCTTGTTTTAGCCTTTCCATAAGTTCTTTGAAGAATTTGTTTCACTTCTCCATGATTGTGATTCTAGTCTTGAAGCCATGTCTAGGGTTTATATAAATGTATTAAAAATATTTCCCTCCATGTTATCTCTTAAGTAAGGTACAAATCCAAAAATAAACCATTATATTCATTATTTTTAATTCAAGGGTTCTTATAATTTATACACTATCATTTTAAGTAATCGATCATAGTCATTTACTATTTATTCCTCATTTTGTAGTGTTGGGTCAGTTAATCTAAATCATATTATTAACATTGTTAATAATGTTAGTAAATTAAATAAATATTTTACTAATAAATGTTAGTTTTGTTAGTTGGGTGGTTGAACTTAGTGGGTTCTCGAGTAACCTCTTAGTGAAAGCTTATTAAAAGCTTTCACATAGTAAATGTTTTCAATAATGAGATTTTACCCTTTGGAAAGATTTATCAAAATTTTACAATGTAGTAATTATCAATTACTTGTGTGTGAATGGTCCTAACAGTGGTATTGAGCCATATTTTGAAGGAAATTGGAATAAATTGAGTCACATTTTAGAAGCAATCTGATGAGATTTGGGAGAAACATGATGCTTTTTGTGAAATTTTATGTCCTATAAGGAAAGTGGTATGATTTTTTGGTTGCATATGCCATAAAAATTAGACTTTTATGATCATTTATAAGTAAAGAAGTAATTGTAAGCCATTTCTACATATTTCTATATATTCTATGGAATTTTGATCCTTTTTATTTGTTTGTATGACCTATTATTGCTTGAAAACAAGTTCAAAAAGAAATTAAGTCAGCTCAAAACCCCTATTTTTTGAATGGTATGGCCTACCAAAAGTACTCAGGAGATCCCATAGTGTTTTGATCTAATTTTGATTCAATTTCTTGTATTAATATTAATTTTAAACTATTGAATCTATATTTTGAGAGCTTTTCAAACACTCAATTTGACTTGTATGGAATTTGATGGATTTGTATGGCTTCTAGATAAAAAAGTGGTATCCCACCTATTAAAACATTGATCTGTGTGTTTTGATTTCCCCTTGCAAGCATAAACCTACAATAATTTTGGTTGTACGACCTTCTTCACTTCCTTATGTAGTTGTATGGATTTATAAGCATAGATGTAATTTGAAACAATAGTATGGTGCCTGTAACATCCCTTTGTGTGATGCAACAATGAATGGCACGATGTATTTTTAAACATTTGTTTTTATTTTTCATATTCTAATGTTTATGTGGGCCCCATAAGAGAAAGGAAGGTGCAATTTACACATGCAAGAAAAGTTGAGTCAATTAAATTCACATGCACAATAATTTTTTTATTATGAGAATAAGAAAACTCAAGTTTATTTAGAATATTGTTCATTTACATTCTAAACTTGCTTGTAGAGGGATTGACAAATATAATTTTGTTAATTACATGTAAGAGGAGGTTATAGGTTCAAAACCCTCCAACTATATTTATTTGGTCAACTTATTTTTCAATTTAAAGGAACTATATTTAGATTATTCTATTTTGTAATTAGAGATACAAGGGTGTATGGTGTGTATTTTTTTACACTTGCAACACTTTTGTGACTTTTTAATCTAGTCATTATTTTGTGTAAAGGTCGTTATGTGACCAGTTAATTTATAGATTTTTAGACATTCTAGGCACATAGGATTGATAAATTTTATGATTTTAATATTACTTATATGATTTTTTTAATAAATATATTAAAAATGATATATATAAGTACATTTTCAATATAAACTGACACCTTCATGATGTAAATTTTTATAATATCACCTCATGCTTGTGATATCAGTGACCATCTCACCCTTTATAGGTTCATCATGATCCTTATGATTGACAAAGTGTAAGTGTCACAATGGAGATTGGAGGATCCGTTGTAGGCTAGAGGACTATTCCCTTTCTCCAATTAGCTATTCATTTGGAGTTTGGGTAAAATGTTTGAATGACAATTTTGGTAATATTAGTATGTTTATTTCAATTTTAAGTTTTAGTTTTATTCACTCCATTGATATTCATGATGAGGAGAAGACATAGTAGTTTTTATTTGGTTTTTTGTTGTATGGGATTTTCATCTCTCATTTGATAGAGGGAAGATATTACATGGCCTTCAATCAGTTGTTGGTGATTATATGAGTTGACAGGGGTTGCTAGCACCTTTAGTATTAAGCAAATGTCATTAACGTTAGTTGGAAATTAGGTAGATGTCCAATACAAAATATTAAATAGGCACTTGGATGGGTTTTCGTGTGATACCTTATGTGGGTTGATGTGGTTGAACAAGCCTTGATCATGTTTTACTATAGTACGATATGATGATCACAGGGGATGAACAAGCCTTGATTGTGTTCATCATCCTTTATACCATAACTCATAGGGCAAGTTTATGTATGGAGTGGAATCAGTTTTGGTTAGTACTAAGATGTATAATGTGTCATTTTTAAGTGCAAAAGATACTTATGATGACTTCATAGTCATAGTTTTGGATCATCTTCTATACCCCTTTTTGGATTAAGGGGGTTTGTTGGGTCGATTGATCCAAATCATATTATTACCATTATTAGTAATGTTAGTAAATTAAATAAAGATTTTAGTAATAAATGTTAGTTTTGTTAAACCCATTAGGGTCCCAAGTAACCACCTAATGAAATCTTATTAAAAGCTTTCACATTGTAAATAATTTCAATAATGAGATTTGACCCTTTGGAAATCTTTATCAAATTTTTACAATGTAGTAATTGTCATTTACATGTGTGTGAACGTTTCCAATATGTAGTAGCTCCCTCATTTCACTAACACTTTCTATAGGGATATCGAGGTGATTAAAATCTCCTTTAAAAGCCTTAAGTACCTTTGCCCAGGAACTTTTATGTCTTACATTCATATTCTTATACATTTTAGTGTGTCATCTCTTAATATTCCCATAAAATAAAAAACACCAATTTCTCATCTACAATATTATGACTTTTCTACTAAGATTCTAATACAAATAAATGTTCCTTTGCATCCTTTGTGTCTTTACCAAAATGGGGTAAGTTCATTATGTTGTGCATCATTTTTTTAGTATTTGGACTACATGCTTGAACTATTGTTTCTCTAATGTATTAATGTACTTGTTCATGAATTACTACTCAATATTTTGCGTTGGTTATCTCTATGTTGCCTTACCAAGTTTCTACCTCTCGCTTTATCGCTCTTTACTTCTTCATGAAAAAATATTTTTCCTAACATCTCTACCTAGTTTGTTAAAAACACTCTTATATTCTTAGTTTATTTGATGAATTAATTATAACTAGTCTCTACCTCACCTCCTATATGTATTTATTGATGTTTTGTAAATGGGTATTATATTTTGATGTGAAACAACACAGGGGATGGTGTTTGGTCTAAAGGATTCATTTTTGCTCGTGGTCTCTTTTGGTTGGGACTTTTTAATAGGGTTTCGCTTCCTATTTATCTCTTACCTCTACATACTCTTATTCTATTATTCTTTGATTAACTAATCCTTCTTTTTCTGAATTAAATTCTTCATTATCTATTCTTCTCATTTCTTCTTTGTCTTGTTTGACACTATCTTTACTTATTTTCATTGTATCTAGATATCCTTCTATATGTTCTCTAATTTTCTCTATTGTCATATCTTCTCTACTTTTTTATACTATTAATTATGCCTCATCCACTTTGGTCAGTATTTGTCGCCACTAGCTGGGCTTTCACTCCCATGGTTTTGAGTAATTATGGTGTGCCCATAAGTGTGTCTAAACCAAAAAGTCAATTCTTCATCTCTTCTATAAATTTTTGGCATGTAAAAAATAATCTATATTTTTCCCCAGTTTCTTTAGTGCCTTCCAGTGTTACCAATGTTAACTGATTAATTTTAGTAATATTAGTGTATACTTTCAATGTGGGGATCATCACTAGTATAGTATTTCATGTCATCTTCTATGTTCCTACTTCTCTACATAATTTTATCCCATCTTTGTTTCCCTTAGAATTATTTTTTTACCCTCTACCTTGATTTTTTCCTCCTCTATTTGCTTCCTAATCTCTCCATTTGTCAATTATTTATTAAATTTTTACTATTTATATTATCTTTATTAACTAATCTCTATAAATTGTTATCTACACCCTAGTTGGGCACTACATATTATTTAACTTCCCCCAACTATTTAGACTAGATATTTTGATAAATCACATCTTTTGAAGATCCTATTTCTTTTTGCATGCAATCCCTTAGCTTTATATCACTTTAATGAACTTATTTCCTTCCTTATCAAACCCTTTATTTATAAATAAAATGAAGACAAGGAGTGGTACTCTTTTTAATAATCTACATTGTGTCCCTTCCAAAAATTTAGCTTTCTTAGTGTCGAAGCTTTCCCAACCTTGGAAGACCCAAATGAAGGAATTGAGTGTGATTTTAAACCAACGACCAATTGCTTGAGCCTCATCAATTACTTTAAGAGTTGTTAGTTTTTTTGTGGTCCAATTTTTTAGTTTTTTAATTTAAATTCTAAATACTTTTTTGTGCTTTACCTACCTTAGGATCCAAAGCCACAACAATTGTGCAAATATTACCAAAAATTCTTCTTCCTACAATAAAAAAAGTTTATTTATTTATTTTTGGTAATGAATCACTATTCCTTGTTATCTCAGAGTGTATTATTTTTAATAACTTAGTTCCAACATGCTTAAATTTATATTAATGCTAGTTTTTTATAAATTGAATAAATACTTTCCTTCAAACAGTAAATAATCAAAGTTTGTGCAGTGCCACCAAATGTTGATATAAAATCTAAAGCTTGGTTATATATAGTTATGTGGTTTGAGATGACTTTAGTTAGATCTAATGTAACACATATGTTAGTATAAAGAGTTATTATTTAGTTAGTATGTGCATTCATTAAAAATTTTACTAGGCATATTCATCCACATACACAGTACATAAAAGATAAATATTTCCTATTCTAACTCTTTTTATTCATATATTAAAACATAAAACATCTATTACATTTTGTAGATATATTTACTCTATACCTCCACACTCTCTTACACTATTATTTATATGTTATGTCTGGATTTTCTTCATATATTTTCACTATTATAATATTATGGTCTAATTACTAATAATATACCTATATAATATAAGGAGCATGTCTCTATGAGCCATGTATCTATAAAAATGGATGAAAAAGATGGTTAGATCAAACATTAGTCAAAAAAATCAATAAAAATGCATAAGAACATAATAAACTAAGCCAACTCACTCAAATGGGGTTTGACAAATGAAAGTAAAGAGAAAATGAAAGAAAACACTTACAATACCTTCCCAAGAGCATCCCACTATCCAAATGCAGCTCAAAATGTGATTTTCCTCTTGATTTGGTACTCAAGTCTTTGATAATGATGCAAGGTGAAGATCCTCCATCATCTCTTGCTCATTAATGAATCTAGGCTTATGATATGAAAATTAATGTTAAGCCTATCAATGAAGCTATCCTATTGAAAATTAAGCATAATAAACACCACACACAAATAAGTTATAGAGAGAATTATACATAATAAGTTTGCATAAATGAAGCTTAAAAATGGTGATCTTGGCCCTCATATTTATAAATTTGTGACATTGATTAGAATCAATCATGACCATCCATCTTGACATCAAGATGTGTGGACATGAATTATTATAATTTTGTATAATTAATCCGTAAATACCCTCATAAATATTTAGAAGGAAGGGCCATTAAAGAGGCATGAGAGGCCTTAAAACTAATATTTGTTGTATTTATGGCTTATGGATGGCATGCCACAAATGATGTCACCTGATGATGCAAATATTAGAAATCAATTTCCAATTAAAAGAAATTTCATGGATTTTCCACTTAAGCTCTTGAATTGAATTAATTAGCTTAAGTGAGATTAATCAAATTTTATGCAATTATTTAGAAATTGGATTCACACCATTAATTAAATAGGTCATAATGTCATATTACTAGGTCATAATTTGATTAGAGTGGAATTAAAAGGTGATAGTCGCTGTGTACAGACCAATATCCCCTTTAGAATGTTGTTGACATAAAATAACACATGCACATCTCATGTGCCTCCAAATTTGGAGAAAAGATCAATTCAAAGCACCAAAATGCATTTTCATCATTTTGACTCAACATGTTTTAAGAAAAGTTAATAATCACATAAAATGCATTTCCCCATTTAGGGATACATTAGCCTAAATCAACACTTGTATATGACAAGCTTGAACCATTTAGTGCATTTAAGTGATTTTGGCCCAAATTATGTGTTTTCATAAATTTTGAGTAAGATTGACAATTTCAACATAATGGTGATAGGAATTGGATGTCTACATTTTCCCTCTATTTGAGAAGATGTAGCGAGACATTTAGGCAAAGAAACATTTTTTTAAAGAAAAGAGTTGTCAAGAAGAAGTTGGAAGGAAATGAGCCATGATTCCCCCTCAAGAGGACATACTAGGATGAAAGAGAAGAATGGACTCTCAAAAAGAGAGAGAGAGTGAGATTAACCCATGGAATAGATTAAATCTAGACGAGATAATGCTTGTACACATTGATTCTCAATGATCAAAATATAATTAAAATTTAATGGGCCCCAAGGACAGTGGGAATGGGAAGTATACATTCTAAAAATATAAGTGACACACTTTGAACACACCCAAATCTAGGGTGCAAGCTATGTGCTTATGAAATGATCAATCCTAAGACAAGTTACATACTAAAATATTACCATAATGAGGGCAAAATTATGTAGAGCTTGGAATTAGAATAAATAGGATAATGTTTCTATAAAGAGAAGAAATAATAATGTGTTCCAATAGAGTGAATTTGATCAGGTGATAGTGTAATTTTGCCCCAGTAGGGCTGATTTGGATCACTAATAATTAATTGTGCCCTAGTATGGATGATTTTATTTAATGGTTGGTTCAAATATGGTTCCAAAGTAAGGAAAATTTCAATCAATAGCTCAAGGACATAACCTAATACATAAATTAAAGATGAGCAGGCATAAATGTAGAGGTGATGGTCTAGTGACTGAAACACTCATACAGAACTAGGCATACTAGGATTCACAAAGTGATGAAAGAGATTAAAATAAGAATGAATATGACTGAGTTGACTTGAGATATGTCATGTATCCAAGTGTTGCCTACATAGTCCAGATGGACCTCAAGATAATGTAGTTCACCCAAAAATGAGAGAATATGGAATGAGGAATGAAGAAGAGAAGAAAATTGACCACTATTCAATTAGACTCATAATGTATGCCAAGAAATGCACATATTTCATAGAGTTAGGTGTGAGATAAGCCATTGGTACCTAGTTTCATTGGTACACTTGAGAGTTGATCATCGGAGCTACATTGACTTTGAGACTTGGATCCAAATCACTTAGTTCTTAGTATAGCAAAATAAAATTATGCATCATAAGCATGAAGAAATTATAATGACATTGGATTTAAAATTACACTAAGTTGGTTTAAATGTGAATATTTATAACTAAGGATAATGATAAGAACTACCAAACTAGAGTTACAACTATTTACATTTAAACAAAAAACAAAGACAAAGAAAAAGGAGAAAACATAAATGTACCTAACTTAAAATCAAGACATGAATAATCATAACTTAAGAAAGAAAAAGAATGTTTAAAATTGAAAACAAGAACAACTTAATAAACAACATGATAACAAGATATGAATACCAAAGCTCTATGCGTACTATTAAGATGTACTTGGAAAACAAAACAGAGAACAAGATCAAACAATAAAACAAAAAGGCAAGAAAAAACATGAAGAAAACAAATAAATAAAAAGAAATAAATTAAGAGATAAGAAATCACAAAAAACATCAATAAAAATCAAATAAATGCACACAAACAAGAGTTAGTCACACTATTAATGCGGTTTTAAAATAATTATTTAGGTACGTGTAGTAGAGGCATTACTTTCTATGACAACATAACAAGAACAAGGACACAAAGTTTCCTCAAAAGGATAGGAAAACAACATAGAATAAAAATGGGGGAAAAAGAAGAAAAGGAAGAGGGTGGCCAAGTTGACTCTAGATGTATAAAACAAGTGGATGTTACCTACATAGTTCCATGGATGCGAGATCCAACATGAAATTTAGGCCAAATGTAGTTTCCCCAGGAAATGGGATAGAATAAAAGTGATGATAAGAACATGATTGATTAATTTTATAGAGGAAATAAGGAAAACGGACTTGCAAAATGGTAAGAGCATTTAATGCAGAGGATAATGCACTTTATTTCACACTTCCCTTTGTTGCACTATTCACTCTTAAAGCCAGAGTTATGGTTTCACATAAATACTAATGGTTAATGGATTCAATGTTTGATTTAATGGTTTTAGACACATTCAATAAAACATTTCTAGTCCTTTAGTCCTCTTGATTCAATCTACAACCTTTGAATGCATTTATTCACTTCATACTCAACTTTGTACACCTTAAGACACAGTCTTGTAAGATTTTCTAGGATTTTATGGCTAGTATGGATGTGTATTGAGAAACTAATTATTGTTTTATATACCCTTTTTTAAGATTCAACTTTCCATAAATTTTCAAGGTCTAACTCTCTTTATAGACCACTCTTTTGTCTTCTTATAGGTCTCTATTAGGCCTTTCATTACCCCAAACAACATACATGTGCCTAGAAATGTATGAAACCATACCCAATCTGCTTAAACCACTAAAATATATTGACTTGTCTATATACCTATCAGCTCACAAAATTTTGGAAGGTTTCACTGGTAGAATCTCCTCAACCCTGTATTTTCCTTGCAAAACCCTAGTTCTGGGTTAATGGCTTCTATATGCACCTAAGAGCCATTATTTTGAGTTTTAAGACTTTACATAGGGTTATAATATTTTGTGATAATTATTTAAGGTTTGTGGAACCTAATATATTATTTTTAAACCATTATTTGTTCACCACTCCTCTGTTCAACACTTTGATAACATTCACGGCCACATAGAACACAATCACCTTCTACAGGTTATAGAGACCACTATCTTGAGGTTTTTTTAGTCCCAATCCTATATTCAATTTTTTCCAATGTAAAAATGCATTAACACACCTCCATACACCTTTTAATTTCATTATCTACCAACTCTAAAACTTATGTTCAACAATTTTACAAGATATTGGTCTCACCATTAAGGCAGTCACAGTCTAAAGGAAAAACAAATGTTATTTTGAAGATTGAGGCCTCTCCAAAAGATTTTACACTCTATAAAAGTTGTATAAGGCTTGAAAAAAAACCCACATACCATATGGAATCATTAATTAGTCACCAAAACACCTTTTTCAGTCACTTTTTTTGTGCTTTATTCTTGTCTTTCTAGAACAAGCTTAGTCTTAACAAAGACACATAGATTTCTATATAGCAAATATGGAAGAAAAGTGTTTAAAAAAAATGCATTAAAAAAACATGATATAAACTCACCATATCAAATTAGACATCAAAATCATCACTTTATAAATCTTCATTCATTTTAGTAGTCTTAACATAGTCTTTTTCCATTGGTTTACATAGAAATCAGGGTTACCAATCTACTTATCAGAATTTAGAAATATTTATTCATTGTATCTTGGGTCTAATTCACCTGATCCTTTGAATACATTTTGAAAATTGAATTTCAAACCAAAAATAAGCCTACAAGTTTTGTCAAGCATAACTACCCTAACCAATTTTTGACCTTCCAATGGTCATTAACAAGAATGTTTTCACCTTGCACAAGGATCAAGACTAATTTTTATGTACAATGTGACTCATGACCAATGGTATGGTCCATAGGGTATTTATTCATGTGTCCTGATCAATTTAAATCTTAATCACTTAGTATAAACCCCTTGCAACACCTATTCTAGACCAAATTATTCAAAAATTTAAATTAGAGAAAATGGTGGGAGAATCTAAATTTGAAAATCTAGACTATCGTAGCACTTTTAAGCCCTTGGAAAGCACTCAAAAGTGCATGTTTAGACCCCTATCACCTATATAATCATACTAAGAATTCTTATTGATTACAAAACATTGATTATTCCAAATTTTTTTGAATAAACCATCAAAACAAGTCATCCATATAAGATGTTCTTGCATCAGCATTTGACTCAGTGCTTACAAAATGGCAAGAGCATGGGGTGATTAGAATGTACAAAAATGTAATAAAATGTTTTTGTTTAGTTTTTTGGATCATTTTTCTATTGTTTTTTTTGTGGGATAACAACATAAATGAACTATTAACAATATGTTCAGGGGAACTACCTAGCTAAAGAGATGCTCATCCATAGGTAAGAGTTCAAACAACAGATACACCAGATACAATAGTTGATGCTCACAAATGAATGAGAGTGAGGAAAAAGAGGGACTAAGTTGACCTCAACATGAATCAATCATGACCTACGTAGTCCCATTAGGACCTCAAGTCATAGTAACTTTGCCTACATAAAAGGCAATAAAAATTTGTCTAGGTCACAATAAATTCACAAATTTGAGCTAAATAGATAGGCAAACGATAATAATAATGGAAAGGTGATGCAAAAATGCATGATAAAAAGGTGTTGTTCCTAATTTTCTCATAGGTGGTTATAATTATGAAATAATGTCATAATATTGATTTGCCCATAAACGGTTATAATCAGTGGTACAAAATAAAATATTGATTTTCCCATAAGCAATTATAATCAACAGCACTAGATAAAATGTAAATGAAAGATATCTTTCCAGATTAACTATCATACTACTTCCATAGAATGTTATTTAAAAATAAAATTTTAAAAATCCTAAAACTAGATTCTAATCCCCCATAAAAAGTGTAAGAAGAACCAAAGAAACTAAGATTAAAATGGGGTAAGCATGATAGCTAAAAACAAGTTTTGGTCAATATTAAAGGAATGGTATGATAAAATGATATAAGGAAAATACTCATAGGAAATTTGATATAATGATATGAGCATTTCCCCCAAGTGATGATTAGCTTAGTATGCTCATAAAATGATGAGAGCATGGCTTAGGTTGCTTAAAAAATGTTGAAATCATGGAGAAGGTTACCGAGCTGACCTCAATATAAATTAAGCACTACCTACATAGACTCAAAGGACCTCAAGTAAATGTAGTTTAGATTACATAGTGAATGGGAGATAATGGTAAATGGTTCTACTACTCCTACTGATGTGGAGATGTACGTCCTAGTCAACATATGAGACAATTTGAATAATAAATCATAAAAATTGGTAGCCTAAACCTCAATTGAATAGATGTTCTATCAAGAACCTACTGTATATTTGAACTTCAATAATGTTTTTATAATCCTTATTGTTCATTGATTCTATTTCCTTCAAATATTGAGGTAGGGTAACTTTTAGCCTTTGCAAAGGAAAATGCTGCTAGGGATGGTAAATAATGTTAGGCATAGGATAAATGGTATAAGATGGTAATGAAAAGGTGGATGATAATGGAATGTATAATGGTTGGAAACCAAATGAAAATTAATATTTTTAGGCACACACAATTTTGTTGATTTTGGATTTGACATAATTTTGGTTATAGTGGGGCCAAAGACTTCCATACATGCTCTTAATAGGACCACTAGATTTTTATATTGTTTGATCTTGAGAGTAGCTACCATATGATTATGTTGTAGATGAGAAGTTTTAATGATATGATCCTTGATAATTTTTTCATCAAATAATGAATGACTTTTGTGCTCAAATATTGGCACCTTAATGAGGTTTTCATAAATGAATTTGTCTTGATTATCCCATAGTGCCTCTAAGAAGGTTTCACAAAGAGATATTAACATTATACTTTTATTGTATTCTATCACCTTCAAAAAGGTTTCACTAAAAGATGTTGAGTTTGATCTTTGATCATCCCCTAGTGCCTTTGAAAAGATTTTACTAGGAAATTATTCTTCTTCTAAATAAATGCGGTCTTGGCCCCCTTAAGATTATGCACCTAATATGTTGCCATGGATGTAGTTTAAAAAAGTGTGATTCTATCGGTCCCAATGGACACTTGTGGGAGGTGTAATGTCAGTATAATGGCTATATTGGGTGGGAATAATGGGATGATGGAAGGTAGCATTATCCTCATAGAAGATATAAGGAGAACCTATGTCGATGCTAAAGTAATCATCATAAAATATTATAGAAGGATCACAAATGCATTCAATTTGATATTTAAGGAAAGTGTAACCAATGTTTTAACAATCATGACTCTAATATGATTCTGAAGTTGAGTTTGAGTCAAGGGACTCTAAATCCAATGTTGAGTTTGATAGTGATTCTGCTTGTGATGCTAAATTTGATGTCAGTTTAGAAAAAGAACATTAATATATTATGATTCTTTATCTGATGTGGATGTTTTTATAATGATGTTTTGTTAAATGCTTAATTTTAGGCAAATAATGGACTATGATGGCATAATGGGCTGTGTAAAAATTGATTCATCTAGGAAGGGTTCAACATAGACTAGCTCATCTAGTTGAAACCCCTAAAAGAGAGGGAATTGTTTGAGGGATAACTTGATAAAAAATAGTCTATCAAATGGAATTGTTTGAGTGACAACTCCTTAGAGACTGGTTTGTCAGGGAGATGAGGCTCTTTAAAAATAGTTAAAATATGAATATGTGATTAGTCACAGGTTGACTCATCATAAATGGGTGTTTCAACAATAGCATCATGATCTTGGTTTATAATTGGTTACAAAATATCAATTTTGAACACATTTTGGTTCTCACAAGATGGCTCTTAAAGAGGTAATGGTTCTTGTTGTAGCTCTAAGATCAGTACAAAATTTCTAAAGTGGGGAACTATTGGCTCAAAATGAACAATGGTTTGTGGTTCAATAATGGGCTCTCCAAAAATTAGACTATTGAAAAAGGGATCAACAAAATTTGGTTCATCAAAGTGACCTTCCTCAATAATAGGTTCAATAAATGTCAGTAAGGGGCCTAGAATGGTAATGATGAGGCATTGCGGAGTTTGGTTTCTTGTACAAGCCAAAAGAGGAGGGCCTAAAATGATAACCTTCAATCACTACGGAGCTGATATGGTTCAAATATTCAATATATGCAGAAATACCCTTAAGGCAGGGAAACACCATATGATACTCCTTTGGGAAGGAATAACTCCACAATGTCTCTTCGAGGGGACAACATCCAATATCCTCTTATAATAGAAGACTCAATGCTTACTTGATATCTTTACCATGATAATCATATCCTATATATAGACATCTATCTAACCCATGGATGGGTAACATCCTAATCTCAATGTAGGTCGACCATTACCCAATGTACTAATTCCACAAGTTCCTCCATTATCCTAATATATTATACCCATATAACTAAGGGGATGTGTGCCACATGTCGACATCTCCATCAACCCATATTAATTAATATATCATATCCCTAGGAACATAGAAGTTAGACTATTGAAAAAGGGATCAACAAAATCTAGTTCATCAAAGTGATGTTCCTCAATAATAGGTTCAATAAATGTTAGCAAGGGGCCTAGAATGGTAATGATGAGGCATTATGGAGTTTGGTTGCTTGTACAAGCCAAAAGAGGAGGGCCTAAAATGATAACCTTCAATCACTATGGAGCTTGATGGATTGTACAAACTAAAGATGAATAGCCTAAAATAATAACCTTCACGTGTTGTAGAGATCGATCACTCACAAAAACTGAAGGAGGATAACCTATAATGGTAAATTTCAAGCATAGAACACAAATTAAAGGAGGATACCCTAAAATGGTAACCTTCGAGTGTGGCATGTAAATCAAAGGGAGATACCCTAAAATGGTAACCTTTGAGCATAGCATGTAAATTGAAGGGGAATGATGGGGATAATGCACAAAAATCATCATGGATTAGATTGGTGTTCAACAAATAGGCCCAAATAGGGATACATCCTCAAACAAGACTAAGTGCTCATGCCCATCATAAAAATGCTCTTCTTCTTAATTAGGGCCATAAGATACCACTCTATGAATGTATCTTTGTTTCATGTCTAGAAGGTGTTCTCTACGTTTACTAGGATTTGAAAAATATTTGCAAACATTAACAAGGTGTATTTTGATCTTCTTTAAACAAGTGACAAGGTAATAAAGAGACTATAATAAAGGGAAGGTGGTGTAGTACCATACAATTTAGAAGAAATGGTTCATGAAATGACTCAACTTTGATGGGTTAAAATCATATAAATCAGGACAAGGTATGATAACTCAAAGACTTAAGTACAAACTAGTACACCAAATGTAGGTTTAGATATATGTCAATATCATAAAATCTATTTCAACTTTGATGATTTGCTACTAGAAAATTAGAATGAATCCCTTCAGATTAGGAAGGTGATAATGTAAACCAAGAAACTCAAGATGTAAAAACATGCTAGAATTCCTAAGTATAAAACAAAACCAAATGGGAAACACAACACTGCCACATGATAATAGGAGGTGGGATAAAATGTGTTGTAGAAATTAGAGTGTAAACCACACACTAGATGACCTAAGTTCACAATGATCAGATGATGATGAGTCTATAAATAGACTTCAATCCAAATGGGGAATCGTACCCAAGTTAACTCAAGTCAAGTGTAAATGGAAAACTAGTTTAACACCTTGGCTTAGAACTTAGAAATGTGAGATTCTTGATTTGAATTAAAAAGTGAAAGACTTAAAGATTTTTGGAAAATGGTTTAAACTCAAATGGGAAGCATAACAACATTTCTTGAACTATATAAATGCAATGTTTAAGATGAGGTTTTTAACAAGGAAAAATATGATTTGGATTTGACGAGTGTAACACCTCCTTATTCAAGAAATGGTAGACAAAAAATGTGTTTAGTTATAACGTGTTTTTTTCACAATCAAGTTTTAGACTCAAATCAAGACCAAGTAAGCAAAGCAAAATACAAATACAATTTATTTAATCATCCTAAGTATTAAACTAACAAGGTTGCTTTAAATTATTAAAATCCATCTATATATGTGCTCTTGGGAGGATTTTCAGTCTTAATCCAAAAATAAAAGCACATGAAGTAGTAAGGTTTTTACACCCCCTTCTCCCAAGATATTGTAAAATGACATGGATCTTCAAGTTACTCACCCTACATTAACAATATGTCTGTGAAAAGTGAGATTGTTCTAAAACTTCAATTTTTTACCATTTAGATGGTCCTAATTGTGGCTAATGCTAGAGATGTATCATGTCAATTGAATTCATACCAATTAAATTAATATGTAAGGGTCTATTCCTTTGCATAGTGATTTCATCTATGTACTATATAGTGGAATCCCCTGGTTAACCAAACTTGACTTGGGTTTTCATTATGAAAGGAGAGGTTAGCCATTTAACCCCCTAGCTTTTGTAGTATATGTACCCTAATTTATATACCCTATCATGGAACAAGGTTGAAATAATGTTGGGAGATGAAACCCTGGGTCAAAGCTTCTCTAAAGAACTCATGAATAAGCTATGAACTCCCCTCCACAAGCCAAATTTGCATAAAATAAAACTAAGTGAAAAGACTTTAGAGGTTGTTTTAGATCACCCAAACCATATAGGTTTTGGGGAGAGCCTAGACAACTTTCTTTTCATGCCTTGGATAAAGGCACAATCACAATGGAAATGTGCTTTTGGTCACCCAAGTTCCCTAAATGGGATGGGGGGAGAGCATATACACACTCTTTTTTTTACTCAAAAAACAAACAAGTAATAATTAATCTAGCATAAAACAACACTTTTGAAAAATTTGCATTTTAAGTAAGTGTTAGTTTTAAGCACCAAATTGAAATGTTTAACGAAATTCTTATCCCTATGGTCTTAGTTTGTAAAAACTTTGAAAAAATTCACAAAAAAATTAAACAAACCATCTAAGTTCCTTTTAAACATAAAATGGAAGGTTCAAGACTTAAATCATGCTCAAATTTTGTCACTTTTTCATGCGGGTCCTGCAAAGGTTAGAGAGTTTCCCTCTGCTTTGAAGCATAATTGATAATCAAACAAGCAAGTTTTGAAATCTTGCTCTCGAGTTCTCTATTTTTAAAACATAGATACCGATGCCGGTCAATATTGACCAATGTCAGTTGTAGCAAGACCGATGCCAGTCATAAAAGAATCGATGTCGGTCAATAAAGATTGATAACGATCACCTATGAACCCTTATGGGAAAATATTTTTGATGAAAAAAACTTGTTAGCCTAAGGTTAGAATAAAATATCCAAAAAAACTCTAGATCATGAAATATATGTTCAAACAAAGACTTAAAACTCAAAATAACAACTTGAAATTTTGAAGAAAGCTCTAAATACATAATTTTTCCTCATGTTTTTTCCTTGCAACCTAACTAATGTCGGTTAGCCAGGATTGAAGCCAATTACATAGAACCGATGTCGGTCACTGTGTGACCTATGTATCAACACAAAATGTCAAAAACATGGGAAAATGATGCTAAAATTTTGATTTTGAAGGACTTTTAATGAATTTTAAGGAAATCTAATATTTCAAAAGTGTCTTCATGACTGAATCGGTTGCATAGTCCCACCAAGCATGCCAAGATTTAGACATGGATTATAAATATGGTTAGATCAAGCATTAGTCAATAAAATCAAGAAAAAATCATAAGAACATAACAAACTAAGCCAACTCACTCAAATGAAGTTTAGAAAATGATAATAAAGAGAAAATGAAAGAAATAAATTAAAATACCTTCCTAAGAGCATCCCACTATCCAAATGCGGCTTAAAATGTGATTCTCCCCTTGATTTGGTGCTCAAGTCTTTGACAATGATACATGGCAAAGCTCCTCCATCATCTACTGCTCACCAATTAAACTAAGCTCGTGATATGAAAATAAATGTTATGCCTATTAATGAATTTATCCTATTTCAAGTTAAGCATAATAAATGTCACACACAAATGAGTTGTGGAGATAATTTTACATTATAAGTTTACACAAATGAAGCTTAAAAATGGTGGTCTTGACCCTCCTATATATAGATATTTGAGATTGATCAGAATCAACCATGACCATCCATCTTGAGATCAATATGTGTGGCCATGAATTATTCCAATTTTGTATAATTAATCCATAAATACCCTCATAAATATTTAGAAGGAAGGGGCGTTAGAGAGGCATCGGTCACCTAATGATGTAAATATTAAAAATCAATTTCCAGCTAAAAGATATTCAATAACTTCTATGGATTTTCCACTTAAGCTCTTGATTTGAATTAATTAGCTTAAGTGAGATTAATCAAATTTTATGCAATTCTTTGGAAATTGGTTGCACACCATTAATCAAACTGGTCAAAGTCATATTAATAGGTTGTAATTTGATTGAAGTGGAATTAAAAGGTGATATTAGTTGTGCACGTACCAATATACCATTTAGGATGTTGTCAACACAAAATAACACATGCACGTGTCGTGAGCCTTTGAATTTGGAGAAAAGAGGAATCTAAAACACCAAAATGCATTTCTATCATTTTGAATTGAAATGTTTTGAGAAAAATTAATAATAACATAAAATGTATTGCCTTATTTAGGGATACATTATCCTAAATATGCACTTGTATATGACAAGCTTTAACCATTTAGCACGTTTAAGTGATTTTGGCCCAAATTGTGTGTTTTCATAAATTTGGAGTAAGATTGATAATTTAAACACAATGGTGTTAGGAATTGGATGTCTATAGTATCATTTTTTAATAGTGTTTATTTTTTTACCATAGGGTACTAAATCTTATCATATTTCCCATATCAATAGAAGCATTTGTCCCATAGCCCTGGAGAAGATTTACGCTATTACAGTAAAGTTGGATTCTCTATAATGATTTATAGTGACTATCTCTTTTGTTGAACAATCCTGGCAATAAGATACACCATGAAAAACTTACTAAAAATGGGTTAATAACTTCATTCGTCGATCTCAAGAATGCACTTGGTGCATTAATTAACCCAAATTGCATAACCAACTACTCATATAACTCTTCTTATGTTTTTAATGATGTTTTCCATTCATCAACTTCCCTATTATGAATCTAGTGATATCACCTCTTCAAGTCAATCTTTGTGAAGTATCATGTTCCACTAAAGGATTCCATCAAACATCCATATGCAAAAATGGGAATTCACTTATTTTTATGGCTTTGGAATTAGTGCACAATCTCCATTATCCATTCTTATTAGGTGTTAAAATTGTTTTGTATTACACACTGGTTCAAACTTTATCTAATTAACCCTTTATCCAATAACTCCTAAACTTGTCTTTGCACCTATGTATTTTATCTTAGAATCATCCTATGTCTTTTTTTGTTCAATAAACTCAAACTTGGAATCAAATCCATATGATGAGTTATAATTCTCATTGGCGGTAATCCATTTGGTAGATCATTAGATATAATTTCCTCAAACTCACTTAGTATCTCTTTTGATTTTCATGAAATTTTCTCTTCTACTACTATACCTTCACCAAAACTTTTACATTGGATTTAAAATCAACACATAAATTTCAATATGTTCTTTCACCTCTTTTAAGAATTATTTTCATGAAATCATCAACATCGTCAACAGATTTAGTGTATTTGTTACTCTTTCTTTATAAAATATGTATGTATTTACACAACCATCATGTTGTGCCTTACAATAAAATCACCAAGTCCTTCAAATAAAAATATGACAAACATCCATAGCCATTATGTCACATAATACCTCATCTTTGTATGCTCTAATCTTAAAAATTACTAGACATTGTTCATTCACTATAACTTGATATCTGATTTAACTTTTTTGGGAATATTGGTGTGTTATTCCTAATTTAGTCAAAGGGTCTGAGTAGTAAAATCATTAAATATGTAATGATTATGCTAATGATTTATATAATTTGAGGTTTTATAAAAATAGTAATAAAGGTAAGAAAATAAGACTTAGCTGGAAATTGACTGATACAATTGAGATAGAGGTTGGAATTCACTGTGCAGGACTGAGACACTATTACAAATCAAGATCTAGCCTTCATTTTGTGAATGTATGAGAGCACTAAAAATAATACACCTTAGTGTCTGATGCTATAGTCTAACTCTTCCACTGTTGTCTTGAAGATCTAAGCTTTCTAGGTTTTGTTCACAAGGTTTGTGTGACCCTACCTGTGAAGTTTTGACAACTGAAAGTCTGTAGATCTCCCTATAGAGTTTATTTTGTCTTCAAACCCTAGACTCCATTTTGCTTTGACCAAATTTGAGAAAGAGTGGGGGGTTAGTGTGTGTAATATTCATTAAACATGTTTTCACACCCCTTGTGTGGGCATGTTACTTACATACCAATACTTCAAAGAGGGATCAAGGCATATATAGTTCTCCCACTTAAATGTGCTTTATGTAACTGTGTGTATGAAGATACAAAAATGCTAAACTAGATGTTCTTGAGGTGACTATGGACTAGTGTAGAGATTTGAATAATCTGGAAATGGTATTGGATGGCCGTATGTAGAGAATAGGGAAATATGCTTGAGTAATCTTGCTTGTATTCTTGCTTGCTTTGTGATATTTACCAACCCTTGACAAATGATCTTTGAATGGGATTTTATAGAGATCTGTTGGTCATGTGTTAAATGCAATCATGCTAGGTTGACGTAATAAAGAAGAGGAATCGAGGAAATATGGTAATCTAGGCTCAAAATATGATTGGATAAGTGTGTTAGAAAGGGGACACCCTAGTGTCCAATGCTATAGTCCAAGTTGGGCATTATTTTTTGGAGGGTATGGAACCTAGGGAGATGGAATAAATAGGGAAAAGGGTCCCATCTAAGCTATAATGAGGTTTTGAAAGCCTACAAATGATTGAGAATCAATGAAAAGGTGTCTAGAAGGGTCATGAAAGCAAGCAGGAGGGACCTATGGGATGGATGTCACAAGCCATACTCAAGTTACCAATTTTCACATTTTATATGACTACATTTTCTCTCCTTTATTTTAGTGATGCAACAAAGTTAAATACTAAGATAAATGAAAAATAGAAAGCGTACCTAAACTTACCTGTAAGGGTGAAGCTCATGAAGATGTGTGATGTTGGGTATGCATAAAGAGAGCAAGTTATGAAGTGTGAATCTACAAGAGAAAACAAAGAGTAAATTAGTTATTACTAGTTATGTTATATCTAAAATAAGAATGTACAAAGATATGTAAGAGAGAGAGGAAGAAATATGAATGAATACACCTCATCAGGTACATGAACCAATATGAAACCTATTGTGATGCTAAGTGATGCTAGATGATGATGAGTAATGTTGGGTATGTGGTGTATCAAGATTAATATCATGAATAGAGTTGAGTGATCAATTCCCTATGAGTGGCTCAAAAACATAAAGGCTAGCCTTTTAGCTTCATTATCTCCCACTAAGTGAAGCTAGGTGGTCATGCATGTGTTAATCAATATTTGGACTTTGTGTTTAATCAATCTAAATAAGTGGCTCAAGAATACAAAGGATAGATAGTCCTTTGGCTCCATTATTACCTCGTGAAGTGAAACTATAAATTGATACCAATTTGAAATGTGTGTCGAATGAGATGGATTTTGAAGCCCATGAATGTTTTATAGTCTAAAAATATTGGCATGGAGAGCTGAATGTATGCTGGAAACTAGGCCACTTTTGTCCACTCCAAAAGATGGAGATTAGGCTTGTATGAAATCCACTTTGAAACTGATAAGAAATCTTATATGAAATCCACTCCAAAATTTGGAGGCTAGGCTTATAAGAAAGCCACTCCAAAATGATGCCACCAACCTATAGATGGAATATGGCATGCAACTATTGAGAATCTCTGGGTAATGCTAAACTCAAAAAGTAAAGAAAATAAATGTGCCATGTACATTGCCCCTAATCACTAGTGTTTGAAACATGGATTTTGGTCTGGAAGTTATACCAACTACTGTATCTAAAACTGAAAGTGAGAGCCATCATGCCATGCATGATGCCCCCTATATCTAGATTCTCTGAGCAAAAGTGTATTGAAAACTACTGATTTTGAGTTGGTCTGAATGTGAAAAACTACATTTGAACCTACTTTTTTACCTACTTCTAGAAAATCTAGTTTTTATGTTATTTGGATAAGAGCACTAAAAATAGGATACCCTAGTGTCTGATGCTATTGTCCTTTGATGAAACTAAAAACTATTATAGAATCATCACTATTTTTTTGGTCTACTCTACCTAGCTTGACCTCTGATTGATGTTTTGAGTGTTTTGAAACTAATTTTTGAATCAGTAGGATCTCTAAACTCTATGATAAAACCCCTATTTGTCACCCCCTCTTCTGAGGGTAGGAATGAAGACCCTAGAATGACTACCCTCAGAAGAAAGAGCCTTGAAAGTGTGTTATGCTATGAAATACATGATATAGTAATGATAATCGACAAGATATCTCAAGATATAACATAGTTTGTAAAGGAGATTATTAGATCAATACGGGTATGCCTAGATAGATAATAATATAATAGTATGTGAAATGTATTGAAATAAAACTTAGAAATTGAAGTCTAGTTAGTTGTTAGTTCGTAAGGACAGATGGAGCATGATGTCCATCATGGCATCCAAGATATCATCAATATAATACATGATGTGGATCATGGCATTGTAAACAATGAGAAACAAACAAGCAATAAACACACAAAGCAAGAAGCAAGAAGTGTATAAGAGTGACCAAGGGGCCAGGCAAGTAAGGGACATGGGCATATGTCACTCAAACTAGAAATCAAGCATATAAGTCATGTTCAAATTCCACATACACATACATTTGAAAAATAGTAAGGTTAGTGTGAAATCCAAAATCACATAGAATATTACACGCAAAGGACATTGGCAAATGTCTTAAGGCACACACATGAATAGAATCAAAGGATATTGCCAAATGTCCTCAAGCACATATAGGAGACAAATTAGGAACTGAGGAATACAATCAATCTAGTTATGCAAAGCAAGAAAGGAAAGCATGTAAACATTGGAAATACAATCACATCTAACTAATCAAATTAATAATGTGAAAGTATGCAAGACATGGTAATACAAGACTAGGTATATGCTAAAAAATACACAAGTTTTATATACTAGTGTGATGTCGATAGAATAATCTACGTAAGCTAGTAAATAATGTACATCAACATGATAACTAGAGTATGTGGTGTAGGAATGACATAACCTGGATGGTGTAGTCATGTAGAAGATGCCCTCAGTGGGTATATGTATCAATGTCTCGAATGTAGAAGTAGGATGCCCTCTTAATGGGTAAAATGAAACAAGCAAAGAGCTAGATGTCACTGCACACACTCAAAGGAGCTCAAGTGAATCATGGTAATGTAGATAAATTGACCAATAATAACATACAACAAAAAATGTAAGTCTAGCATAGTAATAGAAATGTAAAGCATGGATAATGCATACAATCAAAATGTTTTTGTTGTTTTAACATATTTAAATATTTTTGGAATTTTGATATGTTGTATTGTTTTTGTATTTTTGATATTAATCTATGTACAATCAATCATAAGGAAATTATGTACAAGAAAAACTGAGAAGAACAATGAGTCTCATGAGAGACTCCCTATCATGGTGTCTTGTATCAAACAAAAGAATCATGCATGATTATGAAGCATGAGGGAATGGCTGTGAATATGAATCTGAATATTTGGATGCATTTTTGGTGTTTTGGAAAGCATAATAACCTGTATTATTCCACTCATCATTATCATCTTGATTTTGATCCAATGGAATGATATTGTTGACTTTCGTTGTATCTGGATCTTTTCCTTTGATAAATTGTGTCTACGAATGATTTGTTTTAGGATGTTCAATAAATCCTAAACCTTGGTGAAAAACATTATCAACTGCTAGAGTAGGAGTAGTGATGCCTTGAGCTTATTTTCCCAAGCCTTGACCTTGATAATCAAACTATTGTAGATATTTTTGACTAAACACATACTAATTTGAAAGTTGAGCCTCATTTTGGAGAGGTAGATTTGCATCTTTTTCATGTTTTACTTGTGCTTGTGGTACTATTTGTTACTCTGATTTTACTTTGTGATCCTTTTATTGTTCTGAGTTATGCTTTGGTAACCAATTTTGTACTATTTTTGAATTTGACCCTTTGTGAATGTGTTCCTATGTCACTGTGGATTTCTTGACTGATTTACCTTGTATAGGGTCCTCATTAGCAATTATCTGTTATATATGTTCTTTTAATGTCAAACATGAATCTATGTGATGCCCATGCATTCTATGATATGCATAATAATATCTGGATCTTCTCACTAGATTTAGAGGAGGTATTAGATTTAATCATTTCCCTTAGTACCTCACTTGAACTCTTATTTGACCTTTGAATGGTTTTTGAATCACTAATTATAGAATTACTTTATTGTGATTTCTTGTTTTGATATGTAACATTGCTTGCAACCAATTGACTAGGTGAAGGTGCATATACATGATTGACACTAGGGTGCCTTTGAGGCTTTTATATTATTATCTAATTTTCCAATGTTGTGATCTTTTCATGTAATAGCTGATTATACATTTGTAAATCTAAAAATAACTTATTCATACTGGTGATTTGATCCCTTAGAGTCTCACAAGTTCAAACCCTATTTTCTTCTGATTGAACATGTAAGCACATATGTTGAAGAGGTTTTAAAGAAGCTATCAGTTGAATGTATGCATTATGAACAATAGTATGGGCTGCCTCATGTTTTGTAGGGGTGATAGCATGAACTTGATTAGAGGGAAAGTAGTTATCACCCTCTTGGGGGAGAGGAGGAGAAGGAAACTATTTCCCGTGCATAAGATATGACATTGAAACTTGAAAAATCATTGTTAACTTGTGCAATAGATCCTCTAGTTAAAAACCATGTATATGGGATAAAATTCATGTATTTAGAGTTATAATTTGTATAACAATATTTTTATGAAGATCATTCCACATGAGAGATAATAAGTTTGGGATAGAGAGCATGGAATTGTGCATTAATGCATAAAGAAATTTGACATGTGCTATGATATATCTAATATCTTTAGCAAGATGAACTTGAAATTTTTTCCATTTGAGAGATAGAAAGCAAAGGGTAGAGAACATGGAATGGTGCACTAATTCATATACAATGTTTATATGTGTTATGATATGTTTTATATGTTTAGAAAGATGAACTTGCAATTTTTTCCATATGAGAGATAGAAAGCAAAGGGTAGAAAACATGGAATGGTGCACTAATGCTTAAAAATATTTTACATGTATTATGATATGTCTAATATGTTTAGCAAAATAGAGTTGGAAATTATTTTGCATGAGAGAGAGAGTATGCAAAAGAAATATTGAAATCTTGTGCAATTTTAGTAATAAATTTTGTAAAATCATCTCTTATTATGAAAATTAAGCATGAAAGGGAAAGAATGAATCTTTGCATTAACATATGGTAAACTTCATCGTTCATGTACATGATAGGATTGATTATGGTCTCTTTATTATTTGCAATAAATTCAAGAAACATTTATAAATACGTGAGATCCATTTTAGAAATCTGATTTAAGATGTAAGGTTATACCTCAAGAAGCAAATAGGAGCTAGTACATGCAACTAGGGTTTTAAAGATGATTATTTTGAAAATTACTATGAAATTTTGAAATTTAAAGTGAATTTTTGAGTGAAATATGCAAGTAAAAAATAAAGAATTTATTGTAAAATTTGTGATTTAAAGAGACCTAGTAGATGCAACTAGGGTTTTGAAAAATAAATATATTTTAAAATTACTATTGAATTTTTAAATTTAAGGTGAATTTTTTATTTTAATATGCTAGTAAAAAATCAAAAAAATATTGGAAAATTACGGGGACTTAGTATGGGAAACTAGGGTTTAAAAGAAAATTATTTTAAAAACACTACAAAATTTTAAAATTTAATGATAATTTATGATTTTATTATGCACGTTAAAAATCAAAAAAATATATGAAAAAATTAATAAGAAATTTACCCTAGGTTTTCTAGGGTTTATACGTGCAAACAAAGTAAGTCGGGTTCACCAAATGATTTAACCTTTTTGGGGATATTGATGTATTATTCCTAATTTAGTTAAAAGGTTTGAGTAGTAAAATTAGTAAATAAATATGTAATGATTATGCTAATAATTTTTATAATTTGATTTCAACTTGATCTTTTCTTAAAATAGTAATAAAGGTAAGAAAACAAGGTAGTTAGAAACTGATTGATACAACTGAGACTGAGGCTAGAATTCACTGTGCAAGATTGAGACACTATCACAAATCAGGATTTGGCCTTTAGTTGGTGAAAGGATAGGAGCACCTAAAATAGGACACCTTGGTATTCTTTACTATAGTCTACCTCTACCATTGTTGTATTGAATATTTGAGCTTTTTGGGTTTTGTTTGCTAGGTGTGTGTGACCTTGCCTGTAAAGTTTTGATAGCTAGAAGTCTATAGATCTCCCTGTATAGATAATTTTATATTCAAACCCTAGACTCCATTATGATTTCACCAAATTTTAGAAAGAGGGGGGGTTAGTGTGTGTAAGATTCACTGAACATGTTTCCACACCCCTTGTGTGGGCATGTTGCCTACATACCAATACTCTGAAGAGGGATCAAGCCATATGTAGTTCTCCCACTTAATTTTATTTATTTAATAGTGTTTATGAAGATACAAAAATGCTAAAATGGATGTGATTGAGGTGACTAGGGACTGTTGTAAGGATTTGAATACGTTGGAAAGGGTATTGGATGGTTGTGTGTATAGAATAGAGAAATATGCTTGACTAGTCTTGCTTGTATTCTTACTTGTTTTGTGATATTTTTCAACCCTTTCCAAATGATCTTTGAATGGGATTTTATATGGATCTATTAGTCATGGGTTAAATGTAATCATGCTAGGTCAACATAATGAAGAAGAGGAAACAGGGAAAAATGGTAATCTGGGCTAAAAATGTGATTGGATAAGAGCACTAGAAAGGGGACACCCTATGGTCTAGTGTTGTAGTCCAAGATAGGCACTATTATCTAAAGGGTTTGAGACCTAAGGGGATGAAATAAGCATGTAAAAAGGGTCTCGGCTAAGCTGGAATGAGGTCTTGAAAGCCTATGAATGATTGGGAATCAATGAAAAGATGCCTAGAAGGGACATGAAAGCAAGCAGGAGGGACCTATGGGATGGATGCCATAAGTCATACTCAAGTTACCAATTTTTGCATTTTATATGACTACAATCTCCTTTCAACCACCATAAAACCTTATATGGATTTAAATGTATAATCCTTCTCAAATCCAATCTATCTACCATTTCTTATGAAATAATATTATTTATGCTAACACTATCAATAATCAATTTACAAAACTTACATCAAAACTTATAAACGGTTCTAAATAAATTCTTTCTCTATGTAGGACTATTATCATGTTTTGTAAGTTTTAATAATACCTTCTTCATCATGAGAGCTTCTCCAATTTTTGGTTCATCTATGTTATGAATAAACACAATAATCTCTTCATTAGCCTCTATGATATAAGCACTTGCATAAATTCTCCCATCACATTCATTGTGCACATGAGAACACTCAATTGATTTGTGACTAGTCTCACCACATTTGAAACATGTACCATTGAATCTGTGACCTATACCTTGTCCATAGGATCTTATACCTTTTAAATTTCCTCTACTTCTTTGGGTATTAGTGTCTTTGTGATAGGAAGTATTTACCTTGCCTTCTTTTATTTGCATAGATTGTCCTTTCCCACCTCCAATTGTCCATGTCCATGCATGAACTTTCATTTTCTTTATGGCACTCTTGTTACTTGCGTGATAACTTTTCCTTCACCTTCAACACACACTTATAGGCCTCTTCAATACATCATAGTTTTATTATAAAAAACTCATCTTGAATTTCCATGTGCAATGCATTCACACACCTTGGTATATTTTAACACCATATTAAACATGACCCACTCTAATGACCATGGTAAGTCTATTATACTTATTAGTGAAATATTTCACTCTCATATCTCTATATCATAAGTTTTAAAGCTTATTAAACAAACTCATGCTATAATCCACTTGAATGAATTTAGATTTCAGATTTGTAATGAATCTATTATAAGTCTTAATATTATTCTTTCCTATGCACAATATTTCAGATTAAACATGATCTTACCATAAGGATGTGTAACCTTTCAACTTTGTGCCAAGGAACCTAAATTACTTGGGATCTTCCATACTTTCATACTCAAACCAAAGTAAACCAAACTTGAACCTCAAAATCTATTCTATAAGTTCGAGTCCTAAAGATCTCATTTACAACAATAACACATTACCATTACGTTATATTTATAGCCTCCATTTGGGATTGCATATCTCTCATCAATCCAACTAGATTTGTAAGCCTTGGCACTCCAACCATGCTTTCTCTCATATCACCTAAACCTCCTCTATTTCCATTTCCTAACAAATCTATATCTAGATATCAAATGATTATCTTAAAGATTCATATCAAAAACTTCACTTCTACCTTCTCCCCAATACTCTTAGATGTCTACAACTAGTTTCTACCCACACTCGTAAATGTGAAAATAAATAATAAAGAACAATGACTACAAATGCTGATTTGATAGAAAATGATGCAACTGGTTTTGGGGGTCTCAATTAAGAGATGCCTTAGACCACACAAACCTCAAAATACATAATGAAATATGCAATAAAATGCATGAAACACACTCAAATATATGTTAGATTTAAAAAACAAATAAATACAACATGCATAATGATAAAAACAACAATGAAATATCATAATGAGATGTGATACAACATCAATTCCATAGATATTTGATTGTTAACTCATAATCTTTACAAGTGTGGCCTATTTTTTAGAACAATCACTCTAAATTATTCCTTAAGCTCCAATATTATATCCAACATCAACCATTCTGACCTTCTCTATTTCTCCCTTGGCCCACCCTCTACACAAGTGTATGGGTATGCTTATATAGGTGCAAGACCCATCTACTTGCATTAAGTGCTTTACACCTATTAACAATATTTAACATACCTTAGTGCACCACAAATATTTAATATCTCTCTCAATTCCAAGGCATGATCACATTAAAATGTAATACATCACAACATACTACATCATATAAATACTAAATAGATATTTATTATCTTCTCATGACTTACAAAATTAAATACCAAATTGTCAATAATGGATTTTTTCATAACTCATCACAAGGATATGCACCGAAACCAAATGCACACCATGAAATTTGCATGAAGTCACAAGACCTCACAAACAAAACTTATGTTGAAAACCCTTGCACTACTATCCTCATGTCTGCTTAAGAACATTATTGCACATGCCATAAATTAATAACAAATCAACACATGACTTATGGAGTGAATAATAAAGTCCTCCAAGGAATCTCATCAAGTATGCTTCTCCTGCAGGAAAGAATAAAACTCTTAAAGGAACCAAATAAAGAAAGAGTTTTGAAATTACACTTCAAATCACCATAATACTATGCTCATGTAAAATATTAACACTATTTATTACGTAAAGCTTCACTATTTTACTTAGACAAACAAAAATAACTTGTGTTAAAATAGGTATGTGAAACATTACAAACATATGCACAATAATAAAATTGCACAAAATAACAGTTAATTTTTTTCCCTAAATTATCATACATATTTGGTTAAAGTAAGATTTCATGTGAACCTCAATGATCCTACATCAACATGTCTTCATCATGCATTCTCAAGGTCATAGAGCTGTGAAGTTTACCTCAAATGTTTATTCCTTTTGTGGGTCCCATAGACATGTCAAATGCATAACCATGTTTGTATTTGATTCAAGTTCATAGGATTTTCATGCTTTTATGTCATGGTTAGGTGGTCAAATCCTATGTAGTGAGATCGCTTCCAAATGACATGACCAAAAGAAAGGATCCCAAAATGATCACACCTTATAATAAGGTCATAATTTATAATACTTTGTACTTTAAATATCTTCCAATAAAAATAATAATAATCAAGTTGTTGTATACTTCCACACCTTAAATGTTATCCATGCAACTCCAAGCCATAAATACCATTGTGGCATTGGGGCTAAGGCCAAAGAATATTTTCCTATTTAAATTAATAATAATGATAATTAGGCCACTTAAATCTTCCTTACCCTAAGTATCATCCACGTGGACAAATGGTCATAATATTGTTAAATATATAATTGTCTTTGTAATGTTATTATTGCCACCTTTATTTAATAAGATTTAATAGTGCCACTGTGACTTAATCCATTCAAAAAATTACACATTAACTATTCCCTCTCAAATTGAGACATGTGGTAACTTTTCATTGCCTTGTAGTTATGGAGTCATGGGGTGCCTCTAAGCTTCCAAATAACTTCATTAGTTGTCAACAAATTCATTTAAATTTTAAATTTGATTTATATTTTCATGTATCTGCATCTTTCCCTACATAATAAATAAAGAGGATGTAATTATATTGAAAACATATTAAAATAGAGTGAACCTTGACTTGACTCTTAGGACCTACTTTGTTTGAATTGAATTCCATTGTTCTCCACTAATCCATGAACTTTCACCTTCATTTTATATTCCTTTTATGTATGCAAAAATTTATACAACTTAATTAGAATTTTTGGTATAAAGAGATAAGACATTTGATTTAAATACCTATTTCATTCTCTTCTCAACCCAACTCTGACACCTACAATTACAAATTCTTGCATTGAATATTTATAATCTTCTTTGCACAATCAATCTTCACTCTTTATTTATCATTCTCACGCATGATATTCATGATTTTATTTATTGAATGCCTTCCCTAGTATTCATAATATATAAACATCTCATTCTCAACCATTCATACGTATCATTCTATTCACTAACTCCCTTTCATGCAATCTGATTCATTAGACCTCACTCGTCTTCAAACTTTTCTAGGCCAAATCACATTCTAAATTGAATAGGGTCACTTGTAGATAAAATTTTTCTTGGTTAAGCATTATTAGGTTTAACATACCTATTTCAACATAATTTACACTCACTTACAACCCCAAGTGTTTTCTTGACTTCTTAAGCCTTTAATTCCTCTTATGCTCCTAGTAGCCTTTTTTATGTTTTTTCACTTATACTAACAGGACATGACCGTATTTAATGGACTGATCACTTTATTAGATACCCTCTATTGACATATACCTCTCCAAGACTTTTTAAGATCTCATTTTTTCATCTTCACCATTTTCTAGCTCCTTTTCTCCAATTAGCCCTTTTAGACATAGTTAACCTTGTTTTCAACATAGTCTCTTATATGTTGTACGTATGGGTCTATATAGGTTTTTAACCTTAAAAATAATTTACTTAATTTAAAAACATATCATACTATAAACTTTTATCCACTTTCACTGGAGGAAATAATAGATATTTCACTTTTTGTGTTTAAACCCTAAATTAGGGTTTTTGCAGTTTGTTACAACCCGAGAGGGTTCAATATTAATTTCATTGATTATCACTTTATTTAAAATTTTAAAAATACCCTAAAAATGTCTTTCTATCATTTATACAACTCATCCAAACTTTAAATGCCTTTACAAAACCCCTCACCACATTCAAAATAGGATTCTCAAAGTGCTTTGTTCACACAGTCTGCATGTGTGTAACTTATAACAAGGTTTTCAATGCACATAAACCTTCCTTGAAGGTTTATATAAATTTCCTTGATATTTATAACCATCTACTAAGTATTTATACATCATATTACCTATTCTCCAACCTCCATCATGCTCCTCACCTGTTATGGAGATCAAATACAAAAATGTCTTGACTGTTTCTTAAAGGTAGAACACACATAAACAGGTAACTTGAACTCAAAACATAGTTTATATACTCATGAAATAAAATTATTACACTATTAATATACTCCAAATATAATATGAATACACACAAAAACTCATTTGAAGCGGGCTCCTCTTTTACTAGTTTGTTGTTCTCCGTGACTGCTCACAGGGAATTTGAACACAATCATCAATCTTTACTAATGACGCTACAGAATACTAATTCTCAATGGTATTAAAGTTTTTAACACATCATAATGTACCCATAAAATAATATAAACATAAGAACATAGATATATCACTTGAATCTTTTCAACTCTTATTGATTCTATGCAGATATATTTACAACTCTATCTTGTGGACAGAACATAGAGTTTTTCAAATCTTCTTCAATATTATTACTATTCAGTACCCCTGTCTCTCCAAATTGATAACTTCTACCTATAAAATTCCTAACTTCTACCAACTGACCTCTATCTACATATCTATCACTTTTTTCATTCCAAAAACTCATTCATATATAAGAAACTACCTTTTTTTGCATAACTAACTCTTTGACAACTACCTTCAAAAGGGATTTACATTCAACATTCTTGGTTTATGCCACCTCATGTATGTAAATCACCTTTATCACCCACCTATAATCATTACTGACCCTATCATAACATTTGACAACATGACATTTCTTGACATCAAACCAAACTACTCCTAAGCACACTTAACATATTCAAATATTCAAACATGGAGTTTTGGTGGGAAAAGTTCCAAAGGCCAAGAACATCCAAACTAGGACACATAATGACTTATATCACTCTCTTAAGGCCCCTACTAGACTTACAACATCAAACTAATCCAAAATCATATCAACACACACACTTGATTACACGGAGTTGCTTGATGCTCCTGCATCAACATTATAGTCTAAGAATGACCATAGGTTCACAAAAAGCATGAGGGTACAGAGACCATGGAGTATTTATTATCTTTCAAATTATACTTTAGTCTTTATGGTATAAAATAAGGCACATGGAAATCTAAACAAACCCATAAATAACGAAGTCTCACTTGCATAAAGAGTGCAAAATTGTTATAGGATGACATGGTGGCCATGTGGGAATGGTAGACCCACTACCTTATCCGCATCAAAATCAATAGTTACTATTATATGTAACGACCCATTTGTGAAAGTTTATATGTGAACACAATGAGGATGTTTTACAAAGTGTAACCTTGTGGCCATGTACATGGAGTTATTGAAGATCATGTTGTTCATATAGTCTACATATGATATGGTTGAGTGTGAATAAAGGAGAGATTGTTTTATGCTTTTCATAAAATAATAAAGTAGCGGTCTCATAGTTGTAGTTTTCCATTACTATAGATCCTTACTAGGGGATGCAATATTGAATTTAGGATTAAATATTTTATGGACACATTATACTTATCTCTTCAATTTTTTTAAATAACCTCAAGTTTTCTTCATTATAGGTCTTTACAAGGGTGAATCGTACTGGCAATCAAATGAGTACATCACCAAGGCAAAGGTATGTACATGAATATATATCTTTATATTTTTTGGTTCACAATCATAATGCACTTGAGTATCAAAAAATGTAAAATAAGATACAATGAAACATCCAACAAACCCATAATTATAATGGAATATGAACAAATAACATAACCACAATACAATGACATTTACAATGCTTTGGTAGAGCAACATATTTTTTGATTAAAATCATTCAATTAAAATGTCAAATAAATCCTCTTTGACACATTTCATGTGATATTACATTTTCAACACACACCTTTGGAACTAAGAAATGATTATTGACCATTTCGTAAATTGTTTAAATACGAGTGCACTTATATCATATAATTTATATTTAGAGTATGATAAGTTGTACATATTACACAGAATACATAGCACTGAAACATATCTCCATAGAATGCTATTTTTTGCCTCACATATCTCACTTGATAATGAAATGATGTTATGGGGTGATAACTTCTACATACATTGGCTAGATAGATGGCTAAATATACAAATATGCATTTGGTCCTTCACAAGAAAAAACAACTACATTAAATTCAATGAATAATATCAAAACTTCCACAGTCGATTTTATTTTATGACACAAATTCTATTTATGGCCATTATACACACTTATATTGCCAAAAAAAATAGGGAACACACTATTCCATCGATATGTACTCAATCATCAAGTACATACATAAATCTTGAATCTTATTGGGAAACATTTCACGTGAAATCAAAATATATGACTTGTATAGGCTCAACACACATAAATCTGATTGTGGTGAAAGCTTATTCAATTCCATTTCTTAGTTAAAAAATTTAGAGTTTGGCATACAATTTATATGTTACTATCTTGCACAATCATTTTCCAATGTAATACTATGTGAAATAAAAAGGCACTTTCTTAAGTTTACAAATACACTTGGGAGATAATTTAATAAAAAACCTAAGTAAAATTGTAAATTGGCAAACATATATTGTGTATCTCAGGGATGCCATTCAAATAAGGTGGGATTGAAAGAGGTGAATTTTGGATATTATTGCTAAATGTAAAAATTCAATTATGGTCAGTAACAATTAGTAACTAGTAAATGTATAGTAAAGGTGTATTACAACTATTTAGAACCCACAAGTATTTATGAGATAATTTTATTAGAAACAAACACAAATCACATTCACTATAAACCGTTAACAACTAAACTTCATAATCAGAGTACTATTAGCGGTTATGGTAAAAAATGCTACATTAATTAGGACACCAAGACCATCCTTTTGTATTTTTATTCCAATTAGTGGGTTGCACTCATATTAATGTTTTTTTGCATTTAATGTCTCTTCAACAATTGCATTTAACATATTTAAAACAATTATAATTATACATGGTTTAAGTATTATTTGTTATTGAAATAATTTGCAATGAGAATAAATGTGATGACAACTATACTTTCAGTGGATGTAATTTTCATCTTATTACAAATACCCACTTTTTATTGACCAATACAAAATACTTTCAAACAATTCTAGTAGAGACTAATGGGAATGTAAAACCATTTTTAATATTTTTATTTATTTATGTTTTTTTTTGTTTTTTTCCTTCCGTTTTCTTTTTGTTGGATAAATAGTCTTTTGAAGTAATATATTTTTTTAAAATTAGAAAATAAAATAAAATATATAATAAAATACATATTTTTTTCGAGAAATTAAAAACGCCTCATCATATTTATTAATTAAAAATAAAATTTTAAAATATAAAATAAATTACAAAGATAATCAATTAATATTCACTATGCTAAAAAAATATTGAAAAAAATAGGATTACATATTTAAAAATTAGAACAATTAATTATCAAAATATATAAAAATATCTTGAATTACATACTAAAAAGTAAAACAACTAATTATCAAAAAATATAATAAAATAAAAAAGATTGAACATAAAGAACAACACTAAAATAAGTAAGTGGGGGTCCACATACTCATAAGGGTCAAAAACAAACAAACACACACAAACAAAAAAGCCGTGATTTAATAGGTAATACAGGGTTAGAGTTCTCTTAATTCACATAAATTCAGAAGAGGAATGCCTCTACACATAATTTGAAGCCCTATTTTAGGATTTGAAACATTTTGTAAGTAATTTTTACTTAAATCAAAATGTTTTTATTTCTATGCCTTTGATTCTAGTATGAAAATCTAAATAGTTTGTTGAATTTTAATAAATATGTACGAAATTGAATTGGTTTTTTTTTTTTTTAAATTTATAATTTACTGTATTTTAATAATTCTTTAAGGAGATCGACCTATATTTTTAAATATCATGGGATTTCTATTTATTTGCATAGTTTTTAATTCTATCCCACTGTGGCTCAAAAAAATAGTTTCTCTTCCATTCTGGTCATTTTTAGAGTACATATTTCTCAATTTTTTTTTTGAGAAAATTATTGTTTATTATTTTAATTGATGGTTATGTGGATATATTTCAGAATATTGACTTTTAGATTATATTTTCATTTTTATTTTCAAGAATTATTTTTTTATTTATTTAGAATATGTTGATTATTTATTTAGAATATGATTATGTAAATGTATTTTAGTATATCTTTAAGATTTAAGTTATATTTTTCAAAATTATTTGAGAAGTTATTGATAATTTGTTCAGAATAGGGTTATGTAGATGTATTCCAGTGTATCTTTAAAAATTAAGGTATATTTTTCATATTTTATTAGGGTTATGTAGATGTATTCCAGTGTATCTTTAAAGATTAAGGTATATTTTTCATATTTTATTATCATTGTTTATTAATTCAGAATAGGGATTTATATCTATATGTATGTATGTATGTATGAGGTTTAGAGTATAATTTTCAATTTTTCCTAGAAGTATTGTTTAGTTATTTAGAAAATAGATGTATGAATGTATTTAAGTGTATCTTTGAAGTTTAGGATATAGTTTTCATAATATTTTGGAGAATTATTATTTATTTTTGATTTTGTAGATATATTTAAAATATATCTTTGAGGTATAGGGTATATTTTTTACCACTGTTTGAGGAATCATTGTTTGTTTATTAAGAGTAAAAAATAAAACAACTAATTATCAAAACATACACTAAAATATAAAAGATCGCACATAGGGAACAACACTAAAAAAAAGTAAGTGGGGGATCTCCACTCATCCAAAAGATGACCCCAAACTTAATCGCAATCTAATTAAATGGGTAGATTTAAGACTCAAACAAATTTGGCCATAACCCACAAATATTTTAAAAGGAGATGTAACTTCAAATTTAATTAAATTTTATTTAATATATACGGATTTCATAATTTTGTGGGACAAATTTTTGCCAATTCATATGAATAGGCAATACAAGGTCAAAGTTCTCTTAATTCACATAAATTCAGAAGAGGAATGCCTTTACACCTAATTTCAAGGCTATTGTAGGATCTGAAACATTCTATAAGTAATTTCTATTTAAATTGAAATGCTTTTATTTCTATGCCAAAACCCCTTTGGTTTTGGTATGAAAATTTAAATAGTTTGCCAGTTTTAATTATATGCACGGGAATGAGCTAGGTTTTTAAAAATTTCTCTAATTTGCTTTATTTTAATAACTCTGTAAGAGATTAAGCTATATTTTTAAATATATGGGGATTTCTGGTTATTTGCACGACTTTTTAATTTTATCCCATGTAAAGCCAAATGTGGCTCTAAAAATAGCTTCTTTTCTATGTTGACTAATTTTAGAGTATGTTTTTGTCTTTTTTTTTGAAAAATTATTGTTTATTATTTTAGTTCATAGTTATGTGGATATATTTCAATGTATTGAGTTTTAGAGTATATTTTCATTTTTATTTTGGAGAATTATTGTTTATTTACTTAGATTATGGCCCTGCTAATGTATTTTAGTGTTCATCTTTGAAATTTAGGCTATATTTTTTACATTTTTTGAGAAATTAGTGATTACTTATTTAGAATATGGTTATGTAGATGTATTTCAATACTTCTTTGAGGTGTAATTTATGTTTTTCATAATTATTGGGGAAATCATTGATTATTTATTTAGAATAGGGTTCTATAGATGTATTATTATTTATTCAGAATAGGGTTTTGTAGATTTATTTATGTGTATCTTTGATGTTTAGGATATAATTTTCACCTTTTTTTGGGAGATACTAGTTAGTTATTTATAACATGGATATGTGAATGGATTTTAGTGTATCTTTGAAGTTCAGGGTATAGTTTTCATAATGTTTTGGGGAATCATTATTTATTTTTGATTCTATGGGATGTATTTCAATGTATCTATGAGGTATAGGGTATATTTTTTACAATTGTTTGAAGAATCATTGTTTATTTATTCAGAATATGGTTCTATGGATGACATTCATTGCATCTTTAAGGTTTAAGGGTATTTTTCATAATGTTTTTAGGGGAATCATTATTTATTTATTTATTCAAAATATGGTTTTGTGCATGTATTTTAGTGTATCTTTGAATTTTTACTATAAACACTTATAATGTTTATACAATTTATAGTGTGAAAATGTTCAGTTAGGATTGATAATATAGTTAAATTGGTTATCTATGCCCATTTTTTTGAATTTTGTTGGATTTGAAATATTCTATTTTTGACGAGTAAACACTTTTACAGCATTAGATTGCTTATTACCTCTGAATTGAATGGATTGGCAAGGCTTAATTTATTACAAGTTATATATATATATATATATATATATATATATATATATATATATATATATATATATATATATATATATATATATATATATATATATATATAATCAAAAGAAAAATATCGGTATCTATTATCTATATTTGGTAAATGGATATAACCATGATCAACGACAAAGTAAGTGGCACTGAGAGAGAAGAGACACGCCAACAAGGCATGAATGATACATAAAATATGATTCCCCTAGGAAGCACTACTACCTCAACCAGGGATCATAAATAAAACAAAAACTCCATATAGACCCAACAACGATGTCCTAGGAGGGATAAACCCATGAAAAGGGGACCTAGATATTAGTGGGGAGGGAGACCCACCATATCTTCAATTCTTCCCTTTTTGCCCTTTTTCTTCCTTACGCACTGCCTCCACAGTGATCCTCTGCATCTCTGATCTCTGAAGTTCTATAGGTATGTCTAAAATTAGTAGTTTCAAGGTCAAAAAGATAGCTAGCTCTTTATCTAAATCTGAGTTCTTAGATTCATGTCCTTGCTTCATTCCCCCTATTTGGTTCTTTATAGTAATATTTTGATCTTCTACTCTTGACTGCTCAATGGGCTCAGATTCCATAGTAGGATGATCAATATCCCCATCTTTGTTATTCCCAAACTCTGTAGTTTGTTGAATTTCTTCATCCTTATCAATACTTGTAGGGAGAAACTCTTGATCTGGGGCATCCCATCTGCTAGGATTAGATTTCATCCCCTTTTTCTTGTTGGATTGTGTAGGCCTTGTGGACAAGTCCCCTGGAGATGACCAAGGATTTTATAGTTTTGGCACCTAAAGGCAATATTCTCATAATCTAGAACTTGTGTGTTGTGATTGTCCATATTTAAGGATAATTATATCTGAAAGTCCTTTGCTGAGATCGATATCCACACATATGCATATATATGTGCATAACCCAGCGGTTGTTCTCTCTTTGTCCATTTTTATGAAAGTGCCTAATGCATTTCCAATTTCCTCTGAAGCATATAAGAAGTGTAGTGGCATATTTAGGAACTGAATCCATACCGGAATGTTAGTAATTGATAGGGTATTTGGGTCGAATTCCAGAAACTAAGGGGTAATCTACATTCCCGCATTTCCCCATAACTAGGGACCTTTTGAAAGACTTCACTGGTAATAATCTTGAGCATAAAAGTGGACAATGAAAAAGCCTTTGGAGCAGGGAGCTATCTCATGATGACTCGTCCATGTCTCATATACCCATTGGTATAAAGTTGAGGTAGTAGGCCATAAACCATTAAATCTATAAATGACTGCATCATTTGATAATGTGACTTGGTATTTTATCACATCATCACTTGTGATCTCCACCGATGGTACCTCATTCACTTGCTCCATAATATATGCAGTAGAGTGGGTATCGGCTTCTTTGTGCTTGACTTTGTTGTAGCGTTTTTAACCACTTCCTTGTAATTCACTGGTTTGGAGGAAGATGGTTGTCCTATCCCAACAGCACCACCCCTCAAACGAGGGACCAAGAAAATGGTTGAGTCCTTCCCTATGTTGTAATTTGACAAGGGAAAATAATCCAAAAGTTGTTTACCCTGATGCACCAAACAAAGAAGATTCACTGGGATCTTTAGGGAGAGTTCAATTTTTTGCTTTAGTTCCTCAACAAATATAAATAATTTATAAATAAAGATAAACACTCTTTTTTTTAATTATGTAGGATTTGAAATATTTTATAATCTATTTTTTTGACGAGTAAACACTTTTAAAGCTTTAGATTGCTTATTACATCGACTCGAAAGGCTTAATTTATTACAAGTTTCCTATATAAATATAAATTCGAACAATATAAAAGGTAAATGACAAAACAAATATTAAAAATATATAAATTAAGAGACACATTTGAACAATATATAAGGTAAATGGGAAAAATAAATAATCCATAAGGTAAATGCCGAAACTAACTCTTTGATGGCTTCTAGATATTATTTTATTTCATTGATATTATAGATTTTATTTAAATTGTGGGCTTCAAATCTCTTTGGTTGTATGTTGTATTAATACTTTGGGATTCAAATCTCCTTGCTATATATTGATCATTCCGTTGTGGGTATCTAAATATTCTTTTATTAAAATTATTACTATACATTTTATTAACATCGTAGGCTTTAAATATCTCTTCCTAAATGTTTTACTAATGTCATGCACATAAAATTTGTCTGCTTAAATATTAATAATCCACTTGTGGGCTTCTAGATATTAATTTATTTTATGAACATTATGTTTAATTAATATTGTTGGCCTCTAATCTCTCTGCTTGTATGTTAAGATCATGCATTTTATTAATATTGTGAGCTTCAAATCTCTCTGCCTACATTTACCAAGGAATATTTGTTCTATTTTGTGTCAAAGGAGGTTTAAGACTATAGGTTGGAAAAACCAAAGCATGCAATCAATGATATAACTATAACAATTCACAAAAAATCATGAAAAAATATAAATTTAGGAGAGTTCCTATCTTGCATTGTCTAGGAATACTTATTTAGTTTTATTTCATTGTTAAACTTTTTGTTAACCTCAAGGTATCACAATAATAGAACTATTACAGAATGAACCTAAGTTTAGGTTTGACACAATTATATTATTTTAAAAATATTACTATCAGATATCTCACTTTTAATCCTCTATAGACATAATGTTAAATGTATAATCTCTTCTACTTTTATCTTCATTAATTTTAATGAATAAAATATGGATTCGTAACACACTTTTATAATTTGTGGAGTCATAGGCCTCCTTCAATGCACACTTATAGGCCTCTTTAATACATCATAGTTTTATTATTAAAAACTCATCTTGAATTTCCATGTTCAATGCATTAACATACCTTGATATATTTCAACACCATATTAAACATGACCCACTCTAATAACCACGATAAGTCTATAATACTTCTTAGTGTAATCTTTCACGCTCATCTCTATATCACAAGTTTTTAATCTTCTTGATAAAACTCATGACTAATCCACACGAATGAATTTAGCTTTCAAATTTGTAATGAATCTATTCTAAGTCTTAATATTATTCTTTCATATGCACAGTACTTCATATTAAACATGTTCCTACCATAAGGATGCGTAACATTTCAACTCTGTACCAAGGAAACTAAATTACTTGGGATCTTCCATACTTTCATACTCGAAGTATTTTATAACTCAATGATCTTGTAAATGAGCTCTTTAGGACTCAAACTTATAGAATAGATTATGAGGTTCAACTTTGGTTTACTTGTCATTCTCGTAATGAATTAAAAGAATTGATCTTTAGGGTCATCTACAACTTCTTCTATGTCTTGGTCTTCAAGTGCTTATAGTTTGACTTCATTATTGCTCTCATCATTTACAATAATAACACATTACCATTATGTTATATTTATAGCCTCCATTTGGTATTGCATATCTCTCATCAATCCCACCAGATATGCAAACCTTGACACTCCAACCATGCTTTCCTTTTTATCACCTAAATCTCCTCTATTTCCATTTCCTAACAAATCTATCTCTAGATATGAAATGATGATCTTAAAGATTCATATCAAAAAATTCATTTAAACCTTCTCCCCAATACTCTTAGATGTCTATAACTAATTTCTACCCACACTCATAAATGTAAAAAGAAATAATAAACAACAACGATTACAAACCTTGTTTCGATGGAAAATGATGCAACTGGTTTTGGGGGTCTTAATTAAGATATGCCTTAGACCACATAACCCTCAAAATACACAATGGGATATGCAATAAAATGCATGAAACACACTCAAATATATGTCAAATTTCAATAACAAATAAATACAACATGCATAATGATAAAAATGACACTAACATATCATAATGAGATGTGATATAACATATTGTTAACTCATAGTATTTACATGTTGGCCTAATTTTCAAAATAATCACTCTGAATTATTATTTAAGCTCCAATATTATAGCCAACATTAACCATTCCAACCTTCTCTATGTTTCCCTTGCCCCCCCTCCACACAAGTGCATGGGCATGCTTATATAGGTGTAAGACACATCTACTTGCATTAAGTGATTTACACGCATTAACAATATTTAACATACCTTAGTGCACCACAAGTATTTAATATCTCTCTCAATTCCAAGGCATGAACACATTAAAATGTAACACATATCAACATACTACAGCATATAAATACCAAATAGATCTTTATCAACTTCCCATGACTTACGAAATTAAATACCAAATAGTTAGCAATGGCTTTTTTCATAACTCATCACAAGGATATGCACCCCAACTAAATGCACACAATGAAATTTGCACGAAGTCACAAGACCTCATAAACAAAACTTGTGTTGAAAACCCTTACACTACTATTCTCGTGTCTTTTTAATAACATTATCGTACATGCCCTAAATGAATAAAAAATTAACACACAACTTATGCAGTGAATAATAAAGTCCTCCAAGGAATCTAATCAACTATGCTTCTCCTACAGTAAAGAATCAAACTCTCCAGGAATCCAAATAAAGAAATAATTTTGAAATTTGACCTCAAATCTTTGCAATACTATGCTCTTGTAAAATATTAACACTACAAATTGCATAAAGCTTCACTAGTTTACTTAGAGAAAAAACAATTACAACTTGGTGTTAAAATAGGTACGTAAAATATTACAAACATATGCACAATAATAAAGTTTCACAAAATAACATTTAGAAAAAATTCCTAAATTATCATATTATTTGGTTGAAGTAAGATTTCATGTGAACCTCGATGCTCCTACATAAACATGTCTTCATCATGCAATCTTCAGGTCATAGAACTGTGAAGTCTACCTCAGATGTTTGTTTCCTTTTTTGGACCCCATAGACATGTCAAATGCATAACTATTTTTATATTTGATTCAAGTTCACAGTATTTTCATGCTTGTATGTCATGGCTAGGTGGTCAAATCCTATGTAGTGATATCACAGCCAAGTGACATTATCTCAAAAAGGCTCCCACAATGATCACACCTTATAATAAGGTCATAACTTATAATAATTTGTACTTTTAATATCTTCATAAAAAAATTGAGTTGCTTTATACTTCCACACCTTAAATGTTATCCATGCAAATCCACACCATAAATACTATAATGACATTGGGGCTCATGCCAATGACTATTAGCCTATTTAAATTAATAATAATGATAATTAAGCCACTTAAATCTTCCCTACCCTAAGTATCATCCACACAGCCAAATGATCGTAATACTGTTAAATATGTAATTGTCTTTGTAATGTTATGAATGTCACCTTTCTCTAATAAGATTTTATAGTGCCATTATGAGTTAAGCCATTCAAAAAATTACATGTTAACTATGCCTTCTCAAATTAAGACACGTGGAAAAATTTTATTGCCTCATAGTCATGGAGTCATAGGGTGCCTCTAAGCTTCCAAATTACTTCTTTAGTTGTCCATGAATTCATTAAACTTTTAAATTTGCTTTATATTTTCATGTGTCTGCATCTTTCCCTACATAATAAATAAAGAGGCTACAATTATATTGAAAACATATTAAAATAGAGTGAACCTTGACTTGAGTCTTAGGACCTACTTTGTTTGATTTGCATTCTATTATTCTCCATGAATCCATGAACTTTCACCTTCATTTTATATTCCTTTTATGTCTTCAACATTTTCTACAAATTAGTAAGAATTTTTGGTATAAAGATAAAACGCATGGTAGTCTAAGAATGACCACAAGCTCACAAAAGACATGAGGATACAGAGGCCATGGAGTATTTATTATCTTTCAAAACATATTTTAGTCTTTGTGGTATACAAAAAGGCGCATGGCAATCTGAGCAAACCCACAATAATGAAAACCCACTTGCATAAAGAGTACAAAATTGTTATAGGGACATGGTGGCCATGTGGGAATGGTAGACCCACTACCTTATTCACATTAAAATCAATAGTTACTATTATATGAAATGACCCAACTATGAAATTTTATATGTGAACACTACAAGGATTTTTTACAAAGCGTAACCTTGTGGCCATGTACATGGAGTTCTTGAACATCATGATATTCATATAGGCTACATATATATGGTTGAGTGTGAATAAAGGAAAGACTATTTTATTCTTTTCATAGAATAATTCAGTAGCGGTATCATAGTTATAGTTTTCCATTACTATAGATTCCTAATAAGTGATGCAATATTGAAGTTAGGAGTTAAAAATTATATGGATGCATTATACTTATCTCTTCATTTTTGAAATAACCTCAAGTTTTCTTTATTATAAGTGTTTACAAGGGTGCATTGTATTGGAAATCAAATGGGTACATCACCAAGGCAAAGGTATGTACATAAAGATATATCTTTATATTTTTTGGTTAACAAAAGTAATGCACTTGAGTATCAAAAAATGTAAAATAAGAGACAATGAAACATCCAACAAACCCATAATCATAATGGAATATGAACAAATAACATAACCACAGTACAATGACATTCATGATGCTTTGGTAGAGTAGCATCTTTTTTATTAAAATCATTCAAGTATGATATCAGAGAATTCCTATTTGACACATGAAACCTCTTTGACACATTTCATGTGATATTACATTTTCAACACACACCTTTGGAACTAAGGAATGATTATTGACCATTTCATAAATTATTTAAATACGGTTGATCCAAATGCACTTATATCATATGATTTAGAATTAGAGTATGATGACTTGTACATATTACATAGAATACATGACACCGAGACATATCTCCATAGAATGTTACTTTTTGCCTCACATATCTCACCTGATAATGAAATGATATTATGAGGTCACAAATTCTACATACGTTGGCTAAATATACAAATATGCATTTGATCCTTTACAAGGAAAAATAACTACATTCAGTTCAATGAATAATATCAAAACTTCCACAATCAATTCTATTTTATGACACAAATCCTATTTATGGCCATTATGAACCCCTATATCTCCAAAAAAAATATCGAGCACACTATTCCATCGACATGTACTCAATCATCAAGTACCTACATAGATCTTGAATCTTATTGGGAAACATTTCAAATGAAATCCAAATGTATGACTTGTGTATGCTCAACACACATAAATATGATTTTGGTATGAAAATCTAAATACTTTGCTGAGTTTTAATAAATACGCAGGGAATGAATTAGTTTTTTTTTTCCTATAGTTTACTGTATTTAATAATTCTTTGAGGAGATCAACCTATATTTTTAAATATCCCAAGATTTCTTTTTATTTGCATAGTTTTTAATTTTATCCCACTGTGGCTCAAAAAATAGTTTCTCTTCCATTCTGATTAATTTTAGAGTACATATTTTTCAAAAAAAAATGGAATAAATTATTATTTACTATTTTAATTGATGGTTATGTGGATATATTTCAGAATATTGACTTTTAGAATATATTTTTATTTTAAAAAATTATTGTTTATTTATTTAGAATATAGATTTGTTAATGTATTTAGTGTGCATTTTGAGATTTAGGTTATATTTTTCTCTTTTTTTTGAAGATTTATTGATTATTTATTCAGAATATGATTCTGTAAATGTATTTTAGTATATCTATGAAGTTTAACTTATATTTTTCAAAATTATTTGATAAATTATTGATTATTTGTTTAGAATAAGGTTTTGTAGATGTATTTCAGTGTATCTTTAAAGATTAGGGTATATTTTTCATATTTTATTGAGTATCATTGTTTATTTAAGGGATGTGTGTGTGTGTGTGTGTATCTTTGAGGTTTAAGGTATAATTTTCTCTTTTTTTAAGGAGCTACTATTTAGTTATCTAGAATATGGATGCGTGAATGTATTTTAGTGTATCTTTGAAGTTTAGGGTATAGTTTTCATAATATTTTAGAGAATTATTATTTATTTTTTATTTAGTAGATATATTTCAATGTATCTTTGAGGTATAGGGTATATTTTTGACAATTGTTTGAAGAATCAGTGTTTGTTTATTCAAACTAAAAAATAAAACAATTAATTATCAAAACATATAATAAATAACGAAAGATCAAACATAGGGAACAACACTAAAAAAAGTAAGTGGGGGATCCCCACTCACCCAAAAGATGACACAAAAAAAAGTTGGTCCCGACACAAAATGTGGCCTTTGAGAGGGGAGCGAGTAACTAAGTTTTGAAACTTAATCGTAGTCTAATTAAATGGGCAGATTTAAAACTCAAACAAATTTGGCCATAAACCACAAATATTTTAAACGGGCATGCAAATTAAAATTTAATTAAATTTTATTTAATATATATGGATTTCATAATTCTATGGGATAGATTTTTGTCAATTCATATAAATAGGCAATACAGGATTAGAGTTCTCGTAATTCACAAAAATTCAGAGGAGGAATGCCTTGACACCTAATTTGAACATTGTTTTAAGATATAAAACATTATGTAAGTAATTTTTATTTAAATTGAAATACTTTTATTTCTATGCCTTTGGTTTTGGTATGAAAATTCAAATAGTTTTTTGGTTTTTTATTATATGCAAAGGAATGAGCTAGGTTTTTAAAAATTCCTCTAGTTTGCTTTAATTTAATAACTTTATAGGAGATTAAGCTATATTTTTAAATATATGTGGATTTCTGGTTATTTGCACGACTTTTTAATTTTATCCCATGTAAAGCCAAATGTGGCTCTAAAAAATAGCTTCTTTTCTATGCTGATCAATTTAGAGTATATTTTTGTCTATTTTTGGGGGGAAATTGGGTAGATGCACAAAATTGGGGGACAAAAAAGTGACACAATGAAAAATACAAAACATTTTCTATAAAGGGTGTATGTCCTTTTTAAAAAAAAACTAATGTAAACATAAAGAATGGTCGTTCCTAACCCTAAAGAGCGTATGCCCTTTGGACTTCAAAGGATGCATGCCCTTTCTAAAGGGCGTGCATCCTTTCTAAAAGGCATATGCCCTTTTTGGAATATATATTGCAATTAGAGGAAGACACACACACGCACACACATATATTATTTAAAGGTTATTAAACACTTTGGATTGCATTTTTTTACCATGTTTGATGTTTTGAAAGCATATATTTAGTAAAATAAATGTTAAGTATAAGTTTATACTCTAAATTTATTTTACTAAATATAAAAAATTAGGGTCACTCAACATATTCTGAAATTGATTACAGAGTTGTAGGAGTTACCATTTAGAAGATATATTTTTTTATTCCATTCTAGCCAATACTTAGTTTTCATAATTTCAGGATCAGAAGATAGAATGATAAACGAGGTTACAAATCATGTTGCATGTGTAATAGATATCTACCATTGAGGATTACATGTCTGTTTTACCTACTTAAGTATTCCCTATCTACTTTATCTACTTGAGTATGCTCTACTTGATTAAATAACCGAGCCATGGCTTGATCTCAAGGAGTATGCCCTATCTAAATACACAAGCCATAACTTGATATTTACTATTTTATACTAGTGTCAAATTAAGTGTTCTACTTACTCAACCTGGTCTACTTCAAGGTCATTTAGAAATTTTCTTGCAATTAGGTCTCTTCCTAACCATAGATTATCTCTTGGTCTATCACAAAAGGTCTTCTAAGTATTGGTATTTAAATACTAATGACCTTATTCTTTAGTATTATCTCTTGACTTCTTAGCCTCTGTATTCATATCAAAAGACACTTCCAATGACTTAAAATAGGGTACTCGGTCCTAAGATAATAATCTACCTTCAAGAAAAACCCTTATTTGAATCCTAAAGTACTCAATTGTACATCCTCACTTATTTGAATAATACTATGAGGGTTTCATCAATTATTTGACTCATGCTTCTTACTGCATGAAGAACTTCAACTCAAAACTTAGATGATAACAACTCTACCCTTTATAGGCCTATTAGTCCAAATTATACCTCTTAAGGACTTGATACAAAGAGGTATACTACTACCTTATTTTTTGGACTTATTAAATTTAAAAACTCAATAAAAATATCAAGACAATGATACAAGAATCATAGGTGTCTTTACACAATTTCAAGATACCAATTAGATCACCAAAGTGCCCAAAAAGTTGACTAAGTCCTAAGAACTGCTATAATATTATGTATAGGCATGTTTGGTCTTGAAAAGGTGTTATTAATCTAATCTCATCAAAGGATTCTTATAAATATTTATTAAGATGTTTGGAGACTATCTTTGAGGATAAGAAACCAATTTCCTATATTTCTTTCTTAAGCATTAGAATTCAATGAAAACCCTACTCTTTAGGTCTGGATGGCCTAATCTGCTTACTTGGAAGGATATTGACTTAGCTTAACTGTCAAATGCTTTGAATCACTTTACTTGTGAGTATTCTATAGTGTTTACATAATAACAATGGACCTTCATAAGAGGTTTATACTCAATCAACAAATTTGGAGATGTATTATACTTGGAGTTTGTTATCTTTGCCTTAGAATCTTCTTAATAACCTTGTTCTCAACATAGAAAATGAACTTTAATTAATGGGTCTATCAATATGCATAAATTAATAGCCTACATCATGAAACCTATAGCATATATATCGTAATGAAACAATCATTCATACATTACATCTACCACATACATGGTACTACATGTAGGTATTTGGTCACTCATACATGACATCCTCATGTGGTCATGATATGGTCACTCATATTAGACACAAATGTAGTTAATAACCCTAGTGCACTCCATTTCTACCTAAACCATTAACCCCAAACCCTAAAAACTAAACCTTAAACCCTAAACATTAAAGCCTAAACCCTAAGCCATAAACATTGAACCATGAACACTAAATAATATACCTAAACCCTAGACCCTAAGACCTAAACCCTAAACCAAAAACAATAATCCATAAACCCTAAACTATTGACCCTAAACATATAAACTTAAAACATTAAACCCTATACTTTATACCATAGACCCTAAACCCTAAAACCTAAATGTAAGCCCTTAACCCTAAACCCCAAGCCTAAAACCATAAACCATAAGTCATAAACCTTAAACACTAACTCCTAAACTAAAAATTCTAAACCTAAATCAAAAATCTAAAACCCAAAGCCTTAAACACTAAACCTAAATCCCTAAACCCTTAACCCTAAACCTTAAACCTAAAACCTCAAACCCAAACTGTAAACTCTAAACCATAAACACTAAACCCTAAGTCCTAAACCCTAAGCCATAATCCCCAAACACTAAATCCTAAACATTAAATATTAAACACTAAGTTCCAAACCCCAAACCCTCAACCAAACCCCCAAGACCAAAACCCTAAACCTTACATCGTAAAACCTAAGTGTGAAACTATAAACCCAAAATCCTAACCCTAAACACCAAGCTCCAAACCCTAAAAGCTAAACTCTTTATCCCTTGAGCCATAAACCACAATTTCCAAACCTTTAAGCATAAAATATAAATAATAAGGCCGATAACCTAATATAGAGAAAGGAGTGATGAGGGGCATCTATGTAAAAGGTTTAAATATGGATTCAAGATGAATTCCTGAATAATTTGTGGGTTTTTAATCAATGGGTCTGTCAATATGCATAAATGTCTAGCCTGTAACATTCAACCTATAGAATGCATATAATAATGATACAGTCATTCATACATTACATCTACCCCATACCTAGTACCACATGTAGGTATGTTGTTACTCATGCATGACATATTCCTATATTTGCAATATAGTCACTAATACCATAAACAAATTTAGCTAATCACCCTAGTACACTCCTTTTACACCTAAACCATTAACCCCAAAACCCAAACCCCAAACCCTAAACACCATAAACCTTAAATGTTGAACCCTAAACACCATAAACCTTGAACACTTAACCCTAATACATTATCCCTAAATCCAAAATAATAATACCTAAACCCCAAAACCTAGACCCTAAACATAAAACATTAGGCTTTATACCCTAAGCCCTAAAACCTAAAATTTAATCCCTTAACCGTAAAGCACAAACCATAAGCCTAAAATCCTAAATATTAAACACTAAACCATAAATCCTAATATTCAATTGCCCACTCCCTTGTTGGGAGCACCTATAGGTGTGTATGCAGGAGTTTTGTATGTAAATGTATGATATTTGATTATGTACATGGTAGACTGGTTCCATAACCAATATTGTACTTCCACCATTGATTCTATGAATCTTTTCCATGTCTATAAACTTGATGAAGCTCTCAGAATAGTTAAAACACTTCTATTACAACCCTACAAGACATAAAACAACACACCACACACTTTTGCTTCATGAGCACTTATGGAACACACACACAAACAAAACCAACTAACTCAAACACAAACTAACTTGAAAGAAACTCTTCCTCAAGAATATGAAATTGTACTTGTGTTTACCAAGGGGAGTCCTTATGGTGATTTCTTCTTCATAGTCACTTGGAACATCCTCTTGATCAACTATGGCTTGAGCTTGTTCTTTTTCACTTACCACAAAATGGGATCTTTTTCAAGAAAAGATGAGGTGGGAGGGTGATGGATAGGCTCATGGGATGGATATGAGGTATGAGGTGAGATGGATGGATTGGGTAAAAAGGACCTCTTGTGTAAGCTCATGAAATTACTCAAATCTAACATTAGACTCTTCAATTTGCTCCTTGAAAACTACCTTCATCATTTGGCCTTCCTTGAATAATACATAGTATAATTCAGATAGATGATATCATTTCACTATGAAGTGGGGGGGGGGGGTGTTGGAAATAGGCTTCAACATCCATTGGATGTGTCCCTAATCATCAATGTTCCTCTAAATAAGTGTTCTCATTGTCTACAATCATAATCACCCTTATTTAGACCTATTTTCACATTTAGCGCTTATATGATCATCAGTTTCTTAATCCAATCCATATAAGGAAGGGTATGACACTTGTAAATGGTCCTCAAGTCTCTATATCCATGAGGTAGACCTTAAAAGGCCTCTAAATTGGAATTTCCACCTTCTTACTTGGTGATCACTCTCTATTCACTATGATAGTTTAGATTGGCTGAAGTGAAAGTGATTGTATAAGTACTTGTGTGCTTTGATAAGGAAAGAAATGGATATGAGGAGGCTAGGTCTCATTATATCTCCCAAAGTGATCCTCATCCTTTGGGAATCTTCTGTACCTATAAGACATCAAAAATTATCAAGAAAATCCATTATGTACCATGTCCATATAGATAGGTTACAATTAAACTTGATAGGAAGGAGACCTAGGGAGTCATTTGCAAGTCCAAGATCATTTCCTAGTCACAATATCCCTCCAAGATGCCTTTTCTTCCACTTATTCCCAATTAGGTAATTAACAAGGATTTTAGAGGGTTTTAGGTAGTTTAACCCTTAAAGATAGTTCATAAATTTATAACATCTGAACCATGAATAAATTCCATTATATCCTTGCTTAGAACCCTTTCCAACCTATCCCATCTCCTCATACTTACATGCTAGGTATTTGTACTAATGTGGGCTTCCAAAATTGGCCTCTTAAGCTCTTCAAGGCATTCTGTGCACCCTATCATGTTATTTAGCCAAGAAATGATTTCTCTATGGCATTATCTATAAAATAAAGGTTCTCACACACCTTATATATCCTTATGGAAGACCTTTAATGCTCTTCAAGGTTCACTTTGTGTTAGAAGTGAGGCTACATCTACTTAGGGATCTTAGGCTTAGTAGGCCTAGTCTGTACATAATTATTCATCAACACCTATGAGTATTTTTTATGATTGTAATGACTCACATGTGTTTTCTCATGTTCAACACATCCTCTTACATCTTTTTTCAAGGTTATAATAGTCTCTAACTCATTTCCTTGCCCTTTTCATACTAAGCTTGCAGGATATTTCCTCTTGGGAGTGCCTTCTATCTAAGACAAAATAGAGGTCACTTCCACTATTTTCCTAGACAAAATGATGATATTATGGGCTTGTGAAAGTTATGGGGACCATTTTTACAAATTTTTAGGGTTGTTTCACACTCCTAGCACCTCCAAACCTCATTAAACCCAAGGTAGACTTCTTGAGAACTCATTGTGTGCAGGGTTTATGTGTCAACTGTAGGTTAAGGCTTGACCTCAATTTCCACCCCTATTTTTATGACCTAAGTATCTAATTAGGTTGGTATAAACATGTTTAAGGTGTTATAATCAATTCTATCACCCATTCTTTCTTGCTAACTGCTCAAAGTGTACTCTTTACTGACCTATGCTTAAATTGTAGTCAATTGTGGTTGTGTGCCTACTCAGAAAAGGTATGCTTATAGGTGGACTTTATATCTTAGACCCTTATTTACCATTTTCCACATATTATATAAATAAAAACCCTAGTTCACTCCATTTCCAAATAAACCATTAACCCCAAACCCCTAACCCTAAACACTAAACCTTAAACCCTAAACATTAAAACCTAAACCCTAAACCCTAAACCCCAAACCCTAAGCCATAAACCCTAAATCATGAACACTAAATAATATACCTAAACCCTAGAGCCGAAGCCATATCTTGAAAGGATAAGGGTCATTTTAACCTATATATAGAAAGGAATGACTAAGGACATTCATGTAAAATTATTGAAGGTGGATTCAAGATTAATTCCTAATAATTTGTGGGTTTTTTAATCAATGGGTCTATCAATATGCATAAATTGCTAGCCTATAGCATTCAACCTATATCATACATATAATAATGATACCATCATTAAAACATTACATCTGCCCCATACCTAGTACTGCATGTATGTATGTTGTCACTCATACATGACATATTCTTGTATTTGCATACAATCATTCATACCAAACACAAATGTAGCTAATCACCCTATTACACTCCATTTACACCTAAACCATTAACCTTAAAACCCAAACCCCAAACCCTAAACACCATAAAATTTGAATTTTAAACCCTAAACCTAAACCTTAAACACCATAAACCTTTAACACTTATCCTAATACATTATCCCTAAACCCAAAATAATAATACCTAAACCCCAAAACCTAGACCCTAAACATAGAACCTTAAAACCTTAAACCCTAGACTTTATATCCTAGACCCTAAGCCCTAAAACCTAAACTTTAAGCCCTTAACCCTAAATCCCAAACCATAAGCTTAAAATCCTAAATCCTAAACACTAAACCATAAACCTTAACCTTATAGGTCCTTCATATTAAACACTAAACCTTAAACACAAAATCCAAATTCATGAACCTTAAACCCTAAACATCAAACAAACCCTAAACCCAAAACCTTGAACCCTAAATTTTCAACACTAAACCCTAATCCTAAAACCCTAAGCACTAAACCCTAAACCTTGAAATTTGAACCCTAAACCACAAACCCATAACCATAAAACCTCAAACCCAAAACCATAGACCCTAAATCCTAAAAATGGATAAACCCTAAACCTTAAAACCTAAATGCCATAACCCAAATAATCAACTCCAAACATTGAATTATAAATTTTAAATGCTAAGCCCTTTATCTAAAACCCTAAAAATGAAACCTAAATAATAAACACTAAACATACATTGTGAATACCACATTACAGAGTAATGATGGAAGCATTGGTAGTTCAACTCAACCCCCTCTCCACTTTCCTATCATAATTCCTACACAAGCATAAAGATTTCAATGCAAGGAGAAAACATGCCATAAAAAAGTTAGTTGCACAAATGCTAATAATTTATACTCATGACCCACATAATTCTTTGAGAATAACTCACAAAGAGAATATCCAAAATGATCTGACCCTTTCACTCAATGATTTGGAAATAACTATGTCTAGAATAAGGATTTCACCTCATACGAAGTAAGCGCAAAGAGGTGATTTTTTTATCTGTCATCATCCCTCATTATTCAAAATAATTTTTTTCCATGCAAGTGCAAATAAGATATTATCTTATTTTCACCATGTAAATCATTCAGCAATCTCCCTAGAGTAATCCATCATGAACCTATCTAATCTACTAGACATGAATGAGAATAATCACCCTAGTACACTCTAATCAAAACAAAAGGAATTGAACCATTCAAGATTCATCTAAAAAAGCTATTATTTAGTCTGAAACAAATTTACACTGATTACTAGAATGGAACATAACTAGATGAGGGAGTGACTAGGGATGATGATTGAGTGATTAGGTATGATGAGTGACAATGAGGGAATTTCTAGGGACATTGAGGGATGAGGATAAATGAGAAGGGGGTAATTAGGGATGATTAATGATGATGAGGGTTGATGAGGGAGTGATTAGGAATGATGAGGGGTCCAATGAAAGATGATGAAGGATTGACTAGGGATGATAAGAAATGATGATGGTTAGTGAGGGAGTTATTAGGGATGAAGAGGGATGATGAGAGTGTCAGTAAGGATGATGAGAGAGTGATTATACATGATTAGCGTTGTTGAGGTTTGATGAACTAAAGTGTTTAAGGATGATCAAATACAATGAGGGATGATGAGGGAATGACTAGGGATGATGAGGGTTGATGAGGGAGTGATTAGCAAAAATGAAAGATGATGATAGCCAATGAGGGAGTGATTAGGGATAATGAGAACCGATGTAGGAATAAAGAGGGATGATAAGTGAATACAAGGGTTGATTAAGGATGATGAGTATCAATAAGGGAGTGTCCTATGTGAATTTGGAGTGCTAGAATATGACTTTATTCTACATGACTTTCAAATAATGCATGAGATTGGAATTGAAGAATGCATGGAAATACCATCTATCTGACATTTTTTTTAGAGTGAATGGTATTTTTTTAGAATGAATTTTAATGATGTGTTGATTTATTCTATTTCAAATGGAATCTATTAGGGCGATTAGCTACATTCATGTCAAGTATAATTTCTCGTATCTTGATTACAGGTGGATGTCATGTATGAGTGAATGCACACATATATGTAATAGGTATGTGATAAATGTCATGTATGAGTGATTGTATCATGATTATAGGTATGTTATAAGTTACATGATATAGTGAAATCATTTATGCATATTGATAGACTCATTGATTGAAAAACCCACAAATTATTTAAGAATCCACTTTCAAGCTCAGGTATTCAATTGGGTAGGGCATACTCAAGTAGGTAAATTAGGTAGGGCATACTCAATTAGGTGAAATATTGGGCATAATCAATGGCATAGATCTATTACATACGTAACATGATTTATAACCTCATTTATCATTCTATCTTCTGATCCTAAAATTTTGAAAACTAAGTATTGGCTGGAATGGAATTTGAAAAACCAACTTCTAAATAGTAACTCCTACAACTCTGTAATCAATTTTAGAAGATGTTGAGTGGCCCTGATTTGTTATATTTAGTAAAATAAATTTAAAGCATAAGAATATAAATATTCTTATACTTAACATTTATTTTATTAAATATATGCTTGTAAAACGTCAAACATGGCAAAAATAATTGTAGTCCAAAGTGCTTAACAACAACCTCTAAATGTTATATATATACACATATATATATATACACACACACACACACACATATATATATATATATGTATGTATATATATATGTACATATATATATATATATATATACATATGTACATATATATACATATGTATATATATATATATGTACATATGTATATATATATATATATATATATATATATATATATATATATATATATATACATATATATATATACACACACACACACACACATATATATATATGTATATGTATATCTTTCAAAAACCTCAAATTAAAAAAAAAATGCACTCCAAAAAGGGCGTACACCCTTTGAAAATGGCATATGCCCTTTATAAAGGATTCACACCCTTTGCAAAGGGTGTGCATCCTTTACATAGGGTGTACACTTTTTAAACATTTCATTTTCCCTCTAAATCTACCTTGGGTATAGGCTTGGGGAGGTTTGAACCTACCTTGAAATTGGTCATGGAGCAACCCACTTAATTTTTAAGAAATTTAGGAGTTTTTTTCATCTTTGTCGACACATCTGATTAGGTAGCTTTTATTATTATTTTTTTAAATTCTATGGGTTTGTAGAGGAGAAAGTTGAGTTTTAGAATATACATATATATTTTAATGTTAGAATATTACTTATAATTATTACTTAATTTATACATAACATACCTCATTGTGGACTATATACATATCATCACAAATTCCCTTATAACTTTTTGAATATTAATCAAAAGTTTATAAAATTTATATCTCAACAATCTACACATTGTCAACTATGTTTTAAAAAAAATGATTTTCATAAAGTCAAGGTCAAAAGTTGTGTTCATACACTTGTAGTTTCAATTTCTTAGTTGTCTTGATTTTTAAAATTATTTAAATTTTTTGTATATAATAAAAAATATTCTCAATAATATTTGACATTTCACCTATCTATATATGAAATTTCATATAAAAATTTAATCATTTACTCAAAAAAAGTGTGTTCGTACACATGCACTCTCCTTATCTTTTTACAACAAATGACCAATCTATTGTCATGAATGCATCTATTTCTCTACTTTTATCATCTGGGTATTGGAAAAAATTATATATTTAGAAACTACATTCAAAATTCCATAATTCATGTTTAAATATCATTGTCAAATTTCTTTTCGAACTATCTCTAACATTCTCTCCAAGCTCAACTATTGTTATTTTCAGAGAAAAAAAAAAAGTGTCAATTTATACCCCCTTTTGTCCCCCATTATCTTGCATCTACCCAATTATTGTTTATTATTTTAGTTCATAGTTATGCGAATATATTTCAGTGTATTGAGTTTTAGAGTATATTTTCATTTTTTATTTTGGAGAATTATTGTTTATTTATTTAGAATATGGACCTGTTAATGTATTTTAATGTTCATCTTTGAGATTTAGGTTATATTTTTTGAGGAATCATTGGTTATTTATTCAGAATATGATTTTGTAGATGTATTTTAGTAATTCTTTGAGTTTTAAGTTGTGTTTTTAATAATTATTTGAGAAATCAATGATTATTTATTTACAATAGGGTTTTGTAGATGTATTATTGTTTATTTATTTAGAATAGGGTTTTGTAGATTTATTTATGTGTATCTTTAATGTTTAGGGTATAATTTTCACCTTTTTGGGGGAGATACTATTTAGTTCTTTAGAATATGGATATGTGAATTTATTTTAGAGTATCTTTGAAGTTTAGGATATAATTTTCGTAATGTTTTGTGGAATCAATGTTTATTTTTGATTCTATGAGATGTATTTCAGTGTATCTATGAGGTATAGGGTATATTTTTTACAAGTATTTGAAGAATCATTGCTTGTTTATTCAGAATATGGTTCTATGGATGACATTCATTGCATCTTTAAGGTTTAGGTGTATTTTTCATAATGTTTTTAGGAGAATCATTATTTATATATTCAGAATATAGTTTTACGCATATATTTTAGTGTATCTTTGAATTTTTACTATAAACACTTATAATGTTTATACAATTTATAGTGTGAAAATGTTCACTTAGCATTAATAATATAGTTAAATTGGTTATATATACTCATTTTTTAGAATTTTTCTAGGTTTGAAATATTCTATTTTTGACGAGTAAACACTTTTACAGCCTTAGATTGCTTATTACTTTTGACTTGGATGGATTGGCAAGGCTTAATTTATTAGAAGTTTCTTATATATGTATGTGTGTGTGTGTAAATTTAAAAAATAGAAAAACAAATATAAATAATTTATAAATAAAGAGAGACACATTTGAACATTTTTTAAAATTGTGTAGGATTTGAAATATTCTATAATCTTTTTTTTTTACGTGTAAATACTTTTACAACTTTAGATTGTTTATTACCTCTCACCTGAATAGATTGGAAAGGCTTAATTTATTACAAGTTTCTTATATAAATATAAATTTGAACAATATAAAGGGTAAATGACAAAACCAATATAAAATATATATAAATAAAGAGACACATTTAAATAATATATAAGGTAAATGGGAAAAAAATTTAAACAATCCATAAGGTAATTGCCGAAACTAACTCTTTGAAGGCTTCTAGATATTATTTTATTTCATTTATATTATAGATTTTATTTCAATTTTGGGCTTAAAATCTCTTTGGTTGTATGTTTTATTAATACCTTGGGATTCAAATCTCCCTGCTTATATATTGATAATTCTGTTGTGGGTATCTAAATATTTTTTAATTAAAATTAATACTATACATTTTATTAACATTGTGGGCTTAAAAATCTATTGCTAAATGTTTTACTAATGTCTTGCACATAAAATTTGTCTACTTAAATTTTAATAACCCATTTGTGGGCTTCTAGATATTATTTTATTTTATTAAGATTGTGTGTAATAAATATTGTTGGCATCAAATCTCTTTGCTTGTATGTTAAGATCATGCATTTTATTAATATTGTGAGATTCAAATCTCTTTGCCTATATGTACAAAAGAATGTTTGTTTTGTTTTGTGTCAAAGGATGTTTAAGACTATAGGTTGGAAAAACCAAAGCATGCAATCAATGATATAACTATAACAATTCACAAAAATTCATGAATGTCTATAAATTTAGGAGAGTTCTTATCTTGCATTATCTAAGAATGCTTATATAGTTTTGTTTTACTGTCAAATTTTTTGTTAACCTCAAGATATCACAATAATAGAACTATTATAAAATGAACCTAAGTTTAGGTTTGACACAATTGCATTATTTTAGAAATATTACTATCGGATATCTCACTTTTTAGCCTCTATAGACATAATGTTAATTGTAGAATCTCTTATACTTTTATCTTCTTTAATTTCAATGAATAGAATATGTATTCATAGAGAAATTTTATAATTTGTGGATTCATAGCCCTCCTTCAATGCACACTTATAGGCCTCATCAATACATCATAATTTCATTATAAAAACCTCATCTTGAATTTCCATGCACAATGCATTCACATACCTTGATATATTCAACATATTAAACTTGACCCACTCTAATAACCATAATAAGTCTATAATACTTATCAATGTAATATTTCACGCTCATCTCTTTCTATCACAAGTTTTGAAGCTTTTTGAACAAAGTCATTCTATAATCCACATGAATGAATTTAGATTTCAGATTTGTAATGAATCTATTCTAAATCTTACTATTATTCTTTCCTATGTACAATATTTTAGATTAAACATGCTCCTACCATAAGGATACATAACCTTTCAACTTTATGCTAGAGAACCTAAATTACTTGGGATCTTCCATACTTTCATACTCAAAGTATTCTATAACTTAATGATCTTGTAAATGAGATTTTTAGGACTCAAACTTATAGAATAGATTATAAGGTTCAACTTTGGTTTACTTGTCATTCTCATAATAAATCAAAAGAATAGATCTTTAGGTTCATCTACCACTTCTTCTATGTCCTAGTCTTCAAGCGCTTCTAGTGTGACTTCATTATTGCTCTCATCATTTACAATAATTACATATTACCATTACATTATCTTTATATCCTCCATTTTTTAGTGCATATCTTTCATCAATCCAACCATATATGCAAGCTTTGGCATTCCCACCATGATTTCCTTCCTATCACCTAAACCTCCTCTATTATCATTTCCTAACAAATCTATATCTAGATATCAAATGACTATATTAAATATTCATATCAAAAACTTCACTTACACCTTCTCCCTAATACTCTTATATGTCTACAACTAGTTTCTACCCACACTTGTAAATGTGAAAAGAAATAATAAATAACAATGCCTACAAACCTTAATTCGATAGAAAATGATGCAACTGGTTTTGGGGGTCTTAATTAAGATATGCCTTAGACCACACAACCCTCAAAATACATAATGGAATATGTAATAAAATGCATGAAATACACTTAGATATATGTTAGATTTCAACAAAAAATAAATACAACATGCATAATGATAAAAATACACTAAAATGTCATAATGAGATGTGATATAACATCATATCCATATATATTTGATTGTTAACTCATATTCTTTACAAGTGTGGCCTAATTTTAGAACAATCAATTTGAATTATTCCTTAAGCTCCAATATTATATCCAACATCAACCATTCCAACCTTTTCTATTTTTCCCTTGGCCCCCATCCACACAAGTGTATGGACATGCTTATATAGGTGCAAGACCCATCTACTTGCATTAAGTTCTTTACACCCATTAACAATATTTAGCAAACCTTAATGCAACACAAATATTTAATATCTCTCAATTCCAAGGCATGAACACATTAAAATGTAACACATCATGACATAATACATCATATAAATACCAAATAAATCTTTATCAACTTCCCATGACTTATGAAATTAAATACCAAATAGTCAGCAATGGTTTTTTTCATAACTCATCACAATGATATGCACCCAAACCAAATACACACAATGAAATTTGCACGAAGTCACAAGACCTCACAAAAAAAACTTGTGATTAAAACCCTTGCACTACTATCCTCGTGTATTATTAATAACATTATCACACATTCCCTAAATGATTAAAAAATTAACACATGAGTTATGCAAAAAATAATAAATTCCTCCAAGGAATCTCATCAACTATTTTTCTCCTGTGGGAAAGAATCAAACTCTCCAGGGAACCAAATGAAGAAAGAATTTTGAAATTTCATCTCAAATCACTACAATACTACATTATTGTAAAATATTAACATTAATTATTGCTTATATATTCACTATTTTAGTTAGATAAATAACAATTACAAGTTGGTGTTAAAATAGGTACGCAAAATATTACAAACATATGCACAATAATAAATTTGCACAAAATAATAGTTAGAAAAATATCCTAAATTATCATATATTTTTGGTTGAAGTAAGATTTCATGTGAACCTCAATGATCCTACATAAACATGTATTCATCATGAAATATGGGTGTCATATATCTATGATTACTTTATATGTTTGTTTCCTTTTATGAACCCCATAGACATGTCAAACTAATGCAGGAACATCAAACCAATAGTTATCATTTTTGTGTTTTGGTCAATAGGTCAATTCTGGTCAAAGTTTGATGTAAAGGTGTTTGAGGGACATTATTAGGTCCATTTATGGTCTTATAATCTATTTGGGTTCTTTAGGATGTGTTATAGGACTTTTAGAAGTTTTCCCTCCAAAATAGGGAATTTGAAAATTCAAATGTTATAAAAAGGCTAAGAAGGCCAAAATGCATGTATAGGATTGTTTAGGTTAACAATTTGGGGTAAGAGGTCCATTTAATTCATAATAAGGGGTTCTAATTTATTCTATGTATATGACCTCAATTAAGTCATTTGAACTAATTAAAGTCCCTCTTGTACGTGGGAGTTAGTTATGATAACTAAGTTGTTGTAACTAGCCTATGAAGCCTACCTTGAAATGAAAAAAAGAAAGTCATTTTATAGAAGTGAGATGGAATAGAGGAGAGGTGTTAGTGGATAGAGGATTAGTAGCTCCATCAAAGGAAAAATAGGGAGCAAAAGAAACATTGTTTTAATAACCTCTCAAGGTTGACAGATCTCTGAAGGTCCATTCTTAGACTATATTGTAATCAATGTTGTTGTAAATGAATAAAGGAAAAAGTTCATGTTGTATCCATTACTATATTATGAGGTATCTCTTGTTCTTGATTGATATTTTATTATATAATCCCTTGAGACACCAAGGAATAGATATTTGATATTATTTTTAGGACAAACTTATGTAGACAGGGTGACAAGTATGTGAAGTGGAGTTTGGTTATGGTTGTGGATTGTTGATTTAAGAATAAGGTTTGGATGTTCTCCCTGATTCCTTATTTTAATCATATAATCTTTCTTATTGTCCTTGGTGGCATCTTAGGATAGAAAACTAATGGAAAAATAAATCAGTTATTGGAAAATTGTACATTGCATGGTTGAGAGTGCAGAGCTACCAAATAAGGTTGCTAGTTGGTGTATAGAATCCCAAGGTCTTGAATAATGTACATACATTGTCTTGGAATCAAGGTAGGTCTTTGGTAGAATTTTTAATGAGGGGACATATTTAATAACACTTGATATCTCAAATGTTGTATGTCATGCCTATATCCTATTTAGAGGTTACAATCATTTTAAAAGCAGAGTTAGAGAGTTGTCACATTGTTCTTGTCATAAGAAACATTGAGTATATGATTTCGGTGGATGAACCTCTCAATAAATAATCTTATGAACCCATATAATGCATTATAAGTTTGAAATAAGCAAATGATCTTTGTTGGCATTAGACCTATAGATTGATTGAATGTATGCAGTCATAAGGGAAGTAAGCATGTTTATTGAATAAAGGTGTTGCCATTAACTCTAATAGTTGTTATGAGTCTGAATACGTGTAAAGCAGGTGATGAAGCTATTGACCACATTGTTTTAACCTTGAAATTAGAATAAATAAACCCTACTATGAGCATATACCTCTAGGTGGCATTATTGTGTATAGTTAATAAAGAGAGAATGGCATTTTTGTAAGTAGGCATATGTCTTGGACTTTGAAGATTTGTAGTGATTGAGCTACCTAGTCAAAGCTAGTGTAAGCATAAGAAGGAGGTTATAGAAGGAATGACTTTTAAATTTAGATAATGAATTATCATCTACCATAAATAGGTTAATGCTATCAAGAAAGGCTTTGAGGATAACAAGTCATAGGTACATATGCAAAGAGACTATTTAGACCTCATTAAAGAAGTGAAAGATTGAGCTAGACATGAAATTATGAATGGAAAACCATCAAGTAGATTGAGACTAGTTGTCTAAAAAAAAAATGATGATGGTTAAGATGACTTCTCCCCCATATCTCTACATCATTTGGCATCAGAATTAGGTTAGGTATATTTGGGTAACATTATGTTTTGATTTATTTATAAATTTTTGATTTGATATAAATTCATAGTGATAGAAGATGTGCATGAGAGATAACCTTGTAGGGTATTGAGGGAGAAGAAAATTTTAAGTCTGATCTAATAAGGTCAGCATAGAGAAGTAAAACATTGAGAAGAGAAGAGATACGGCCCAAAAGTCCTTTGAGAAGGACAAGAAACTAATCAAGAGAAGGCTAGAAAAGAGAGAGAGGAAAAGAGAGCATTGAAGCTCCAAGAGAGAAAAGAGAGAAGATATAAGACTCCAAAAGATAGTTAAGAGAGTTAACAAGAAATGTCAATAGAGGACTTAAAGAAGAGGAAAGGCCCAAAAGTGGTCTAAGAGGCAAGGTTGATAAGATTGCCAAGAGAAAGGTATAAATAGGCCTATAAAGGAAAATAAGAATGGAGGAGATGGATATATAAAGAGAAGTGGTAGACATAAGAAGAGAATTGGAGAAAGGTATCGAGAGGATAGAGCTCATGATAAAGCACATAAGATAACAAGAAATACAATGGATTGGTTGCAATGTGAGAAGGAAAGTTAAGTGGCCACTAGAGTCACTTGTGAGAAGAAGAAGGCACAAAAAAGGTGTCTTGAAATACGAGAAGAAGAAAGAGAGAGCAACCCAAGGAGGCATGAGAAGAGAGATGTTTCCAACTGAGAAAAAAGATAGAGAGATTGAGAAGAGAGTTATCATTGAAGAAAACAAGAAGCAATAATTTCCAAGAAGAGAACATGAGGGTGAAGAAAATAAGAGAAGATGGGCAATGTCTATGCCAAAGACATTCAAAGAGACTATGTGGTCTCTCATTTTGTATGCTAACATTGCTTTTGATTTTGGGTTTGTAGGTGTGAAGAAGAAGTTGGTGAAGGCCAAACATGAGGCCTAAAATTTGATGAAATATGGGCCAAGAATGATGCCCATCAATTGGCAAGAATATGATAAAGATAAATAACCTCATGAAGAATACAAAGTGTTGAATATTGAGAGAATTCCACAAGATTAAAATGAAGAGAAAAATGAATTCTATAATGCATTGCCATGCATAGTAGCTGAAACAAAGGAGTTGGTATACCAAGAAGACAAGAAGGTCACCCAAAAATACTTGAAGGTCATTCATGAAGACACCTAAGAAGAAAAAAGCTTGCATCAATTTCCAATAGAGGTAAATGAATGTCTAAATGTTGATTTTGATTGCATCTATGAAGAAGAAAAGCATGACATGCAGGTTGAGAGAAATAATGATAGATTGAAGCCCTCAAAAGGATAACTAGGGCATGGATATATATGGCCTAAATGGATTAAACAATCGGGTGATAAGAAAGAAGAGGAGAACCTCAAGCAAGAGGTTAAACAAGGAAAAGACACAGGTGGAAGACAAGCACAAATGTGGAAACCAAGAGCGAATGGAAAAGTATACCAAGTTGGCATGGTACTGAACAAAGGAATGAAGCAAGAAAGAGATGAAATGAGGAACAAGTGGTAGCCCAAGAAGATACAAAACAACAAATAGGTGACAAATAACATGAAAAGAGTACAAGAAGATCAAATTACAAGTGTACTCCAAACAAGAATGAAAAGTGATGAAGATAGAAAGCCTACAAATTAAGTAAGAGAGATAATGCAAGAAAACCAAGCAAGTGAGATGAAGGAACATCCATGTGAAAAAGGAAAAGAATGGATAAAATAATATGAGTATTTTCAATATTTGTTTTCTAAAGTTGTTTATGATTATATGTTTGCATTTGATTCTAATGAGGAATATCTTTTGTACATAGAAACCATTGCATTGATAGATGAGTTTGTAGCAAGACAAGATGAGGATGAAGCACCTCAAAGAGTTATTGAGAAGCAAGGTATGAAGCATGAATAGGTTTATATTACTCTCAAAAATTAGGGAGTCTAAGGAGAAAACAAAGAACAAGTTGTCTAAGACAATGAGGAACAATGTACACCAAAGTTTGATGAGGATTTGGAAGAGGTGGATGCACAAAAGTTGCAAAAAGAGTTGGAGATGATAGAATACATGTTTATTCCATCCAAGGGGATGAAATAAGGTGACTTACATCAAGAAAAAGTCAAGGATAGATAAGGAACAACAAGAAGAAGCACAAATAGCTGTGCAAACAAAGATGCAAACAAACAAGCTAGTAAGCAAGGAAATGGAGTTTGACAAAGTAAAAAAGGTGAGATGCTTATTTGGGAAAGATAATGTTGAGTTTACAAGTGATAAACATGGATATTTGAATCCAAAAATAGGCCAAATAATGTTGTAATATGAAGAGGATGAGTGGAACAAGAAATTGCTCTTGCATAGTGAGTAAGGTGATAGGAAAAGGCATCAAAATGTCAAAGAGTTTAAAGAAGAGGTAGAAAAAGAGAATATAGGTGAACAAAGGACAGATATTGACGTGCATGAGAGGCCATTAGATCCTAATGAAGAAGATGATAGCATGAACAAGAAGAAAGGACTATTATACAAGCAAGCATCAAATGAAAATAATGAAGTAAAAGGTAAAAAAAAGAAGCATAAGCAAGAAGAATGAACCCAAATTGGTTTCATATAAGTATGAATAGATTAAAAATGACTTATAAAATGTGGAACACGTAGAAAATAAGAAATTACAGCAGATGGAACACTTCATGGAGGAAGAAGATGCATGGATAAGAAGGTTAGACAAAGCTAAGAGGAAGAAAAACAAGAGTTTGGCAAGGAAAAAGGAACCAGGCAAGATGAACAACATTAAAGAAAGTATGAGGGACCCTAAAAATATGAATTAAAAGGCAATAAAGAAAGATGGAGGCTCAATTTTTCTCCCTCTTGGGGAGTATGATGTAATAACATCAAGCCAATAATTGTCATTTTTGTGTTTTGGTCAATAGAAGGTCAAGTCTGGTCAAATTTTGACCTCAAGGTGTTTAAGGGACCTTATTAGGTCCATTTGTGTTCTTATAATCCATTTGGGTCCTTTAGGATGTGTTATAGGACTTCTAGGAGTTTTCCCTCCAAAATAGGGAATTTGAAAATTCAAATGTTGTAAAAAGGCTAAGAAGGCCAAAATGCATGTTAGGAGTGTTTAGGTGACCAAGCTAGGTTAGTAGGTTAATTAAAGTCATAAGAAAGGGTTTCTAATGTATTCCATGCATATGACCTCAATTAAGCCATTTGAACTAATGAAAGTCCCTCTTGTATGTGGGAGTTAGTTATGATAACTAAGTTGGTGTAACCAACCTATGAAGCCTACCTTGAAATGAAAAAAATAAATTCATTGTAGAGAAGTGAGATGACATAGAGGAGAGGTGTTAGTGGAGAGAGGAGAGGTATTTCCAATAAAGGAAAAACAAGGAGAAAAAGAAACATTGTTTTAAGAACCTCTCAAGGTTGACAAAACTCTGAAGGTTCATTCTTGGACTATATTGTAATCAATGTTGATGTAAATGAATAAATAAAAAGGTTCATGTTATATGCATTACTATCTTATGAGGTATCTCTTGTTCTTGATTTATATTTTATTGAATAATCCCTTGAGACTCCAAGGAATAGATATTTGATATTGTTTGTAGGATAAAGTTATGTAGACAAGGTGACAAACATGTGAAGTGGAGTTTGGTTATGGTTGTGGATTGTTGATTTAAGAATAAGGTTTGGATGTTGTTTTTGAGTCCTTATTTGAATCATATAATCTTTATTATTTTCCTTTGTGGCATCTTAGGATGGACAACTAATGGAAAAACAACTCAGTTATTGGAAACCTGTACATTGCATGGTTGACAGGGCAGTGCTACCAAATAAGGTTGCTAGTTGGTGTAGAGAATCCCAAGGTATCAAATAATGTACTTATATTGTCATGTAATTAAGGTAGGTCTTTGGTAAAATTTTTACTAAGGGGAAATATTTAATAACACTTGATAACTCAAATATTGTATGTCATGCCTATATCCTGTTTAGGGATTATAGTCATTTTGAAAAGGGAGTGAGAGAGTTATCACATTGTTCTTATCAAAAGAAGCATTGAGTATATAATTTGGGTGGATGAACCTCTCAGTAAATAAGGTTATGAACCCATAGAATGCATTATAATAAGTTTGAAACAAACAAATGATCTATGTTGCCATTAGACCTATAGATTGCTTGAAGGTATACAATCATATGGGAAGTAAGTATGTTTATTGAAAAAAGGTGTTGCCATTAACTCTAATAGTTGTTATGAGTTTGAAAAGGTGTAAATAAGGTGATGAATCTCTTTACCACATTGTGGTAACCTTGAAATTATAATAAATAAACCCTACTATGACCAAATACCTGTAGGTAGCATTGTTATGCATGGTTAAGAAAAAGAGAATGGAGTTTTCGTGTAAGTAGGCATATGTCTTGGACTCTAAAGATTTTTAGTGATTGATATAGGTGTAATAAAGTTGTGTAATTTGAAGAACACCTTTGGGAAGAGTCTTTGTAACTCATAAATGCACATACCATGCTGACACGATCCTAATTAGGACCTCAAACCCTGTATTTGGATGATGTAAAGAGAAAACAAGAAGAAATATGGTATCTCACCTCTAGGGATAGTTTCATAAGGAGTAAATAGAAATTTGGAAATTTATTTGGTCTCTTGAAACACTGTGCAAGCAAATTTATTGATTTTTATATGGCCTCGGCCTGAATAGTAAGCTTGGAAACCTTAAATAGTTTGTTGAGTTTTAATAAATATGCACGAGAATGAATTAATTTCTTTAAAAAATTATGTAGTTTACTGTATTTTAAAAATTATTTGAGGAGATCGATTTATATTTTTAAATATCTCAGGATTTATGTTTATTTGCATAGTTTTTAATTTTATCTGACTATGGCTCAAAAAAATAGATTCTCTTCCACTCTGATTAATTTTAGAATACATATTTCAAAAAAAACTAGGGGGGGGGGGGATTATTATTTATCATTTTAATTGATGGTTATGTCTATATATTTTAGAATATTAACTTTTAAAGTATATTTTTATTTTTATTTTAGATAATTATTGTTTATTTATTTAGAATATGGCCCTGTTAATGTATTTAGTGTGCATCTTTGAGATTTAGGTTATATTTTTTAAAAAAATTGAAGATTTATTGATTATTTATACAGAATATGATTATGTAAATGTATTTTAGTATATCTTTGAGGTTTAAGTTATATTTTCAAAATTATTTGAGAAATTATTGATTATTTTATTAATAATAGGATTTTGTAGATGTATTTTAGTGTATCTTTAAAGATTAGGGTATATTTTTCATTTTTTTTAATATCATTGTTTATTTATTCAGAATAGGGGTTTGTATATATATTTTTGTGTATCTTTGAGGTTTAGTGTATAATTTTCATTTTTTTAAGGAGCTACTGTTTAGTTATTTAGGATATGGATGTGTGAATGTATTTTAATGTATCTTTAAAGTTTACGGTATAGTTTTCATAATATTTTGGAGAATTGTTGTTTATTTTTGATTTAGTAGATATATTTCAATGTATCTTTAAGGTATAGTGTATATTTTTGATAATTGTTTGAAGAAATATTGTTTGTTTATTTAGGATAAAAAAATAAAACAACTAATTATAAAAACATACAATAAAATAGGAAAGATCGAATATAGGAAACAACACTATAAAAATTAAGTTGGGGATCCCCACTCACCCAAAAGATGACCCAAATAAAAAAGTTGACCCTGACACACAATGTGGCCCTTGAGTGGGGAGCGAGTAACTAAGTTTTGAAACTTAATCGCAGTTTAATTAAATGGGCTGATTTAAGACTCAGACAAATTTAGCCATAACCCACAAATATTTTAAAAGGACATGTAACTTTAAATTTTATTAAATTTTAGTTAATATATATGGATTTCATAATTTTACAGAATAGATTTCTGTCAATTCAAATAAATAAGCAATACAAAGTTAGAGTTCTCTTAATTCACATAAATTCAGAAGAGGAATGCCTTTACACCTAATTTGAAGGTTGTTTTAGGATTTAAAACATTCTGTAAGTAATTTTTATTTAAATTGAAATCCTTTTATTTCTATGCCTTTGGTTTTGGTATGAAAATTTAAATAGTTTGTTGGTTGTTAATTATATGTACAGGAATGAGCTAGGCTTTTAAATTTTTTTTAGTTTGTTTTATTTTAGTAACTCGGTAGGAAATCAAGCTATATTTTTAAATATATGGGGATTTTTAGTTATTTGCATGACTTTTTAATTTTAACCCGTGTAAAACTAAATGTGGTTCTAAAAAATAACTTCTTTTTTATGCTGACCAATTATAGAGTACGTTTTCTTTTTTTTTGGAAAATTATTGTTTATTATTTTAGTTCATAGTTATGTGGATATATTTTAGTGTATTAAGTTTTAGAGTATATTTTCATTTTTAATTTGGATAATTATTTTTTATTTATTTAGAATATGGACCTGTTAATGTATTTTAGTGTGCATCTTTGAGATTTAGGTTATATTTTTCATATTTTTTTGAGGAATTATTGATTATTTATTCAGAATATGGTTCTATAGATGTATTTCAGTACTTTTTTGAGGTTTAAGTTATGTTTTTCATAATTATTTGGGAAATCATTGATTATTTATTTAGAATAGGAATCTGTAGATGTATTTCAGTGTGTCTTTAAGATTTAGGTTATATTTTTCATATTTTATTGGGTATTATTGCTTATTTATTCATAATTAGGTTTTGCAGATTTATTTTTGTGTATCTTTGAGGTTTATGGTATAATTTTCAACTTTTTTTGGGAGATGTTGTTTAGTTATTTAGAATATGGACATGTGAATGTATTTTAGTGTATATTTGAAGTTTAGGATATAGTTTTCATAATATTTTGGGGAGTCATTATTTGTTTTTGATTTTATGAGATGTATTTCAGTGTATCTATGAGGTATAGGATATATTTTTCACAATTGTTTGAAGAATCATTGCTTGTTTATTTAAAATATGGTTCTATGGATGGCATTCATTGCATATTTAAGGTTTATCTATATTTTTCATCATGTTTTTAAGGGAATCATCATTTATTTATTCAGAATATGGTTTTGTGCATGTATTTTAGTGCATCTTTAAATTTTTATTATAAACACTTATAATATTTATACAATTTATGTTGTGAAAATGTTCACTTAAGATTGATAATATAATTTAATTGGTTATATGTACCCATTTTTTAGAATTTTGTTGGATTTGAAATATTCTATTTTTGATGAGTAAACACTTTTACAACCTTAGATTTCTAATTACCTCTAACTTAGATAGATTGGCAAGGCTTAATTTATTACAAGTTTCATATATATATATATATATGAACAATATAAAAGGTAAATAGAAAAATAAATATAAATAGTTTATAAGTAAAGAGAGACACATTTGAACATATTTTTGAATTTTATAATATTTGAAATATTCTATAAACTATTTTTTTTTACCAGTAAATATTTTTACAACCTTAGATTGCTTATTACCTCTGACCTAAATAGATTGGCAAGGCTTAATTTATTACAAGTTTCCTATATAAATATAAATTTGAGCAATATACAAAGTAAATGACAAAACAAATATAAAAAATATATAAATTAAGAGACATATTTGAATAATATATAAGGTAAATGGGAAAAAAAATTAAACAATCTATAAGGTAAATGCCGAAACTAACTCTTTGAAGGCTTCTATATATTATTTTATTTCATTGATATTATAAATTTTATTAAAATTATGGGTTTCAAATCTCTTTGGCTATACATTTTATTAATACCTTGGGATTCAAATCTCCTTGCTTGTATATTGATAATTCCGTTGTGGGTATCTAAATATTTTTTTTGTTAAAATTAATACTATACATTTTATTAGCATTGTGGGCTTCAAATATCTCTTACTAAATGTGTTACTAATGTCGTGCACATAAAATTTGCTTGCTTAAATTTTAATAATCCATTTGTGGGATTCTAGATACTAATTTATTATATTGACATTATGTTTAATTGATATTGTTGGCCTCAAATCTCTCAGCTTGTATGTTAAGATCATGAATTTTATTAATATTGTGAGCTTCAAATCTCTCTACGTATATGTACAAAGGATTATTTGTTATGTATTGTGTCAAAAGAGGTTTAAGACTATAGGTTGGAAAAACCAAAGCATGCAATCAATGATATAACTATAAAAATTGACAAAAACTCATGAAAGTCTATAAATTTAGGAATGTTCCTATCTTCCATTATCTAAGAACACTTATATAGTTTTGTTTTACTGTTAAATTTTTTTTTAACCTCGGGATATCACAATAATAGAACTATTACAAAATGAACCTAAGTTTAGGTTTGACATAATTGCATTATTTTAGAAATATTACTATCAAATATCTCACTTGTTAGCCTCTATAGACATAATGTTAAATGTAGAATCTATTCTACTTTTATCTTCAATAATTTTAATGAATAGAATATGGATTTGTAGTGCACTTTATTAATTTATGGATTCATTAATATGTAGTTAAAATTTATTGAATAAAGATGATAAGATAGCTTTTGGTATTTGTTGCTTAGGTAAAGGATTCATTGTGAATTGATGGAAAATTAAGGGTTGTTTGATGTTTTGAAACAATTTATAAGTAATTATTTATTTTATTTAGACCAAGCCTTTTAAATCTATGTCTATGGTTTTGGATTGATATCTTTAATAGTTTATTTGTGTCTAATAAATCTATATAAGATTGAGCTAGATTTTGAATTTTTACATTGTTAAATATTTTATAATAGTTCTATTTTTTAAATACATATTAATTCTTAATTATCTACATATTTTTAGTTTATTTTATATTTTTGAAGTATGGCCCTAAAAATAACTTCTTTTTTATGTTGACCAAGGCAAGGATCCTTTTTTTCAAAAAAATCATTTAGTGTCAAACCTCTTTGCAAATTAAATCTTAATTTGTTGATGTATTTCAATATTGCTTTCAATTTTAGCTAAAAACTCTTCTAATATAGCTCTAGATGTTATTATTTTAAATAAAATAGGACTTAGGTATAAGATGTACCAGAACTTTGACTATTGTAGGGTTTAAAACATCTTGTAAATAATTGTTTGTTTAGATCAATTTCTTAAATCTACTAATTTTGGTATTAAATCTTTGAATAGGTTAATGTTTTAATTGATTCCAAATTTATTGTAAGATTCTAAAATATTAGATGAACCTTGGCTACTTTTGATTTTAATTTTATTGTGTGTGTGTGTGTGTGTGTGTGTGTGTGTGTGTGTGTGTGTGTGTGTGTGTGTGTGTGTGTGTGTGTGTGTGTGTCTGTGTGTGTGTGTGTGCGTGCGTGCATGCGTACGTGTGTGCGTGTGAAATATATTAACATATCTATCATTAAATGTTAAATCTCTTACTAAAGATTGTGTTTCAGTCTTTTTCACAAGTAAAACTGTAAAAGCTAGAGACACATGATACACTCCTTGGTTACTTATAGTGTTCTTAGATTTCTAGACTTATATTAAAGACCTTTATTCTTAATTAACTTGATCAGCTCAAGAAACGTGATCATCTATATCCATTTTAATATCTCAAAGTTGGACAATAATTTAAAAAAACCTAGCCAATTGAATTCATCTCTTACCATAAACTAAAAAAAGATAATATATAAAGTGTGACATCAGATGTGGCTTGTTAAATCAAGAGTTAAACAAAAAAATATCCAAATAAATATTATATGGCCTAGGTATGCGTACATTGTTTTGTTTTACTATTAAATTTTTAGCTAACCTAAAGATGTCATAGAAGAAGAAATACTTTAATTTAACTCTGAACTTAGGTTTGTTGTCATTACTAATTACACTATTTTAAAATTTTCTTAACTAAACATTTCAATTCTTATTTTTCATGTTAAATATTGTAATATAAACAAAATCATTATTTTTCTTCGAAAAATGAGAAAACATATTATATAGAGAAAATCGCAAAAGGATATTATCAAAATAAAACATTATTTTTGCATTTGATTAAAAAGATGAGCAAAAAATTTCTATGCCTATGAACACCATAGGAAACATGGTTACTATTATCCAAATGCTTAGTATCAAAAAAACATAACTAAGATTTACCATGTGACTACTACAAGTATCATCAAGTATAAACTCATAGAAAGGATCATTAGAGGCATAACCCCTCATCTTTTCAAAGTTTATAACAAAAACCATGAAAAAAAGAAAATATTAGTAATTTAAGGGGATAAGATGCCTTATAGGATCAAATCCCTCTCCACCATCCATCTTGATCTTAATCATTGGCTCCCACCAAAATTTTCCTCACACATCTACCCTTCCATGAATGAAATAGTAAAAATAAGAAGATTCAAGTTTTAAAAAGTTTTGATGAGGACACTTGATGAAAATATCATATACATAATTAAATAAATTCATTATCAAAACTACTATTGCTCTTATAAATCACCCAAACCACCAAGCCTTCCAGCATTAGGAAAATTCTAAACAGAGGCATTTTCATGACTAGAGAATTTAGAAGAAAGAACATTAAGTTGGTCCCACTGGATTTCCACAACATCCCTCAAATAATTTAGGTCCTTTTGCATTTTTTAAAACTCACTATGAGGCAAAAAAATCATTTGGGGATTGAATAGGCCAAGCTGATTGGTAGCAAGAGGAGGTATGTGGACAGACCATGACTTTTAGGATGCATCATACAAGAATTAATAAGGGATTTGATAATAAAAGTTTATTTAGTATTTGGTTTTGATTCCTCCCTCATAGTATCATGTGCATCCATGAGAATAGCCTACATACAATTAATAATCCACACACAACTAAATTCACTCACAAACACTATTTTGTTAAAAAAAGTTTTTTAAATGAGTTTATTTTGGATTATCGTGTGTAGGGATATCCATGAGATAGATCTTGGATATAATTATGGTTTTCACTTTTTCAAATCATCCTATTTTTTCCATAATTTTAATTTTTTTATTGCTAGTAGCAATAAGGGAGAAAAACCTATTAGCTTGCCTTTCATGGAATAGCTTGCCATTGTCAACCCATGGCTTCATTGTCCATTTGTCTATCAGGTAATTTTACCCTTTCTTAGAGTTTCAATGGGCTTAGGAATGAGACAAATAAAGAGGCTATAACCTAAAAACACTAGGTAATTGAGGAAACCAACGAAATTTTCAACTCCACTTCTGCACAATGAAAAACCACACATGATATAGAAAGAAACAAACCAACATGGGAAGTAAGGGGAAATCTTACAATCAAAAAAAGGGGAGGATAATAGGGCCACTCAAATCATACTACTATCACATTTTGAAATCATATCCTTGTCAATGGATTTTTATTTGAAATGAGTACTTGTAGAAAGAAGAGGAACTACCCACAAACTATGGTTATGCAAAACAAAAAACAAAAAACATTTTTGATCGATGCAAAATGATAATCACAAAAAAAATTAGGAGAATGAATGGATTAAATAAAAGTTTAAGAGTGAAGGGATGGCTTCCATAAGCAAAATCAAAGCATGGAAAAAGCAAATAGGAGTGGTAGAGCTAGTCTCCATGATGATAGAGGGTGGAATGTAAAATTGGAGAAATGATAGGAATTAATCCAAAAATATGTTAGGAATAAAACAAAAATTAATGTAGAACAATTTCACATAATCACTATAAAAAGAGCTATGAATAGAGATACATAAAGAATAGAAATGAAAATGCACAACAAGAAGACAAGATTTAACTTGTTTAACCTAATGTGGGCTACATCCACCAAGAAACACTTGCTTAAATTTTATTACAATCCAAAAAGTGTAAAATCCACTCTCAGATCAGTCTTCTCACAATTACAATGCAAAAATATTGTTTGGACTTGTACTCAACAAGCTCTCTCAAATTCACACACTCTATTTACCTTCTCAAACCTTAGTTCTACCAATGTATTACCTACTACATCAGTAGGTAATCAACATAGCAGTTTGACAAAATAATGGGTATCAAAACCATGAGCCAAGTCAACCCATAATGGTTCCCCATTAATCATGGGGGATGACACCACACATATACAAGTATAGATAAACCACATATCTATACTTCCAAAAAAAGGGGGTCCAAAAAATTAAGAGTGTACAGTACATTTTAATGTACAATATTTGAAATACAATGTAATGTGGAAATAGGCTCCACAACATAACAATCTCCCACTTGGAGATTGATTTCCTCTGAGTAGGCTTCTCAACTCTTCATTATCATCTATGAAGGCAAACCAAAGCTGAACATACCTTCAGTTTCTCCTTTGTGACCACCTTGGTCATCATGTCTATAGGATTATGATGGGTATGAATCTTATCCAGTTTCAACTTTTCTTCCTCTAAATTTATCTTGATGAAATGGTACCTCAACTGTATATGCTTCATCCTAGAGTACAAAGTAGAGTTCTTTGCTAGATGTATAGCACCCTGAATATCACTATACAACTTCCTTTCCTATTTCTTATTCCCCAAATCTTCAAGCAATTACTGTAACTAAATCATCTCTTTGCTTGCCTCTATGGCAACAACATACTCAACCTCTATGGTGGACAAAGCCAAAAGTTTCTATATTTTTGAAATCTAGCCCACCATTGTGTCACCTATAGTAAATATGTATCATATAGTGATCCTCCTACTATCTAAACCTATAGCCATGTCTAAATCTACATAACCACACAAAGTGGTATCCAATCCACCATATCTTAAAATTATTCCCATGGTTCTTCTCAAGTACCAAAGGATCCACTTCATTATCTGTCAGTGCTCTCTACCTAGATCACTCATGTACCTACTTATTTCTCCCACTGCATGGGCAATATCTGGCCTAGTGCACACCATGGCATACATCAAGATACCAACTACTGATGAGTAAGGTACATAAGACATTTGGATTCTCTTCTCTATCTTGGGACACTACTCCTTTGATAACTTGAAATGGCTTGCCAAAGGAGTCCTAACCAATTTAGCATCTTGCATACTAAACCTCTCCAATACCTTTTTAATATACTCTTCCTGAGATAAATTCAACTTTCATTCCTTCCTATCCTGAGTTATTCTCATACCAAGGATTTATTTTGCTACCCCCAAATCCTTCATAGCAAAGGAATTACTATTATTCTTTGAGTATCTTTATTTCTTACATATTTTTACCTGCAACCAACATGTCATCCACATACAAACATAGAATAATGTAACTACCATCATCAAACTTCTTGATATATATGCAATGGTCTAAATGACACCTAGAGTATTCCTGCTCCATCATAAAACTATCAAATTTCTTGTACCACTATTGTAGATCTTATTTCATGCCATGAAAGCTCTTCTTCAGTTTACACACCATTTTATTCTTCCCTATGACCTCATATCCCTATGGTTTCTCCATGTGTAATTCCTCCTCCAAATCCCCATGAAAGAATGTAGTCTTCACATTTAGCTACTCTAAGTGCAAGTCTTCCATTGCCACTATCCCAAGAACAATTATAATAGAAGTCATCTTCACCATTGTAGAAAAAATATCTTCAAAATCAATTCCCTTCTTTTCAAACCTCATTTACCACAAATCGGGCCTTGTGCCTTTTCTTACCTTTATCATCCTATTAATTCTATACACCCATTTGTTCTGCAATGCTCTCTTACCTTCAGTTGGGTTTACCAAATCCCAAGTTTGATTTTCCATGAGAGACTAATATTCCTCATCCATTGCTTGCTCCCACTTCTTCCTGACATCTACCTACATTAATTCTTCAAATAACTCTGGCTCTCCATTGTCAGTGAGTAATAAATAATTAAGAGATGGAGAAAAATGTTTATGTTCGCCTCTTACCCTAAAAGACCTTTTCACCTCAGGAGTTTGGGATTCCTGTGGAGTAGGTGACTGAACTAGTTTCTTGGACATTTTACCATCTACAATGTCCTCCAACACTATATACTCTTTTATAGAATCCTCTCTATGATCCTAAAACTATTATTTATACATGACTCTTTCATTAAAGACCATATCCCTAGACCAAAAGATTTTCTTGTCCTTAAGAATCCAAATTTGGAAACCAAAGGCATCCTCACCATAATCAATAAAGGTGCATTTTTTATATTTAGCCTCTAACTTGGTCCTATCATCTTTATCAATATGAAAAAAATATTCACAACCAAATACTCTAAGAAATGAATAATCAACATTCTTACTAGACCAAGCTTCCTCGGGTATGCCTCCATCCAAGGAAGATGAAGGTCCTCTATTGATTATATATACAGTCATGTTTACTACTTCTACCCAAAACTGAAGGGTTAGTCTTGCATGCAACCTCATGCTCCTAGCACGCTCCATGATAGTCATATTCATCCTTTCTGACACTCCATTCTGTTGTGAAGTTCCTTTAACTATCCTTTGTCTGTGAATTTCATTCTTAGAATAGTAATCAAAATATTCATTGTTGTAATATTTCCCACCATTATTTTACCTAATACATTTTAACTTGAGACCTATTTCACTCTCAACCAAGGCTTTCTATCTTTTGCATGTATCAAACACATCATATTTTATTCTAATACCATACACCAAACCTTTCCTAGTTTCATCATCAATAAAAGTGACATAATAAGATGAGCCACCAATAGAAGATACCTGAGTTGACCCACATACATCTAAATGAACCAACTCCAACTTATTCTCCTTCCTCATAGGTCCAACCTTGAGAAACCTTACCCTTTTTTATTTTCCATACACACAATCTTCACAAAAATCTAAATCGAACCCTTTTAATATGGGAAATTTATCCTTCAAAATTTTCATGCCCTTTTGGATCATGTGACTGGGCCTATTATGCCACAAAGTTGCATCTACATTTATAGTAACTAAATTACAACAATCAGCACTACTTGATAAATACAAGGTACCAACCTTCTTACCTCTTGCTAGCATAAGAGCACCCTTGGTCACCTTCCAAGAATCGATTTTAAAAGTCACCATACAACCTTCACTACCCAACTACCCCATAGATACCAATTTTTTTCTTAACTTGGGCACATGCCTGACATCCCATTATACATCTTGACTTGAACACATCAGTTTCCTACTATACTACAAGGCTCATCATTACCAAGATAAACATGTCCAAAATCCCCTTGAATATAATCAATAAAATAATTCCTATATGGTGAACATGAAAAGAAGCCCCTAAATCTAAAACCCAAGACTCAGCAATATTATCTATGGAGAGAATTAATGCATCCTAACAAACATTACCTACTACCACAATCACCTCCTTGGTGTCTTCTTGATTTTTGTTCTTATTTTGAAGAGACCAACAATCCTTCTTTGCATTCCCAAGCTTTTCACAATGCCAACATGCCATCCTGCTCTTTGATTTTCACCTTCCTTGACATTTGAATTTACATGCTTTAGTTTTCCTCTATACTTTTATCTCCATCTACTCTCCACCACCAAATCATCACCTAAATTAGAAGTCTCCCTAGAGCTTTTTTGTTATATTTCCTCGCTAAGGATTACTCCTATGACATCCTTAAACTTAAACTTGGCATTGTTAGATAATGAGTTGATCACAACCATTACTAGGACATTCTGACTCTCTGGTAAGGAACCAAAAATAAGTAGATCCCTGACTTCATCATCAAATTCAATTTTTACAAAGTTTAAGATACTCACAACCATATTAAATTCATTAAAATGATCAATAACTAAACCATTTTTAGACATCTTCATATTAAATAAGTTTTTCATGAAAAATATTTTATTAGAAGCAGAGGATTTCTCATATATCTTCCCTAATGCATTTATGAGACCTTCCTTGGTTTTCTCCTATGATTTATTAAATATGACCAAAGATGCAAGGCATAACTAGATGGTCCCAAGTGCTTTCCTATGAAGAAGCTCCCAAGCCTCATCTGATGTACCCACTGGTTGCTTTACATTTCCTCCCAACAGAGCATGGAGGTCCTTCTAATAGAAGTAATCCTCCATCTACATCTTCCATAGACCAAAGTTTAGTCTATTGAAATTTTCAACCTTTGATCTACTAATATCAGTCATAACTCCCACTTAAACTAATAACCTTTCCTGTGATTCAACCTAAAGCTCTAATATCAATTATTAGGAATAAAATACAAATTAATGTAGAACAATTTCACATAATCATAATAACAAGAGCTATGAATAGAGATACATAAATAAGAGAAATTAAAATGCACAATAAGAAGACATGATTTAACATGGTTCACCCAATGTGGGCTACATCCACCAAGAAACACTTGATTAGATTTTATTACAATCCAACAAGAGTATAATCTAATCTCATATTAGTCTTTTCATAATTACAATGCACAAATATTGTTTGGAGTTGCATTCAACAAACTCTCCTAAATTCACACACTCTATTCACGTTCTCAAACCTCAGTTTTACTGATGTATTACCTACTACACCAATAAGTAACTAACATAGCACTTTTACAAAATAATGGGTACCAAAACCATGGGTAAATTCAACATATAACAGTTCCCCATTAATCATGGGTGATGACACCACACATATACAAGTATAGATAAACCACATATCTATACTTTCAAAAAAAAGAGCTCCAAAAAATTAAGATTGAATAGTACATTTTAATGTACAGTATTTAAAATACATTATAATGTGGAAATAGGCTCCACAACATAACAAAATAGTCAAGGCCAAAAAAATTTGGGTAAAGAAAAAATAATAAACCAAGGATGGGGGTAGGAGACAATCCCTAGAGGCTATAATTCTAATTAAACAACATTTTTGTCACTATCAAGGATTTAATGAAGACTTGTTCTAAGCCTCAGACAAGTTAGATGTTCCAAGCATCCTTACCAATAGACATCCAACTCTAGGGATGTGGCCAATTATCAAGGATATCCATGACTTCATTACTTTCATGGGGGAATAGTGAATTTAAAAGGCTTCGAATTGAACCAAGTGTCAAAAATCTCAAATCACTTTCTTGATCTGCCAATTACTCATTTGACCTTGTGAGTTTAGATTTGTAGCCAATTTCCACCACCAACCTCGCCACATGATGAATCTTAACCCAAGTTTACCCATGCCAAATTTATATTGTTTTCACTAATTTATTTGAAACCAATTAGTCCAAGGCCTCAATTGAAATAATAGATCATATTGCCTTGAACATCCTAATATCATCCCCCATCCCTATCCTTACCTAGAATGTTACTAGAGGCTTTGAAAACATTCAATTTGACATAGGGATGAATAGGAGTCCATCTTACAATCTTAGTTTTATTATTATAAATCCCATTATTTGGAAAAACATATCACCATTTTTTCATATGGTATGTCTTCAACATTTTATCTTCATTTAAATAATTATTTTTTGATTAATAAAATATGGATTTATAAAGCTCTTCTAAAATTTATAGTGATTAATTTATGATGTAACATTTTTCTATATGGATGATAAAATAGCTTTTGGTGTATAATATTTTGAATGAAACAATGTTTCTCAAGTGATGGATGTATTTATTGTATGGAAATGACTACAAATGTGTCAGGATTTGAAACATATTATAAAAAATTATTTATATAGAACAATTCTTGCAATTCCATTCCTTGATTTCAGATTGATTTATTTAAATAGTTTGATATTTTCTAATAGGTATTTATGAGAATGAGTTAATTTCTTAAAATCTTTGATGTTCCTGGTTATTTTCATAATTATTTGATTTTATTGAATTTTTTTTACGCAAACTTGCCCTTGAAAATAGCTTTTCTTCTATGTTGACTTGATATTAAAATATGTTGTTGCATTTTTCTTGAAATCATTTAATGTTGAATCTCTTGTACACCTAATGTTTATTTTATTTGTTTTCTTAGAATATGGGTTTGTGGTTGTTTTTTAGTAACTAAAAATTTTAACAGCAATCTCTTTCAAAATTTATGTAATTATAGTGCAAAAGGATGAGTTGAAATGATAATGTAGCTTTAGACATTCACTATTTTGAATGAAACAGGACTTTAGTGAAATATGTATAAAAGATTGTGACTCATATAGGTTTTGAAACATTTTGTAAGTATATGTTTGTTTAGATCAAGCTCATAATCCTATGCACCATGTTTTGGTCTCAAATCTTTATATAGGTCAATGTTTTTTGAATAATTTGAACTATTTGTATGATTTTAAACTATGAGATGAATTATCACTATTTATATGATCTTTCAATTTTATTGTATACTTTAGAATCTATTTATATCAAATATTAAAATAAATATGATACCATCATTAAATGTTTAATTTCTTTCTAAAGCATGTGTTTTTGTATTTTGTACAAGTAAAAGTGTAAAATAGAGACGCATGGTCCTCATATTTTTAGACTTCTCTATTTATTTTGGTAGATTCTCTTGTATCATAATTAGCTTGATTAGGTCATTGATATACCTTTTAGTAACATCAATTTGAATAATCATTTTAGAAAACTCTACTAATTGAATTCTTCCATTGCATCTCTTACCAAAAGATTAAAAGATGAAATTATATGAAGGTTGTTGCTACTTGCTAAATCAAGAACTAGAATAAGATTTTTTAGAGAAATATACCCTATGCCAAAATACTTACTTTTTAAAATAGGGTCTAGATTTCCAATCTCTTATAGACCTACATAATTTATTTTTACTGCTTAACTAATATGTAAGATAAACTCTAATATTCTGAGTAAATTTGATCAGCAAAAGCAATGAATCCTTAAATAGTTAGGTCCACTTAAAAATGTTTCTCCATAATCAACATGAAAATTATCATCATTTACAAGGTGTCTAAAATACGTAGGGTTTTCCCATATATGTATATTTTTTATAAATAGTAAACAATGATCAAAACCTTTGCATAAATTTTCTTCTTAATGAATTGTCTGGCAATTCTCTATATCTCCTCCACAAAAACAAATATGCATCTTCAAAGATGAAAACTCACAACCTATATGCATCTCAATCTTAGCCACTAATAATGAGAATTTATGTCATTAATATATGCATTTATTTGAATCTAAACCATCACTATACTTTGGTTGTGAAAGATTAGCTTTTTATGGATATCTCACTAATTTTTTTTCAAAGGAAACTATAGCTAAGTGAGATATTGATTCTATCTTATAGCCTCTGATATAGGATAGGTTCAACAAATATTCCTTCCTAGTCACACATTTTAAAGGCAACAACATACCCTTCTCGACTTTCATATTTGGTCCAAATATTTTCACTGAGCAGAGGCCATTTCCAAAACTAGGCTTCCAAATTTTCAATAGGGCATTAACAAAACAATTGTTAGATACCTCAACATTGTGATTGTAATCAAACCCAAAAAATATATGCATGTTAAAAGCCTACATATTTTCAATGCATGATGATTTTAATCAAACACAAATAATCTAGGGTTTTATGTTATATTTGGGGATCTCTACTTAGTGCCTCACAACTAGTTGTATTCTTGTTTTTTCATCTTCTTTAGTGATGTTTTCCTTCAAAAGAGTTATATTGGTATTTTTCAAATATATCAGCAAATGCTATTTTCTTTATTAGTTTTTAATTAAATAAAAAATCAAAGTTTTCAATGTTTCTCCAAGAGATCAATATGTTATGTTGTTTGTTTCAGATACATTACTAGTCAGGTTTTCTCCTCGATGGCCCATATGCAAACATTTATCAAATCCTTTTTCCTTATTTTTAGAAGAGGTGAACAAGAAGTTCCAGATATATGAGATGTGTTATAAGAGAGCATAGTGAAGGAGAATTCTATGGAATCACATAAATGACTACTTATAAATCACTAGGCTACATCTTTTCACATTTTGTAAAAGCATTTATGATAGTGCAGGAAAATAAGTCACATATGATTGACCTATTGGGCACCCTAAAAGAACCTCCTATAACTAATATTCATCAAAATTTTCACAACATAATAATCTGATGCATGTGATAGAAACATGGATTTGGGAGCATAAGTTATGATCCAAAAATCCTTTTACTAGTTCCCTATAGATTAAACTTGAAATTTATACAATATAATAGGGAAAAAAGAACATAACAGGGAGTAAAATAAGGAGGGAACTTGGGTTTTAAAGCCTCACATTTTATTCATTGGTATGATTACCTCCCTCATCCAATTCATTATCATATATCTAAACAACATTCTTGATCCAAGGAGAGCCATCAAATATCCTTGCATGCTTCTTTGTGGCTCATAAGTGGAATTCTCATGAAATATCCAATAAAAAAAGATGTAGATTTTGTTTTCAATGGCTAAGGTTTTACTTATTATGTGATCATTAATCCTAATAAGTAAGGGATTATTCATTAAAGTTGAGTGTGAATGCTTGTGAAAAAATAGTACTACAACAAAAATACATATTTCAATATCAACATTGAGATTGAGAACTAATATGAGAGCATTTTAATGTAATCATGAATTGAAAATTTGATATGAGCATTGTGAGTAAATTATAGTCTAATAAGAGAATTATAATGCAATCAACTATAATAGAATCAAGGTCAACATTGTGAGCGAATAGCCATGTATAAACACACTACCAAACTAGTAGTAAGAGATTCAATACCTGATCAATTACTATCAAAAAATTGTATTAAAAATTTATCCATCAATCGGTTGGAATAAATTTAATGTGAACATTATGAGCCAAAACCACCATAAGATCATTATATAACAACCAAAAATAAGAGATTCAACATCAACATTATGATAAAGGAACATTTTGAGAGCTTTACATTGTAATAAAGAGTTTGAACATCAATATCACAAGTGAGAAACATTTGTAAGAACATTATTTTGCAACCAACACTAAATATATAATGCTTAATTTTGGGTAGGGAGCCTCCACAAGAGAATTATATTGTAACCAATAGTAAGAGATTCATCATCAATGTTATGGGCTAGAACCCATGTAAGAGCCTTTTACCACTTCCAAATAAAATATAATATTTAACATCAACATAAGGATACCATAAGGCACAAAAACACCTCAAAGAGTATCATACCATGACCTACATGAAGATATTGTGTTAATAATATGTGTGATAAGCAGAGTATTATACTTCCATAAAGGGCAACTAACATAAGAGATGCAACATAATATTACTAGCTAGAGTAAATGTAAGAACATTATACTAAATTTGACAATAAGAGATTCAATGGAAACATTATGAGTGATAAAACCTATAAGAACATTATTTGCAACTATAAATTTTAATGCAAGAGCATTATGCACAATCAACAAGAAGTCATTAAATGCCATTGTATAGAAAGTGACAACCATTATTAGCTTTTTAAATTCAACATTATTAATGAAAACTTTGTTAAAATCATTGTGAGTGAGAATCCATGCATGAACTTAATACCAAAACAAACAACATGCATTTCAATTATAACATTAAAAGGATGATTTCTTGAAAGAACATAAAGAAGCAACATGCTGAGAGAGAAGGCTTGTAAGATTATTATATCACAATATTAGGAGTGGGAAGCCCCATTATAGCATTATACCAATACTAGAAGGAATAGATTCAACATTAACATTTTGAGTATAACCATCTATAATAAGAGAATTATATTTCAGCCATTAGTAAGAGATATAACATTTCTCATATATGTCATCAGTATAACGCTCTTACAAGGGTTTTTCCAAGCATAAAATCCTATATGAGAATTAGTAAAATAAATTTGGTGCATGATACCTGTTGTTCCCAAAATATGTCACTCATTTTGGGACAACATGTGAACTATTTTGGTTCAACAGACCAAAATCCTCTCTTCCCTTTTCAAAGTTTGTTTTGAGGATTCAAATTCTCCATTATTCAAGATTTTTTAGATTTCTATGGACTCTGTAGGCTTGAATCTACGGACTCTGCAGGCTTGAATCTACGGACTCTGCAGGCTTAAACCAAACAGGTTCAACGAGTTCAACGGCCTCATCAAGAAAATTCTCTCAAAGGAGCAAATTTCTAGCACTTAGGCATTCTCAGGATTGGTTCAACGCCTTGGTTCAATCAAAAATGTTCATTGACAAGCTTCTAATCAAGGATTGAACCATTGAATTATTGAACCGTTGAACCTTGAACCAAATAGGTTCAATGGGTTCAACAAGTTCAAAGGTTCAACGTCGTTAGCAAGCTTAAAGAGTTAAGCGCTTTGTCAAAAGTTCATCAAGTTCAACTGCTTCAAGGTTCAACGGCTTCACAACACTTAGCAAAAAGAAGAAGGCTTGAACCGTTGAACCTTGAACCATTTTGGTTCAAGGGTCCAACGAGTTCAATGGTTTAATAGGTTCAACGTGTGGTTGGTTCAAGCAGTCAAAAGACTTAGCCAAAATGAAGGATTCTGATAAAGAGATTGAACCATTGAACCAACAAGGTTCAATCAGTCAGTTCAATCAGTTGGTTCAAGGGATTGCCCTAAAGCTGAAGGAACAAGTGCCCTTGCAGAGGGAAGTGAACTAGAGACAAGTGCCCTTGCAGAGGGTAGGGAACATGGGTTCAAAGGATCAAAAAGTGACTAAGGCTAAAAGGGAACATTTCTTTCAAACTTTTTGTCTGATGAAATTACTAAGTGAAAGAACTATAAGAATTCCTTCAAGAAAATTTTCCTCGAAAAAGTAGATAAGGGAAAGGTGAATTCCTTCAAACAAAAAGTCTAGAGAAATTCCTTCAGACTTTTATCTGAAGGAATTCCTTCAAAATTTTGTCTAAAGGAATTCACCCGAAAGGAAAAGCAAAAGCTCAGTGGAAAAACAAGGCAAGGAAGATTTCCTTTGAACAAATTGTCCGAAGGAAATGAAGGATGAATTCTGCCCGAAGAAATTAAAGCCTGCCGAAGGAATTAAAGCCTGAATAAATTAAATCCTACCAAAGGAATTAAAGCTCGAAGGACCCCGAAAGGTAGGTACCCTTGCGGAGGGCTCTTGGCACCAACAAAATGGACCTTTCTCAAAGACCCAAAGGGACACCTTCCCTTCGGGGTGTTCCAAAGGCTTGTTATAGACAAAGGAAAAGCTTCAAAAAAGACTTAGACGAAAAGGAGACTTCAAAGGACAAGGATTGAGCCATTGAACCTTAAACCAAATGGTTCAATGGGTTCAAGGGTTCAAAGGTTCAAACATTTCAAGGCTTCAAAGGGACTTAGAAGAATGAACCAATGAACCGATTGAACCTTGAACCAAAAGAGTTCAAAGTTCAATGGTTCATAGGTTCAAGCAGTTCAAAGATAGCCCCAAACAAAGGAAGAACATGGATGATTCTAGAGACCAATTCAAAGGATGGTTCAACCAGACAAAGTAAAGAAATGAATGAACAAAGGCAGTGATTAAACCAGGAAGTTGAAAAAGATCATCTGAACCATTGAACCAATGAACTTTCATAGGTTCAAAGGTTCATGGTTCAATATGGTTCAAACAGACAAAAACCATTGACGGCCCCACAGACGTCAAATTTAAGGTAATGGAATATCCGTTAGTTTTTGAATATGGTGCAGAACTTGAAAAAATAAACCAAGTGACTAGCTAAAAAGAGAACCCAAGAGCTCAAATTGCTATAGGGAAGAGAAGAAAAATACAAAAAGATCAAAAATATCTATAAGGGATTTATTTCCAATAGGTGAAATAGTTCACCAAGTAGTCATCTGAACATGCTAAACTAAGGACGTAGCCTATTTTTCTTCCATGAAGTAAAGGCAAAATGGACAGCTGCGTAAACATCAGGAAAATGATAAGACAACTCATGCTAAGGAGGAGACATATGAAATGAATTGGCATGCCACAGTTAAGGCCAATACACTGTTCCAAGCATGGTCCATCAATAGAATTGAAAGTGCATTGAAGGCATTGACCGTAGCATGGGCTGTTTCATGGAAAGAAGTGTCAAGCATTTCTTGGCTGATATACATTATAATCTCTTGTCTTATGCAAAGAATATATTTTCATTATGGAAGTAAAAATCTGCCTAAATTGAAAGGCGAATACTGAGACTTTGAGCTCAAATTGTTGTTCATATTATTTATTTGAGTGAGAAAGCAAATTACTTGTAGAATTTGTGTTGTTATAGCTTGTGTCATTTTAGGAGATTGTTCTTATGTCTGTCTTCTGGATGCATTCTTGTTTATTTAATCCAATAAGCAAAACTAGTGGGAGTAATCCAGAAGATGTCCTAAAGTCAATTACTTTCAGACTTTGCATTGTCATAGTTGTCTTCAGTGTGTTTTGTGTTCTTTCTGTGTAAAGGGTCTTGAGATGACTTTGTGCCCCCATTACCCTTCATATTTCACTCTTTGGGCAGCTGAGGTGAATACATTGTGCTTCACCTCATTCTGCTAGTTACTACACTTTTGTTACCAGTTATTTGTTACTACCTGATAGAACTCATGTTGTTTCCTGCAAGATCACTTTTGAAAGAAGAGAAGTGCCTTTAGTGTTTTCACCAGGATTTTCTCCTTTGTTTGTGAACATCATCTTTGAAAAAAGAGAGATGGATGGTGTTGTCCTACCCCTGAGTGTTATTTTCTGCTTATAGATATAGTATATAGCCCATCATATTTAACAAGGAACCTCTCCTTAATGAGAGGAGAGATTTGTCCCCTTTTGATGTAGTAAACCTACACATTTGGCTGACTAATCTCCCTTGCTGTGGTTGATAAGAACTATTTTGCTCATCAATTAGCTGATTGACAAAATATTCACCCAAAAATACCCAAACTTTTGCAAGCCTACTAGAGGAATGCTTTCCATTTACCTTAAATGTTTTTCAAGCTACACCCAATAATGAGAGATTAATTGTCATAAAGAGTGTGAACTTATATTAAAACATTTCACTATTATGAGCAATTGGAGATTGAGCTATAAAATAGCTAATGATAACCCTCATGAGAGGATTATACTACAAAGGAGAATGATATTTATGGTCATCAATACTACCAACTAATAGTAAGATATTCAAAGTAAATATTTTGAGTAATATCCTCCGTAAGAGCACTATACCAAAACCAACACTAAAACGTTCAATGTTAAAATTAAGAATGGAAACCCTTGTGGGAGTATAATACTACTTGTTGTAAGATATTAAAGATTAAAATTACATGCAAAAATATGCCTAAAACCATTCAACTCAACCAATAGCTAGAGATTCAATGTTAACATTACCAGCATTGATTAAATGCACTATTCCTTTTGAGATAATATTTTATAAATATATATTTTCACTTAAAAATAATAATAAAATATAATTGATACATGGTTTACTTTAGAGTTCTAGATTTAAAATAATGTAATGTAAATTCTTAAGGGGTTTCTCCCTTGATTAGAGAGATGACAAGGGTTTTCATCCTTGAAATCTGATTCTACAATTAAGGGGTTTCATCCTTAAAAGTAATGAAATTTTTTTGCTAGTACATGGTTATATATTTTAATACATTATTGAATGATTCATCATTCCTACCAAATTTTTAATATTAATACCTTCATAGACTTCCATCAAATGGCATGTCTTCTCCAAAGGTAGCAACCATTTATCTAATGAATGTTGGTTAAATTGACTAAAACATAACTAACATCTATTTGAGTAATTAATGAATGTTGGTTTAAGTATGGTGATTACTCCTTTAAGTTTGGAAATAATAAACTAATAGTGATTAATTAATTAGTGAGTACCTATTGTAATTCTTGTAAGTACTGTGTGATTTTCCTTTATCGACTACTGGTTATGATTTACCTTTGTTAGTGGATGATTGCGATTTTCCCTTCATTGGTTGCTATGTGATTATTAAAGGTGGAGTTTGGGGATATTACAGACCTCCCTTTCTCAAATTGATTGTCCTCAAGAAATTACAAATTAGGATGTTCAAGATTGATTGATCCTTCCCATGTGCCACCTTTTGTTGGCAATCTATGAGTAGAAGAATCGTAAGAACTAAATATGATCAAATACCATATGATATCATCATTATCATTGGGAACCACCAAAATGTTAGAAGTTTTTGTATACTTTTTCCATGAGAAAATCTCATGAATAATCAATATTCTATAATCTTTAATTTTCTCATTTTTAGTCAACAATGAAGGTTATTAATAAATATATAAATAGCTAATTTTAATTTAGAGGTAGATGTCATCATCCTATACATGTCCAGTAGTCATGTACTCATTCTTACTCAAACACTCTAAGTCATTCCTTATGATAGAGTACCAATTACATGTAAAAATTTCATGGAATGCAAACACATATCCTTTAGTATCCCTACGTTGATCCAAGTTTTTCTCTCTTTCAAAGTTATATTAAATTGCAAATTAATAAATACATCCTTGCACATTCAACGTATCATTGTTCATTAGTATACGAAGTGAGGATATATTTGTAAACAACACATATGTGAGGATTTTGTATGGAAGTAATATTTTATCTACAATTTCTTCTTCAGATATCTCAACTTCACTGATATTATCATATTTGTAATCCCTTTATAGCCATGATATACCCAAATTCACAACTAATTCAATTTCATTAGAATATTGTTGCATCTTTGAAATCAAGGAAAATGCATATATTATCTTCTTTAGTAGGTCAAAATATTTTTTAGCCAAAGATCTCTCTAATATATTTGATATATAATCCTTTGCTTTGATTTGATTGGAACCATCTGTACTTAAGAACCCAAAATGTTTTTGTATTTCTTCTTTTTTCAAAAGAAAACTTGGGTATGACTCAAAGACATCACAGTTAGTATTACTTATATTTATTATTGCTTCACCAATAAGTGTTATTTCTAAATCAATTAACTCCTTATCTTTTAGTTCATGAAGTAGTGATGGTTCAATACCCATCTCTTCAAGCCTAAAAAAGCATAATTATTTATCACAGTACCAAAGTTTTGAGAATTGTTGAAGCTTCTTTTTATAAATCCTACACCAATTCTTGAAATCCTTCATCCAATTTCCCAAGGAGATCAAAAGGAAAACAAAAATATTTTTGGTCTCGTCAATATGTTCAATTCTATTTAGCAACCCATCAGTCCCAATCCTATAATTTTGGAAAAAATCATTAACAAACCCCAACACCAACACTTGTGGATCATAATGGGACATTTTAATAGGAATACTTTTACTAATGGCATTCACCAATCTTGCATCCAATGCAAATGGTACATTTTCCATTGAATCCCCCAACTACCAAACCAGGGTTGGACTTTGTTTCACATAAACACTCAAAAAATGAAATATATTTAAAGAAAATTCTATTGTATACCATTCACTATTGCAAAAGTGTAGATGAATCATGAGAGGATCATCAAAATAGAACCCTAAACCTGAGCTCACATGACCCTGAGCCATTGTACCCTTAATTTCCATTATCAGTGCAACAATCTCCAAGTTTGGAATCAGATTCATAAAGCACTATGGTAATATTCCTTCCAAAAGTGCACTATCATAATCACATGTGAGCAAGGCATTCTCACATTCTACCCTATCATCTCTAGCTAACCTTTGCACATAGAGTTATGATTTTTGTTGTAGCTACTCACCACCTTGGCTTATTTTATTAAGCTTAGTGCACTTATTTTGTTCAAATACTTGTACCATGTTGTTCAGTAATTTGGTCATGTAGTCAAAATTAATTCTCACTTGTTCAAGCTTCCCATTCAACTCAAAAAAAAATTCAATGAAGATTTGATCACCTTACTCTTCTAAATAAATATCTAGAAAAGAATCCTCTGACTTATAGGGTATTTCCAACTAAATCATATACCCTCCTATAATAATATTTATACATTCTAATTTAATGTTTTCTATTTTCATATCAAATTTTGATGCACTCTCTCTATTCTCTACCATCCAGGTGTTTATTTTTCCTTTTCCTTTCCAAAGATAGAAGTTATTCTATGTTGAGTCAAAGCAAAGAAGTGGTATATCGATGTCATTTTGGTATGTTTAAGGTGTAAAAATAATTTATAAAAGTCTGGTATCTCCTGGTGACAGCCTTAAAATTGAAAACTTTTTCCCATTTCCAAGATCCAATTCTACATCTAGACCATGCATGACACTTTTAGAATTATTAGTTAGTTTCCACCATTCACTAACATTTACTGGACTACTCTTTTATTTCATATCATTAAGTGTTATGGTCAAAAAAACCTTTCTAAGGTCTACATACATGTAATCTTTATCTCTACCTTTAAAAATAACATGACTACCGCTATGTTCATCTAATTCATCCATATTTGTCTCTAGATAATTACTTGATGAAACTGCAAACTCCCCCTTAAAAAGATTGGAAACCTAAACAGTTGGTAAAATCAATATCTCCTATTTTTAGGCCATGCATCTATTGAGGACGTTGATTCAATGTGATCAAAAATATGAGGTCTTGTCATAGGTAGCTTCCTTCTTGTAGTTTTATCAAGTAAATAAATGTCTTTAAAGTTGTATCAAGGGTTTTTAGGTCGTAATAAATGGTGCTGAAGGAATATTGTGTAGGTTGACTGCTAAATTTATTCTTTATATGATAATTTAATTTTTTAAAGAGCCTTGAAACATGAACAACTTTCACACCTTTCAAATCCTCTGACCACTCAAAGTAAGGTGGTGTTTCACTCTCTACATTAGACTTATCAGTGGTTATAGGTCATATACAAATCACATAATTTATGAATATGTGGTTCATGTAAAATCAAAAAGTATTTTCCTCATGTGAAGCCTTAGCACATAACACTTAAGATTTCATTCCCACTCTGTAATAAGTAACGATTCTCCCAAATGATAAACCATTGTCTATGTATGCATCTTCATAAATTTGAATATTAGAGACTACATGCATTTCACTTGAAGACTTTTTAGCTTCCTATCTAATTGTATTCCATTCATCATAATTTATTTCTTCTAATACCTCTTTGATCCCCTCCTATAGAAGAAGTAGGCATAAAATCAACTTCTAGTTCATCTTTTGATGTGGATGGTTGTGTTAAATTTGTATCTAATTCACAACCTTCATTGACTTATAGATTTTTCAAGCATACCTCTAAAATCTCTCCATGTTCAACATGTGAACTTCTTGTTTCTCTAGGATAGTCAAGCGATTCTAAAATAAAAAGTACACATGTAGTGTCTTATTTGTTATCCACAATACCATTGAAAGTCACTTCGGTATCCTTCAATAGGTGAGGTACATTTAATGGCTTTATGTCTTTTAGGTCATTAAGGTTATCTTCTTCATAGTGCCCTAATCCATTTCCTGACTCACTCAACTCCATAAAGTCTAAAAAAGAGATTTATTTTCAAATTTTTATTGAAAGAGTTTTGCATTGATCAAAATTTTCCATAATATTCTTGTGTAGTGACCCCATGGTTCATAGGCTAGCAAGAAAATAGCTTTGATACCACTATAATATCCCTAATCAGAATATTATATGATAATTTGGATTCTTCAGAATTACTTTTGAGATAATATTTTGTAAATATAGATTTGCACTTAAAAATAATAATTAAAATAATAAAATGAAATTTAATTTAGAGTTTCAAATTTTAAAAATAGAATGTAAATCCTCAAGGGGTTTCATCCTTGATTAGAGAGATGACAAGAGTTTCTATCCTTGAAATCCAATTCTACAATTAAGGGGTTTCATCCTTAAAAGTAATGTAAAGTTGTTGCTTGTACATGATTATATATTTGAATAAATGATTGAAAAACTCTTCCTTCCTACCATATGTTTAATATTAATACCTTCATAGCCTTTCATCAAATGACATGTCTTTTCCAAAGGTAGCGACCATTTGTCTAATGCATGTTATGTAAATTAACTAGAACATAACTAACAATGATTTGAGTAATTAATTTGAATGTTGGTTTAAGTATGGTGATTAATGATTTAAGTGTGGTGTTAATGAAATAGTAATGATTAATTAATTAGTGAGTGCCTATTGTAATTCCTATAAGTGTTGCATGATTTTCCATTATTAGTTACTGGCTATGATTTGCCTTTATTAGTGGTTAACTATGATTTTCCTTCATTGGTTGTTGTATGATTATTAAAGGTGTAATTTGGGGATATTATAGAGAGAATTATATTCCAACCAAAATTGAGAGTTTGAATGTGAATGTTAAGGATTAGATCCTTTAAGAGAATAATTTGTTGTAGCCAAGAATCAAAGGAGCACTATACAACAACAATAGAAAGAGATTCAATGCAAATATTATGACCAAGTTGGTGAAAGATGATTATATTGTAGTCAAAATTAAAGACTCAACGTCAATATTATGAGTGAAAATAACTCATAAGATAATTAAACCTCATTTTTTAGTTATAGGTTCATTGCAAACCATATGAGTGAGGACCCTATTAAGAGAGTTTTGAACGGATATCAAAATATTAGAGTTGTGAACCATCATAGGAGGCATTATATCACAGTCAATTAAAAGAGATTCAAAGGCAACATTACCAATTCTAATTCATGTAAAACCATTATATTGCAAGTAGAAATAAGAAATTCATTTTCATTATTGTAAAAGAGAATCTTGGTAAGAGCATTATAATACCACAACCAAGAGCAAGAGATTTGTCATCAAATTTCAAAAAGAATAATTCTAGCAACATTTTACAACCATTAATAAGTGGTTCTATCATCACCTTACCAACAATCAAAAATTGGAAATTCAAATTCAACATTTCAAGCAATAACCCAATATGTGCATAAATCACAATTAACATTGCAACGTTTAATGTCAACTCTAGGAAAGATATTAATAGACATAAATATTATACCAAGAATCAAATGAATTATTATGAGTGAGATTCCTTATTATTTCATTATAACCCACCCACCATAAGAATATTATACTAAAACTAACACTAAGATATTAACGATCATCAATATTCTTTAGAAAGTCATTGAAATTAAAGAGCCATTAAAATTGTATTGCACTACAATCAACATTAAGAGATTCAATGCCAACATTATTAGGTAAAACTCTCGTAGGAGCATTTTACCACATCAAGCAATAAGAGATTCAAAGTTAACATTGCAGTCAAGAACCTACATTTTAACATTATAATGCAACCAAGGGTAAGAGATTCAAAGTCAAAAATATACAAAACTAGAAATAATTAATTTATTTGAAACATTTTGAAGTAGGAACCTTATCTATTCATTTTATTGTAATAATCCCTTAAGATATTTATCATTAATATTATGGGTGAGAACCTCCATAATAACTTTATATAAAGGTAAAGGTATATTTTTAAGATAACCTCTAAGCAAGACACCAATTTTTTATATGATACCCTCCTTGTAGAACCCCACCAACGGATTGTTTTTATATTTACCTTGTATAATTTTCAATTTTTTACCTATTTAGGTTTCAACACTTTGGCTGAGCTTTTGATAAATCAAGCCTTTCTAATCCATCTATAAGCCAAGGTACCAAAAATAAGAGATACATTATCAACATAATGAAAAACCAACAATAAGTATTCAAGGTCAACATATGAGCAAGATCTCCTCATAGAGCCTTATACCAAAAATAATACTACTTGATACGCATTGATATTAGGAGTGATACCCATCACAAGAGCATTATATTTTAATGGAAAATAAGAGATTGAATGTTATCATCATGAATGATACTCTCTGAAAAACCTGAAAGAGATTCAATGTTGACATGATGAGATTGAACCACCATAAGAGCATCAGATTGTAACCAAAAGGAAGAAATTTATCACCAATAATTTTTATGAGAGCCTTAGAAAGCACATGATACTTCAAATGATCAGCAATAATAGTTCCAATCATAGTTTAAAAATGTGTGCTTGACAATCATTTGGTAACACAAAATTTTGACTCGAACTTAAGACTTGGCAATTACTCGATAACTTTATTGCTACTTTAAAATATATAAATTCATAAAATAAATTTATAATATTTCTAATCATAGTTTAAAAACTTGTGCTCAATAATCATTTGGTAACATAAAATTTTGATTCGAATTTGAAACATGGTACTTACTTGGTAGTTACTCGACAACTTTATTACTACTTAAAAATATATAAATTCATAATATAAATTTAAATAACATGTAAAAAATTAAAAAATTGTAAATGACATCCATTGGGCATAGGACTAATAAAAAAGAACCTTCTTTTTACATGGTTTTATTGACTAGTTTTTTAATCTCTAGAACTCGAAAGAGAGGGTTTGGTGATGGAAGCCTTTAGTGGGGTTAAGGGGAAATACCCCTTGCTAAGACCTGGGGCAACGATTTGGGTGTGGTCCCTATTAAGGTACAGGGTGGGGTCAAGGGATGGAACCCTTGAATCTAGGCATAATTTCCTTCAACTGTGGCCTTCAAATTCTTATTCATGTAATACGTTTTTTTTTATTACAAATTACAAACTACACAAGTACAAAGTACAAAATTTATTGTGATGTTTTTGATTAAAAACATCCTTTTTGATTAATCGCCAAGTTTTAAAATTATGGTTCCAACAACAAATAATTGCCAATAAAGGTCCATAAGTGGACTATACCACAACTATTAGTAAGAGGTTCATTGACAACATTTTGAATATGAACATTAATAAGATTATTTTAATACAAGTAGTAGTAAGAGCTTAAAGGTCAAATTACCTTTGGGAACCCACATTGCAAGTGAGAACTTCCATAAGAGCATTATACCACAGATTGAAATAAGAGACCTGGCATCAACCTTGTGAGAGTCAAACCCATCAAGAGGATTATATCACAACCATCAATTAGATATTCTAAATCAATGTGGTGAGAAAGATCCCTTGTAAGAGTAGTATATTATAATCAATAAGAAGATATTTTAACATAAACATTGCACAAAGTAGCATTCAAATTCACATTATATTGCAACCAGTAATAAGAGATTATACTATGACCAACAATTATGGTTATAATATCAACATCATGAGTGTGAAAGTAAGTGAGATAATTATAACTCAACCATTAGCAATTTGAGTGTCAATATTTAGTGTTGGAAACTTTGTAAGAGAATTTTACCACAAGTAGTAGGATGTTCGATTTGATATTGATAGTGAAAGATTTAAGAGTATTTTCCTAACATTTAGGAAGAGATGTAAAGTCAATATTCAAAGCAATAACTTCAGTAAGATCATTGTATTTAAATAAGATATGAGATAAAACCTCAATTTTAGAAGAGATTACCCTCATAAGGTTATTATATCAATTTATATTAGATGTTGACTTTATTAATGAGAATCCCCATAAAACATACCACAACCAAGAGTACGAGATTCTACATCAACATGATGAGAAATAGGCTCATAAGCACATTATGGTACAACCATCATTGATAATACATTCAACTTGAACATTGCAAGTACAAATTTTGAGCATTATACATTAGTTGCATTAGTAAGAAATGCATCGTAAAAATTATGAGTAAAATCTACTTTGCTCTTAGATGTAAAGGATTCATGAATAATTTTATGATGAGAACCTATGTGTTAAGAGTGTTTTACCACATTTGGTATTAAAAAATCCAATGTCAATATTGCAAGTGAGAACCTATAAAAGAGAATTATATTACAAACAAAGGCAAGAGGTTACACTATAACCATGATAGAATATTTGATAAAACATTAAATATGTGAATCTTCCAATGAGAATTATAATGTAACTAGTAATAAGAGATTCAACGTCAACATTCTTAGCATGAATTTGTGTAAGAAAATTTCACCACAACCAACAAAAAGCAGCAAAACATTAACATTTCTAATGAGAAGCTCCATAATAATTTTATACAATAATCAATGGTAATGGATTCACTATCAACATTATGAGCATGAATAGCCTAAATAGCATTTTAGCAGAACCAACAGTTAGATATTCAACTATAATATTACTTGTGAGAACCTGTCTAAAGGTATTATACCTCTGATAGTAATAAGGCATTGATGTAGCTAGTAGTTCAGCACAATATTTTGACAAAATACCAAACAATTAATGGCCACAATGTTGGGGTATAAGTCCTTAATTGTTGATTAAAATTAGTAGCATTACTCCATTGAAAAAGCTAGGCTCACACCTTGTACCAACAAAATGGTTTCTTAAGCATACATTTTACCAGAAAAGCTTGACTTGCAAAAATGTTCTGAAGGGCTTCAAAATTCTGATATAAGTTTTTTAGGAAACTATGAAATTTATTATTAAAAAAAACTTACATTTTGAGAGTTTCAGGCAACAAAAATTCCTCTCAAATTCTAGGGGAAACTCTTGCTACATGTATTTTCAAATCCCAATAGAAGTGTTTTTTTCTATATTTAGTCTCTTCATTTCCTTCTAAAAATAGTTATAAAGGAATAGTCAAATAGATGTAAAAATTAGAGAGGCAAATAGTAGTTTTCAGAGGAGTATATCTTAAATATCATTACCCTTTTGTAATATTGTAGAAGATAGAAAACATTAGATGGTCATAGCTTTACATATGTTCTCCATATTGCTACCTTATTTAAATTATGTAATAAACTAGGAGAAGTAGATTGCATATCTTCTCATAGATACCTGAGCATACTCATATCATTGAAGTAGCAAATGTTTTTATTCAAAAATTATTTTTTTATGTATATTTTTATTTCCAAAATTCTTGGTTCATTTAGTAACAATTTTGCAATTATTTATCTTCTACAATTGTTGTGACTATTCCCTTCATTTATTGTAAGACATTCAAGTGTCAAAAATTTACTATGTTTTTCACATAATTCTTAATCCAACCTAAATCACATTAACAAGATTAATATTGCAAACACTAACAATGAATGATTTAACGTCACTGAATCTGAAACCCCATAAGAGCATCTATGCTAAAGATTCAAAATCATTATGAAAGAACATTATACCTCAACCAATAGTAAGATATATAATGGGAGAGTGTAAGTGATAATCTTCATAAGAGCATGATACCATAAGAGCATTATATTTCAACCAAAAAATAAAAATTCAACTTCAATATTACATGAAGAGAGGTTTTGAAAGTGCATTATATTACTATTTTAAAAAATGCAATCGCAACATTATGAGGGTGAATGATGCATTTTATTGCAATAAGAAGTAAGAGATTCAATGTTAACATTATGAGTGAGAACCACCAGAATACAATTATAGTTCAAAAAATGGTAAGTGTTTCAATGTCAACACTACAAGCAACCAATAATAAGGAATTGAAATTCAACATTATGAACATATTCTCCCATCACATTTTAACACAACCAAAATTAAATCAATACACACCAACATTTGGAGTGATACCCATTGCAAGAGCACTATATTGCAATTGTCAAAAAGAGATTGAATGTCGGTATTATGACTGAAAATCTTCTTTAGAAAATTATACCTAAAGCAACTGAAATGGATTCAATGACAATGTTATGGGAAAGAGCCACCATAAGAGCATCATGTTGTAAATAATTAGAAGAAATCAATACCACTATTACATGAGTCTTCATGAGCACATGATATTGCAGCCAACAATCAACACTAATATTATTTCAAGCAGTTTTAAAGGATTCCAATTTATTTTTTCACAAGCAATTATACATTAATATTATGATGACAATGTGTATAAGAGCATTATACTACTTAAAATTGTAAGAAATCCAATGACAACATTACAATTGAGATCCCATAAAAGTGAATTCTACCAAAAAAAAAAAAAAACAAGAGCTTATATTACAACGAATAGTAGGAGCTTTAGAAACAATATTATAAGTGTAAATCTTGTTATAAGAGCTATAATGTATCTAATAACAAGATATTGAACATCAGGAATAATGGTATGAATTCTTGTAAGAGCATTTTACCACAAATAACAAAAAGCAGTTGAACATTAAAACTCTAATGAGATTGCCCATTAAAGCTTTATATAATAACTCATGGTATATGGATTCACTATTAACCTATGTTCTACGTAGACATGTCCCGATGTGTACTCTAGTATTATTCTATTTTAATATTCAAATATCATTTATAGGATTTTTGGAGTACTTCTAGAAGTCCCATATTTGTGTTCCCACATTTCCCCATACAACCTTGAAAAGGGGACTTGGTGGAACATAACTATCAACCTTTTGAGAATACCTACCTCAAGGAGCATTTAAATACAAGCAATAGTAAGATATTAAACGATGACATTAATTGAGGAAGCTTGTGTAAGAGAATATAACTTACACTATACTTTCATATTTTTTTAATTAATTGTATATTTTTGAAGTATGGGCCTGAAAAATAGCTTCTCTTCTATGTTAATTAGGGTGAGTTTTTTTTTTTCAAATCATCATTTAGTGTTAAACCTCTTTGAGACTTAATTTTGATTTGTTGATGTATTTCAATATAGTTTTCTCTTTTGTTGTAGCTTTGTATATTATTTTTAATGAAATAGGGCTCTAGTGTAGAATGTACAAGAACTTTGACCAATGTAGGGTTTGAAACATTTTGTAAATAATTGTTGGTTTAGATCAATTTCCTAAATCTAATGGTTTTGATATTGAATATTTAAATAGATTAATATTTTAAATGAATCTAAAATTCTTATAAGATTCCAAAATATTAGATGAAACTAGGCCACTTATATGATTTTAATTTTATTATATATTTAAAATCTGCATACATCAAATTTTATAATAAAAATAGATGGGTCTATTGCTAAATGTTGAAGCTATTCCACAAGTAAAACTCTAAAAGCTAAAGACACATAGTGCACTTATTGGCTATTCATAGGGTCATCAGATTTCTAGACTTTGGTAAAGACCTTGGATCATAATCAAATTGATCAGTTCAAGAAACCTGGTCATCTATATCCATTTTCATAACATGAAGTTGAACAATATTTTTAAAATACCTAGCCAATTGAATTCATCTCTTGCCAAAAACTTAAAAAAAGATAATCTATGAAGTGCAACATTAGATATGGCTTGTTGAAATAAAAAGTTAAATAAAATAATATCCAATTAAATGTTGTAAGGCCTAGGTGTGCCTACATGGTTTTGTTTTACTGTTAAGTTTATAGCTAACCTAAGGATGTCATAGTAGCAGGAATACTTTAATTTAATCATGAACTCATGTTTATTGCCATTACTTATTACACTATTTTAAAATATTTCTTAACTAAATATTTCAATTCTTATTTTTCTTGATAAATGTTGTTATAGAAACATAATCATTGTTTTTTTGAAAAAAGAGAAAACATACCATATAGAGAAAATCATGAAATGATAATAACAAATTATAACTGTGTTGTTACATGTGAATAAGAAGTTGAGCAATAAAGTTTCTATCTATGAACACCATATTAAACTATCCAAATGCTCAATATCAACAACATAACTAAGAACCATAGTTTAAAAACTTATACTCAACAATTACTCTTTAACTCAAAATATTGACCCATATTTGGGGCTCAACAATTACTTGACAAATTTATTGCTCCATATGTGTGTGTGTGTGTGTGTGTGTGTGTGTGTTGAAATAACATGTTAAAGACAAAAATTGAAATGAATATATAGAACATAATTATGTTTTCTATTACTTTTTGACTAAATAAGAGTACAATGCTCAATTTTTAAACAAAAAAAAATACAATGCTCATAAACTAGTCATCAATACACCATAAAATCATCTCCAATTCCTTTATTATACCCTATAAATGGAAGGTAAAGATTCCTCATTTATAACATCATCTGTAAACATATCATCTATATTATCACCAACCTCTCCCAATGGATCTACTTCCCTATTGTTATCACTTATTCTATTTTCCTATCCAAATTTATGGCATACTCCTAAGTAAACATGGGCTCCTGTTGTGCATCCTCACACTCAACAATCTAATGTGCATATGGATCAATATCATCCAAGTCAATTGCTTTATGGCTATCTTTCCCTTACACATGTCTCACATGAATACAAATATTTTACCACATAAAGATAAGGTCATTAAGGTATTGTTTTGTTAGCATGTTGAGTTTCTTTGTGTGAATGGCCCCAAACATGCTCCAATTTCATTCACAACCAAAAGTGTTATATGGCTGGGACAAAATGTAGATGGCTAAATTCTTAATATTTGGTGTTTTTTCATAAATTTTCTTACCTTGAATTTGCAAATAATAAATTTATAACTAAGCATGCATTTATAAAGAAGTAACAAGACTATAATCAAATTATTTTTGTACCTAGTTGATGGGTCATTCTCCTTCAAATGCAAAGAGGTGAATAAAAGAGCCTCTTCTCTATATTATTATAAATATTGATCTCATCTACATTTATGTCTCTAGTGGCTTTGATGCAGAGGTTCCTTAACAAAAGTCTCAAGTTGGAGTTCTTTCCCAAACACTCTAGGCTTTTAACCCTTCCTACTAGCCCTATTTTCCCTATTTTCTTAATTGTATGGAAAAATTAAAATGATTTAGGAGAAACCAAAAGTATTTATAGACACCCTCTATGGAGACCCACTTTTGTACCAAATTTCAAGGTCTAAGTCCACCTATAAACCCACTTTCTAACTACTAGCCTTCCCCAATTAGGCCTCCTCAAGCCCAAACAAAAGATAGTTCATAAAAATCCATACCAATGAGTTTTTACACATTTGAAACCATATGATTAAATTAAATCACATTAAATAATACTATGTTACAAGATTTTGGTAAATTTTGACAATTAGAAAAATAATTATGGATATAACCCTAGTTTATGGCTTTTAGAGTTCTGTCACCACCTTAGAGATAACAAAATTCAAATGTGAACGTTTTGATGGGTTTAAAAGATCCAAAATAGGTTTATTTGGTCTATCTCAGCATTTTTTAAGTCCCCAAAACTTTATAAGCACACTTTTAATCCACTGTCTTAGATTTCTAACTCAAAATGCATCTGACTTTGTATGCAAAATGTTGGTTTACATGTATGTACTTCTCTAAGGATACACAATGCATAGTGCAATGGATTAAAAGATTAAAATAATCTTGAAACACTTTCAAATAATTTACCTTAATATTTCAAAGTACCATAAATTCAATTCAATGTTCATCCCTTCCCTTAGAACAAACACACAGTCTGATCACCTAAAACTTGCTACAGGAAAACAGGGTTGGTTATATAGATGCATGTAAGTCAAAGGGATTATTTATTATTTATATATATTTTAACCTTAAATAAGACAAATTACACCTTTAGTAACATTTTTTAACCATTTTCTAATTCCTTTCATTAATCAACAAAACATGAACAATTTCAAATAATAGCCATTAACAACCCAACAGGGGTTTGTGTGTGAATTTACAAAAGAGGGGTTCCTCTTTTTTTTTCCTTTGAATTATTCTATCCAAAAATCATGCATCTAACTTCCTTTGTCATTCTTCATGTTATTTTTCTTTGATTTCATCCCATGACTCAAACATTTCATCATCATATTCATCATTTACAACTAGCCTACCTTTTCATGTGTGATGGAAAGAAAACACTCTCTTTCTCACATCACAGCCATTCCATTGACTCTTTTGACTCTTCATGAGCTTCACCATGAGATCAATTTATGGAATACAACATAGAGGTGTATTTGAGTTCAAAAACATTAACCAAATTGACAAAAGAAGTGTTGAAGATGAATTAGAGAAATCGTTACTAGTAGCTGAAAAGGAGTTGAGAAAGAGAAAGTGGAAAAAGAAAGTAAAGAATAGGATGAAGATGACCATGAGGAGAAGATCTGAGAGAGAAGACCATGAGAAGATAAATAAGGAAGGAAGTAAAATCAAATAAAGTGAAGAATAATTGGAAAAAAAGGAAGAAGACTAATGAGATGGCTTCTATTTTTCCCCCTCCTGGGGAGTATGATGCAAGATCATCAACTTCATAGATCAAATTTTCATTATTAAATGGTCTAGAACATGCTAAGATGTCCATGGTAGGTCCTAAAGGTTATAGGATCTCCTGAAGAGGTCTAGGATTTGAATAGGAGGTTTTCCCTCCAAAACTATAGTTGAATTTTTAAATGTAAGAACTTGTTCAAAAGTAATCCTAGAGGTCTTGAGTGATGTTTAAAGGTTGGATAGTGGTCTAATATGTCATATAAAGGTGACATTATCCATAACCTAAGATTTTAGAATAAATGAGTATGTTCTTGTTTCATAACCTCCAATTATCCAACATGAGAGTTGGTGCATGAAGATAGGAGGGTTCTTTGCATGGCATATAATATCAAAAAAAATTGCATATAAGTGTAGAGGGAGGAAGAGATAATATAGGAAGGAGGAGAGAGCTCCAAGAAAAGAGATATAGAGCAAGAAAGACAAAATGTGAATCCTTCAAGAAATGTAATGTCCAAGAAAGGACTGTGTATTGAATATAATTGATGTATGTGAAGTGAATAGAGTTGGTTTGTATCTTTACTCTCTTATTTTAATGTATATGAGTGAGCTAGTTTCTTTTTGTTTTGTAACTAGCCCTTGAGGCCATGAATCTATTCATATTGGTGTGTAACTGCAAGTTTGAGTGGACTGTATAATATAGTTAAGAAGGACAGACTAAGAGTAAATGTTCTAGGGGTGAATCATATCTCTTCTTCCTATATTATTGTTGAATTGACTAAAGAACCCTATAGTCCCTCTATGAATTGAGTAAGGATTACATGTGCTTGGAACTCAATTAAATATATTCTCTCTCAAGGACTTTGTCCACATAGTGACAGTCTAGGTTTTCAAAGATTAAATGGTTATAAAATGTGTTTTGTGGTAAATGTCTTGTGTTCCAAGGATGAGGTCTTGTAGACCAATAAATATGTAAAGGAAGGATAGATTAATCAATTCAAAGGTGATGCATATGAGTGACACGGAATGAACTTTCAATACCTTGTTCACTTGATAATCAACCTGCACATATAGTGAAACCCCTATTTTAATAAAATGGTGGAAGATCACACATTTGATTAATTAAAATATCATGTAATCATTGAGTTCTTGGTGCAAATATTATAGGGAAAATATCTAGTAAGGGAGTGAAAACATAATTTGCAAAGATAATCATATTTTAAATAGGAAACAGTTTGTATACTCTGTATAGGAGAGACAACCTAGACCCTCCTTTATGTGATTAGTGTCAAAATCACAAGAATAATGTAAGTTGGAATGATTATATTTGGAAATACAAGACAATTCTAGCTTGAAGGTGGTAGACATTCAATTCAACCCTTGAGACAATCTTTAGATATAGACCCCTATTCTCTATGTATTCATTATTAATTTGTGACAATATGCACTATCTTTAGAATGAAAGCTATGTAGACTATGAATTATTGGATGTATAAGGTGTTGGTAAGTCTTAAATTTTGGTTATCAGACTTAGATCATTTAATACCTACATGGAACATGACCCATTGTAGGTGAACCTTAATGCAAACTTGTGTAGCACGTGTTCCCTTACATAGTCAAACATAAAATAGGATAGAGAGCTTGAACAGAGGCTTAAGAAAGGATTTATAATTATTTTTAAAGATATGAGAGGTGAAGATAGACCTAATTAAAGTGATTTTGTGCTTTGATTCATTGTCAAACTCAAGATATAGAATTTTATAGGCTCTTGGCCTAGGTGCAAACAAAGAAACCCTAGAACTAGGGTTTTGTTGGTATAAAGAGTTTTAACTGTAAAATATTTTTCAAATTTTGTATGCTTACATAAATTAATGTGATATAATTTATTAAATAGGTTTTAATTTGGTATGGCTCCATTTATATGGATTCTTATGACTGTGTTTTAGTACTAGGTCTAGGAAAGCCTAAGGGAGTAAAAGTAGTGAAGAAAAAGCACATTGTCTAAATAAGTATGGTAATAAATGATTTATTAATTTGGGGGAGCCAAATGGGTATCCAAAAATATCTTTATTTTGATTTGATCATCTTTACATTGCACAAACTAAGGAGATTTATCAGTTTGGAGGGCTAATTAAGGAGTGGTTTAAAGAAGGAAGTCAATTGTGTCTTGAGAGTTATTCCAAGAGAAATATGCAGGATTTATATGGCCCAAAATGGTCCTTGGAAGTGTAATAATTTTTTTTGAAGGTCTAGAAGTTGCTCCTAATAAGGGAAAACCTCAAGAAAAAGGCTATAAGCCTTATAAGGCCACAAGAAGCTTGGATAGTAGAGAAGGGTGTACAAGTGGTTTGGATTCATTCAAAGAGATATGGACAGGTTTGTTATGACATTTTAAGAGCATGTATGCCTTAAGTTTGATTCTTTGAAATCTAGTTCTTATTTTGGTCCTTGAGACCTAAGGGATAAAAACCTAGTGAAAGCACAAGAACAAGTTTACTAAGGGAATGAGACAGATGACAAATGTGAAGTGTCAGGAAATAGATTAAGGCCATCAAAAATTTCATTGAAGGGTCAAAGAGATAGGTGCATACTAGAAGGAGGATATTATGTCCAAGAACCATTGAAACATTAGAATGTAGACAGAAGCTTGCAAACCAAACAAAGCAATTGCATATGATCAATTTGGATTAAGAACTAGGTAATGATGTTATTAGAGACTTCTCCCCATGTCTCTATATCAGGCTTCATCAGGGATCATCCTCTCTATGCATGTGTTTAGGTCATCCATGACCTCCTCATCAATCCTAAACATATTAATTTATAAAAACTTGGTTTTCAAGTAGTAGGCTATTGCATGTATATGTTGATGAAACTGCTTGTTCTATCTATGATCAGTTAGGTGCCAAATGGGTTCATATTTTTTTTAAATCTGCCCATAATAATTTGGTATGGCCTCCTTGGCCCTATTCATGGCCTCATACAAATACTCCATTAGATTTTTTCCTCTATTCACCAATTTTAGAACTCTAATAAGAGGATTTTACACCTAAAATAAAACAATGTATAATTCAAAATTATAATTATGAGAAATTTTAGCTAAACTATTATTTTAAAAATATATAAATAAAAAATAGCTAAGTCGAAAGCTACTTTGATGACCTCATTTGTGGTCTTTGCAAACATATCATCAAAAACAATCTTCATAATGCTCTTCCCTTGGACCTTCCCACTATAGGGAGACTCCAACTATTGGGTGCTCATGAACATCACCTTAAGAGATGTTAGCAAGCCTAAAATGCTCTACAATGTGATGAAGTTTGTGATGAATCATGTGGCTCATGATCGCACAAGTTCCTTTCCATTGGTGTGATCTCTCATCAAACTTAACACCTAAGGATGATTATAGCTGTATTCTTTGATATTTCTTGCCACTTTGACCACATTTTTCACCCATGACTTCTTTCATATGACCTCAAGTAGGAGATCAATGCAATGGGATGAGCATGGACTTCACAAAAGTGAAGGGTGTCTCCTTAATAAGTCTCCATATTGCTATATACATTGTTGTATTATCATTCAAAAGTTGGACAATGTTCTTTTCACCCACATCTATGACCACCTCCTCCAACATATCACATAAAGTAATTTCATTTTTCACTTTGTTTGAGGCTTTGATTGACTTCAAAAACACCATTTGCCCACTTGAAACCACTAGGAAATTAATCAAGGTGCACTTATTTCAATCTACCCACCCATCAGACAAAATATTACAAACTTTTTTGCACCTTATTATTTTTTGGTCATTTACAATAATTTATATATATTTAAAAATTCCCTCCAATATTGGGCTTCTCAATCCATGAGTAAGGGTTTTGAACCCCTTACCAACCATAATCAAAGTAGTTATCAAATTATCCTAGTAAGAGCTTTTTACCACATTGAATGGGATGTTACTATATTACCAAAAGTTTGTCATGAACACTCTCACTTCATTATGCAATTATTTATTCCAAGTCGTACCTTTGATTGAAGATTTTGTCACATAGGGATTTTGAGGAACAAAAAAAATCCTGTGAAGGTGAACCCAAACTATGTCCACTAAGTGAGCCTTGTTTTCAAACTACCCTTTTAGAAATAGAAGAGCCAGAGCCTCCCAACTCATTATAATCATCTCTTGTTGCTCCCTATTCATCATGGCTACAAGTGCTTTAGTAGTCTTTTTTTACCCTCTTCATATGCAACTAGGACAACAACCATCTCTCTTTGAGCTTAAGGGGCACTTCATCGCACATCATTACTTGGAATCCATGCTATGGGGTATATGAGATGATTGACACCTATACTCATCTTAAACCCATAATAATTACATATGACAAAGTTCCTCTTTGGGTTGTCATAACAATGCTTCCATGCTAGGTCATTAGACTTCCTAGGCCTATGATGACCGAATGCTATTTTTGAAATTTGAAAACTTGAAAACCTATAAAAAAAATGTAAAAAAATTAAAACCTTAGGTTTTAGCAGCTAGAAGCCTAGAAGTAGAATGAAAAGGTAGGGAATTAAATCTTAGATGCATGTACCTCTCAAATATGCACTTCAAAGTTGAACATTTTGTGAGTCTTTCTTTTATGTTGTTGCTTTCCTTTAGCAACAACATGAAAATGTTACAAGCCACTACCAAAGTTTTTATAATGCTACAATAGATATATTAATTCTCAAAGAATAATAAAATTATAAATATTACAACAACATGGCACATTACACAAGCTACGTTGTAAAATAGTCTAGGCTCTTGTAATAGTCTAGCAAGCTTCCTTCTCTCTCATAAGTTGCAGTTGTAAAGTTTGACTTTGGAGATTACATTGGGCCTCTATAACAAAACCCATTTGAAACTTGGAGCCTTGGTGTCAAACCTAGGAAAGAGTAAATCATGATCGAAATGATGGATTCAGGTTATGATATTCATGAAACTAAGAAACAATGATAAAATTATTGATAAAAAAAATTATTATATCAAAAATCATAGAATAACATACTTTCCCCTATTCCTTATGTTCTGCCATTTATCAGGTTAGGACTAAATTGATGAGTGTTACCTTAGGTTTTTGGTGAGTAGTCACTAGTTACTTATCAAAAAATGTTGATAACGATCATGTACCTGACCCACGGTAAGTTGGGTGGAAAACCATTTGTGAAATTGTTTTTTTTTACCCATGAGTTAGTTACTTAACACAAACTATGGGTAACAGTTATCTACCAGGCCCACAGTGTAAGTTAGGCAAAAAACTATTTTCTAAATTGTTTTCATTTACCCTTAGTTACCTTATGATTACATGTGGGTTTTAATATAGAGCTATAAGAACTATCATGTGACTACTATAATTATCATCAAGTATCAAAGCATAATAAGGATCATTAGAGGCATAACCCCCAAAGGACATAAATAATATTAATTCTCCAACAACTCTTAACCCAACATTCATCATTCTATTTATATTTGGTTACCCAATAGTTGTCAAATTGAAATGCAATGGTCAATTACGACTAACTTAGCTAAAGACTTATTAAGAAGATACCTAAATCCAACAAGAAGATCATAACAAGGGCACGAAGTACCAATTCCCTGTGGTGTCATATCTATTAAAGAATAAATGATAAAAAGGCCAGTATTGATTGCTTAATTGCAATAACATTGTTGTTTTATTTTTATTTTTAAGATGAATAATTCTAAAATATATTTTTTTATACGCAATCAATTTTGAAGTTGCCATGGTTTGCAAGGGAAGTCAACTACAACTATTAATTCAATGTTCATGGTGCTTTCTCCATATTATTGGTTCAAACTAGAGGTTGTATCCCTATGTCTTGTAAAATATTTCAAAATGATGAACAACAACATGAAAGGTTTTAGATGAGTTTCATGATTTTCCTTTGAGTTTCATTTCTTGTGCCTTTGCATTCTTCCTGCTACTTTATTTTACTTTATTTTTTCTAGACTTTCATTTAGCATGGGGAGAGGATGGGGAAACTTCACCATCAATAGGATCCTCACCATTACTATTCCTATCCTTAGAAAATTATTGGCTATGTGACATTTTTTATGCTTCACCATTGGTGTGATTTATAGAAGTTTAAATATAAGTAGATATTATAAGGATCACTAAAATTTAAACATTTATTTTATCAGGTTATTTTCCTTTGAGAATTAACTCCAAAGCTGAGTGATCCCAAAAAACTCTAGCAGACACATCTCAAGAGATGCAGTATTCAATAAAGATCATTCAAAAATAAAAGAGTGGGAAAGCAAGAGAGAGAGAGAGAGAGATAACCTAAAAGTTACAAAATTGTACATCTCTCTATAAAGTGGTTAGATAAAGTGATGAGACTATGATTGGAATAGAATGCAAATGCTACCAATTAGTATGGGTACCATAAGAATAGTAAATAAATGAATTCAGATCAGATGCATATTTATTTATATTCATGAATTTTACGAAACACCCAAATGATTTACATTCATTATCCAATGAAATAACAAGAAACCCATGTGACAAACATCCATTATTCAATGAAACTATAAAAATCCACAACATGTCTCATAGCCGAATGCAAATCCACATCAACAAAATAACAGTAAGAGGAAATTGAACTAATAAAAATATGGGAAATATGCCTTTGGATTGAATTTAGCATTAACCCACTTCTAAGAAAGTAAAAAATTTGTTTTTATTAAGAAAAAACAACAAAGAAAATTCACTTAGAAACTACAAGAAGGGTATCTTTGTCTACAAGTTAGTGAATTAATAGCCACGTCAAAAATAATTGAAACAAAATTGTTTTATGAAAATCAACTAAAATGAAATGATAAAGCAAAGTAAGCAGCTTAGCTCCAATTGTATAAATAATATCACATTCTAGTAATATGTAAATAGGATATAATTGTAATAACATTGTTGTCCTAAATTTTTGATTAGCCATACCCCCACCTATCCATTGGACTCACTCTACCTTTGGTACCATGATATCATCAACAACATTGATTGTACCTTTAAAATCCCAGCTTTTAAAGTTGATTTGAATGAGGGCGGTAATGAGGCAAATATCCTTGATAGTAGGCAAGCCCAATAAATGGGCTTTGTAAACCCAGTGTCTCCATAAATGTATGTAAAATAATGTAAATGTTTAACAATATACACATCTTTTTAAGAAAATCCTTTATCTATTGTACATGAGGAATGACACTCCAACATCTTATCATAGTTTCACTCAGTAATAAATGTTCAAAACACTTTGTTTCTGATATTGTTAAATTTATTTTTTTAATAAAAGAATTATATACATTTTAAATAAATATTAAAGATCATTTTAAAAAAAAGGGTGGAGAATATGAGATCAAATCCTACATCTATAACACTTAGCCCTAAAACAAAAAGGCCTAGAAAACAATGAATTTAAGCAAAAATAATCTACATGAGTAATTACAAGTTTAAGGTAAAAAACAGAAAAAATAAACAATGTTTTCAATTAAAAAGGTTTTCAATACAATTTTTGTAATGTTATTTTTAGTTTTTTAATAATGAGTCTAGTATAATTTCAAGGAGATCTAGACTCTAAACTGACAAAATCATCTACATTTGCCCTGAGTAATAAGCTATAAGTTAGATCCATCCATAATATGATAATTTCATAAAATTTATTCTCAATGATATATATAATTCTTGTAGTAACACATCATCAAAATAAACAATCATAATATCAAAAAACTCACCCCAGCTTCACCTTCACCACATAACAACACCACATCATCTCCATTATGAGAACCAACACATATACTAGATCATGCATCCATTGTAGCTTCCAATCCATTAAAGAAAAAAAGAGAGAGCTCCTGAAAAAAAATACAACCCCTACAAAGTCACAAGATCATTTAATAATTTCCCTTAGATTAACTAAAAACACAAAATCATAACAACACCTTACAATCCTAAACCAAGAGTACTAACAACATTTTAACATGCCAATAACAAGACCCCAACCCCTCTGCACTTGAATTACCCTATAATATCCCTGTCAAAAACATGCTTTCCACTTGTATACTCACATTTAAACAACCAGGCGTCCAACATTTAGCATCTTCGTATCTACATGCAAAACAATGTACATGATTAACAATATGCATAGCTTTCTCATAAAATCCTTTATCTATTGTACATGAGGAATGGCAATTAAACATATTACCATAGTTTCACTTGGTAATAAATGTTCAAAACACTTTGCTTCTGATATTCTTAGATATATTTTTTTTAATAAAATAAAGTTGTAGGTTACAATAATATTTTTATAAAATTATAATATCAAACAATAGCCAATAATTACAAAAACACATGCAAGAATACATGTGGATGGAATGGGATTACATAAACAATGCATCTATAGAAATAAAAACATTTAACTTAGCAGGTGATGGTCTAATGGAAGCTTGATTGGTGAGTCTTAAGGTACCCAAAATGTTGAAACAAGATTGACTATTGACATTCTTTAGACCAAAATGATCTATAGATCCTATTAAGATATATTTATTTAATTATTTAGACTATTGTTTCAAGGGCCATAGAGGAATTTGAAATTGGGCCAAAGAGATTAAGATGGGTTATACATTTAAAAAATCCATCTCCACCAAACATTTTATATTACCAATATGTGATATCTAAATCATTAACCCACACAAAACTCAAAACAGGGTAGTGAATTTCAACACAGTAGACCATTACAAAATCATGAGATCATAAGAGGCTACCAAATTAATAACAAAACAAAAATTATACTTAAATCTTCAGAAGGCCATTATAAAAAATTGAGCATTATGGCAGAGAGGTAGAGATAATGATGTTTTTTGCTTGAAAAAGAATTTGCAGCTACCTCCCCCAAACCAAAAGCTTTCTATGGGATTCTCTGACAAGTGAATATTAATAAAATGTTTTTAATGGTTTTCAAAGCAAAAAATGGCACAAATTAGAAACACAAATTACCTAAACCAACATATTTCCTCTACATAATAAATTGAGAGCTCTATAATAGGGTATGGATGATATCAAAGCACCATAAAAAGGGGATATTTATCAAATTTATAATAAAAATATAGAATAAAACACTATTTCTAGCCCAATTATGATAATCTCCAGTTTAAAAGTTTAAATTGAAAAACAAATTCTTCTTAAAAGACAAATGAAATTAATAAAACTTGGTTAAAAAATCAAGTTTGAAAACAAGATCTAGAATATGAGTAAATACCTTCCATGCACACATCCTACCTTGAACTGCAAAGTAGAAAGGTTGAAAAAAATATTTATAGATGACACCACCACTTGGAGATTCAGCTTAGAGGGCATGAAAACAACCTACATCTAGGGTTTGAAATGAATGGAAAATATACAACACTGGTCATAGCAGCCATATCTGAGTTTGAAGAGTGCTTGGAGCAATGAGATTGGAAGGGATATGAAGAGCTTGACTATCCCTTTGCCTCTGTTTTGCTAACACCAATGTTCACCTCTTTTGGAACAAATTAATGACCCTAAGTGAATCAGGGATGTCTTATACCTTCTGCCTCACCTAAAATAGAGATATTTCAAATTAAAAAAGGCACAAATTCATATTCAACATAGGTTTTTGACTATCTGTAATGGTTAACTACATAATTAATAGCCTCACAAGACTATCAACATGTAGTAATCCACCTGGCATGTAATAGATGTGTCCCAAGCTTCAAAGTAACAGATATAAAGTAGAGAAGGTGTCATTATCATTCTGAGCTCGATGCCTTGGAGCAACTGCACCACCCTTCCCAATGATAAAAATTTGTTACCCCTGCTACCACTATCATGACATTTAGAAATAACAGATAAACCATGTAGCTAATTAGAGAGTGTTAAATAATATTATTTAATAGAGTTTCTTAAATCCCTTATAAGTTCCCTCTGTAAAACATTGGCATATTTATTAACACCAAAAACAAGCAATTTTGACTGGTTAGTGGATCAGGGAGTAACAAAGAGTTAACACATAGTGAAGCCTATAGTATTGCCTTCCAGGACTAATAACATAAAACATTCAGCTACTAAAGTAATGTTTGTATTTAAATCAATGATCTACATGACTCGAAAAATACTTCTATCAATTTTTATTGATGTTTTATTTCATTGATGTTATTAGTCATGAAGGTAGGGACTATTAGATTTCATAGAGCATTAATTGTTGATTATTGTTTGTTTTTTTAACAAACCACATGCTTTGGTTTTCTATGCACACAAATATGCAAAACTTTTTAGAAGTTAAGATGTAGTCTTTTTAAACACTAGAATTTAATTGTATTTTTATTGTGCATTGATTGGTGAGTTTTCTTTCCATGTTATGGAGGGCCTCACATGATTTGAGGCAAGCTTAATTATTTTTTATTGTGATTTTGTTGAGGGATGATTCTCCTATCCCTTTTTCATGTTAGATGGTTCTAAACATGATAGGTAAATAATGGGTGGTGCATGTGCTAGCTATTTTCACTTACAAGGGTAAATGTGGGGATGGTAAATTTAGTTTGCATCGAAATGTTAATTGGATTGAGGATATTGTAGGAGAAATTTTTAAAATATTGAGGAGTATCCCATTGTATTTTACCAAGGTAGATGTGATTATCTGTTATTTAAGGCATTACTCTACTATAAATTTTCAAAGGTGAGTGTCACAAATTTTTGTAATGTCTAGTTGTGATTTGGTCGTTGTGTATTGCATTGCGAGTTTTCAAGGCTTCTCCATAATACATTCTAGGGTTTATCTCAAGACTTTAGCTAAGGATTTAAGAAGATTAATATTAGGTTTTATGTATTTAAAGGTTATCTTTAGGGCTAAATTTAGTGGTGGCACCTAAATAGCTCTTGCATCGAGCATATTGTTTTGATGGTAAAGGTTTTAGGGTTTGATTGAACAAATTTTATTGGGTGCAAGTGTCAAGATCGAATCATGAAAAGGGATTTGATTTCCTATTTTTCACTTTATCTTTATATATATTATTATTATGTCAATGTCGTTTACAGTTGGAGCTGAATTTGGAAGCTTCATTGATAATTAAATTAGGGCCCTTATTTCACTAGAAGAAATTTGCCTAAAACATTTATGGCCTTTGATCCCATGAAAAATAAAATTTGCCTGAAGCTCCTGGCCCTTCAACCCCACCCCCCCTTTCCTAGAGATATTTTTTATTTTAATACTTCATCATAAAATCTTGGAGGCAATTTATCCAAGTCTTTCATAGTTCTCAATTCCCTAAAATTTGTAGTGCTTAGACTGTGTAAGATCTTCCAAAGGCATCCTTTGCTTTTTAATTGGTTCATTTTTTATTTATTTTCTAAGCATGGTCGAATTAGGATTTTTTTTTATGAAATTATGTTTCTATTATAATTAACTCTTGTTTAGTATGGTGGAGCTTGAGCACTGTTGTAATTTTATCACTTAATGATGAGTTTGCATTGTTTTATGAAGGCAAATACTAAATGTCTTATGGAAGTTTGTACAATAATTAAATTAGGGTGTGTATTTCTCTCTCTTTTTTTCATATAATTTAAGCTTAAAATTATAAAAATCCCATTACATTTTTTAGAATAAATTTAGTTGTGTGTCATATTTCATGATCCCCAATTCCCTGGAATTAGTTTTGACCTTGGAAATGCTCAAATTTTCAAAGGAATTTACATGAAGTTCTCATAGTTTCCAATTCCCTAGAAATATATTTTTAATACCTGTGGCTTAAATTTTTAGAATAAATTTAACTAAGCTTCTTATCGCTTCTAGTGCTAAATTTTTGTATGTTGTTAGGTATCATACTTTTGTAGACTCTATCCAATGCTTTCCACTGAAGCCCCTTAAATTGTTGTGTGTATTCCACTATCTACTTTAATGCATAGGTTTTCCTTGTAACCAAGATCATAAACAATAAATAACACCAACTATAAATTATAAAACATTCACTAAACACACAATCAATGAGCATTAAGAAAATGGAGTTATTTTATTTCCCATTGGCATTGTACTTCATCCAATACATACTTCATTTCTCATTCTTTTCCCCTTCAATCTCCTTTTTTCTCATCTCTTAAAAAAACATGTTATGCATATTCGTTACAGTTAGTTATATTAAGTCCTAGATTAGAAACTCCTTGACATGAAATTCTAGTTAGACTTACCTTATCCTAACATAGACTCTAACTATGGAATGTATCAAGAGAAACTTTCTTTTAGTTATCAGACATTTGTAATTTGTTTAAATCCACTAGAAAATCTAGTTTACTAAAATACCACAACTAAGAAATGGCTGATTTTTGCATGCTCTTGCATTGTAAATCCTTATAAATGGACCTTGTCCATCAATAACCAGATGGGACATGGATAAGTATAGTCCCTTCTTAGCATCATCATATGCCTTGCCAATAATGAGATGAGTATTATGATTTATCACCATCAGTTTTGAATTGGTTTTACACAAGCACAAGGAACTGAAAGTAATGATCAATATTCAAAACAAACAATAGTCTGCATTGAATTAAAAATTGAAAAAAAATAGGGGAATTACTTACCCATCTTAATTTTTAGGACTCTGAAGAGGAAAGGTACTATGTAAGGGTCTATGGGATTTAGGTTTATGCATGACATGTCTGAATTCATTAGCAATAAAAAATGTTGCAAGTTATTTTATTACTAAATAAGAGAGGGGATTTTATGGGTGTCAGGTGTTCCTAACTAACAAAACATTAACAATCAACTATGATCTCTACCTTGACACTATCTATAACCATAACTGAAAGATGTCCAAAATAGAGAACTTACAAACTTGTAGTCTTCCTATTACAATCAACTATGGTTTCTAATGAAAATTTTAGGCCTGATTGACTATTCAAAATAGATAACTTGCAAACTTGTAGTCTTCTTGTTATACAATTTGTACTGGTTATGAAAGGTGTTTAAAAATCACTTGCAAGCAAACAAAGAACCCCTGCTTGAAATACTACATTATCTAGGTTATCCTTGAAGCCTCATTTTCCTTAGTCATGTGAACTTAGTAACGCTAGTTGTTGAATACACTTCACTTAATTTATATGTAGTTCATGGTTGGAACTATTAATACAATCTAATTTCTAATAAATATATTTGTTTTTTATTCTATTCAAAATCTAGCTTTATGTTTTGGTAGACTCTAGTTTGGTTGTGACTAGAGTTCATAATTTTGGTGGTTTAGATTGATTTGATGTATTGTGTGCACTCTTCCTGTAAGTAGTTATTTTTTGGTTCTTAGTAGAAGATTGTCATTGATGGAACTACCTATAGGCAAAAGCAAACATTTTGTGAATTGGGATGACTAATCATTTTCATTTCTTCGCAAACTAACACTATAACTACTATGTGTAGAAAAATTCTAATGGATTAATGAATGGTTAAAATCTTTGAGCTGTGTTTTTGTGTGTAGGTGTACAGATTAAAAGTCCTATGACTATCTTTATCTTTTCTTTGTTTTGTAGTGAACAATCTAAGAAGTGTTTCAAAGCATACCAGGATTAGATGATTGACTATCTTGATCTTCTATACAGACACTGTTGCATAGACTTAACTCTAAGCACTGACTTTGTAAGCTTTTTTTTTGTTTGTATATAAAGTGTATGAATCTTCCTAATATTTTAATTTCTTATATTGCACTCTTGATTTTATTGCTTTCCTATTTTAGTTGTTGATGCACTTGTACTCTTTCTCAATTCATATCCCAAAGGGACTTGGTACTCTATGCCCTTGTTTGTCTTCCATTTATTTTTTAATGCTAAAATACTTAGAAACTCCATTAAAATTATTAATGTGATCCAAATTTTAATTTGGCATTCTTTATTTACCCCCAAAAACACACGCATAGGTGGGCCACATTAACATTGTGGATTTAACATGTAGAGATTTCCTAATAGGTTTTGAAACCTAGATTTTTCTATGGTAATAAGTCTCCTTACCACTCAAGCAAGTCCACTAAACCATTGTTTGCATACTTTAAAAAATAATATTTATGTTTAATTTCATGTTAAATCTAATTTTCAACATGATACTACAATGTATAATACAAAATTTTCCATAAACCTTGTTCTTTGAGTGATTACAAGGTCTACAATAGCCTTTGACAAACTATCTATGGTTTTGTTGAACACTTATAAAGAATACATGAACGTCTTCTTAAATTAATTCCTTTAAAATGAAATAAAATAAAAAATATAGGGTGTATATGTTTTAATCATCTTCTTGTTTTATATACCTAAGCATCAATTTCTTTTGTAAATATTCAACTTGTTTCTTTTGTCTTTCCTTGCCAAACCATAGTCTGTCTACTCGGAATCTATTTGAAATATTTTAGAAAGCTTGGAAAACCTACTTTTTTTTCTGTGTTTGCAAAGAGGGATTATAATATTTTGAAAATTAATTCACTAAAACCTAATTTAATTGTGAATAACTATTACCCCTTTAAGGAAATATCTTTATAGTGTTTTGTAATATATCCATTCATTAACTCAATAATTTATTACTCAATAGCAAGGGTACCATTTCTAGTTTTAGCCTTGAAATTAATTACAAGACTTCTCTTTTTATTTTTATTTTATTTTTTTTATTTTTTTTAAATATTAGTTTTTTAACTTTAAGGGTTGTTTTCATCTAATAAATATTTTTGATTTCGTTCTTATTGTCAAAGTTGCATGGCCACATATACAATATCATATATGAATACATCTAATTTTCAAGACCTCCTTATATTGATACAATTAGATACAACATTTATTCAAGAAAAACATATAAAATAAATATTACAAATAAACAATTAGTAAATTATAAATTAAATTTTAAATAAATTTATTATAATATTTTATTTTATTTAAATAATTAAAAAACGTATTAAATTATATTAATATATTAATTACTCATTAACTAATGGTTAGTTACAAACTACCCCAATTGTATGTAACTCCTTTTTACATAATAAAATAAAGATGCACATGTATTTCAATGTGTGTCATCTAATTTCTCTTCTTTCTTTTAGTGTTTATATTCGCTAACAATGGGAGCCAGAGTTTGGAGAAGCTATAGTAGGGAATGAATTATGAAGAGAATTTAATTAATAATTAGTTGCTCATTAACTAATGGTTAGTTACAAACTACCCCAATTGTATGTAACTCCTTTTTACATAATAAAAGAAGGATGCAGATGTATTTCAATGTATGTCATCTAATTTCTCTTATTTCTTTTAGTGTTTAGGTTTGCTAACAATGGTATTAGAGCCACAGTTTGGGAAAGCTATAGTAGGGAATGAACTATGAAGAGAATATGTAATTAAGATGAAGGTGATTGTGAGTTTTAGGAGAGTATCACGAGTTGAAGATGTACCAAAATAAATACATGTGCAGTCTAAGAGGTGGACACATACCAAATCAAATGTGGAGGACATTGTGGGAATACTAGAACGATGGTGAAAACTTCAAAGAAGATGATGGAGGGAGAAGGAGAATTGTGACCAATAAAAATTGTTAGAGGTTACAAAATACCATATGTAAGTTTAAGGGGTTGTGAATCAATTTTTGAAAAGAGGAAGAATAGTGGAAAAAGATAAAACAACATTTTCATTGATGACTCTAAAGATTGTGAGCTCAGAGCATAGAAATAAAGGCATTTTATGTGCAGTCAAATCACTAGGGCACAAAAATAAATCCTAAATTCATGTATGATTTATATTCATAACTTTCCAAATTAAAATAGGGTGTGATTACTAACGATGAAAGGAAAGTGCAATGCTCTTTGATGATGGTGCATAATAGACAGGCAATTTTTTAACGTGATTTATAGACCATACTATGAGTTCATGATTTCCATTAGAAATTAAGATTAGGATAAAAATTAATTTTGCATAACTTGTTAACACTGGAAATATTTTTAGCCAAATCTTGAAAGTATTTGTAGATAGTCGATGCAATCACTATATTCAGTGTTTGTAAGCAATAAAATGGCCAATATTTAAAATTTAGTTCAGCCTAAAGTGCAAAATTAATTGGCCAAAATTAAAATGTATGGAGTCATATGATTTTAACAATTTTAGAATATCATGATTGTGATAAAAACTTTCTTGACAAGGATCAAGAACTGCTACAAATTTTTCCAAATATGAAAAACATCATAAAGAGGCTCTTTTATTGTTTAAGTTATATGTTTTAGATGATTTGATACTTTAGGTCTAGAATGTCATTGTGGTAAGTGTGATTTGGACCAATTTTCAAATCAAGTATGAAAATTTAGAGAAAATTGGGATCTTGTACCTGAATAATCTTTTTTTTCCTACAAATATGAATGAAGGTAGGTCCCTACAAGAACATCTTCTTTAGATGAAAGATATTTGAGACTAGCTCGTTGTCATAAATAAAAAGGTGGATGATGACAACCTGATCGCTATTATTTTGAATCATTTGTGGAGGATTTATACTTGATGACAGAATTCCAAATGCTAACCTTGATCAAATTAGTTCATATTTGTTGTAGAAGAAATATAGACAAACATAAACTATTGAGTCTAGTTATTGACAAATAAAGAGTGCAGTTGTTACTCAGTCAAAGGGGAAGTGGAAACATAATCCTATAGGATATATATACATATATAAATTGAAGTGTTATTACCATCATAAGGTTAGGCATGGCAAAAAGGATTGCTAGAAGCAACAATATGCTCTTTTTTACAATAAAAAGTTAAAAGTGAGGAAAATTATGGTAGCACTTGAAGCTGAATGAGATTCTAAAGAAGATCATGATCTCATGGCATTATGGTCAAATGAAATTTCTACCATTTGATGGTTATTTGATTCTGACACATCTAAATGTTTCACCTTTTTTTGGGATCACTATTTCAAATTTACTACAAAAATAAGTATTTTATAGTTTCAATAGGTGACGGAATATCACATGTTGTAGAAGGGATAAAAGATACACATGGTAATGAATAATGCTAAAAAAATCATAATAAAAATTGTTATGTATGTTACTATAGTGAATAAAAATATTCTAAATATAAGTTGGATAATAAAAAATCCCAGCATTTCAATGAAATTATTCGGGAAGAAGTGTATTGTGTCTAATGTAAAACGTGATAGAGTAGTAGCTCAAGGCATTGGGCAAGGTGGCTTGTATTGTATTGTTGATCTTGCTGCAGTAAACTTACATGCATTATTTATGGAGGGTATTACCTTCATTTTATGGCATGAGAGATTTGGACATCTCAACCTTCAATACTTATCCAAACTTAGTAGAACCAACATGGTTATTATTTTGCCTACTACCCATTAAAAATAAGATGTGTGTAAGGTGTTTGGTTGGAAAATATAAGTGGAAACCATTTCGAAATTAAGGTGCTTATCATGCAAATGGGTTATTACATCTCATTCATGTACATATTTATGAGCTATCTTGGAAACCACCTATAGTCCTTTGAGCAAGGTATTTTTTGTTGTTGGTGGATAATTTATGTAGGAAGATGTGGATCTACTTCTTGAAAAATAAGTTTGACTATTTTGTAGCATTTAAAATTTTCAAAGGGTTGGTGGAAAACCAAACAAGCAAACAGTTTAAGACACTGGAGTTAATTTCACTTCTAAGTATTTTCAGAACTATTACAGTAAGAAATGAATTCATCGACAATTGAAAATCTCATACACTCCATAATAGAATGGGGTGGTTGAGTGACATAATCAAACTATCATGGAGACGGCTTGGTGTATGATGTATAATAAGAGCATGTCGAATAAATACATTTAATAAGTAGTGAACATGATAATGTATATCCTTAATAAGAGTACATGTAAAGCTTTGGAGGATGTCACACCTGAGGAAGCTTGGTCTAGAATCACACCTGAAGTAACACTTTATCATGTTATATTTTTGTTGCATAGAATTTGATTCCTCATATAAAAATGAGTAAACTAGATTTTAAGAGTGATAAATATTTTTTTGTTGGTTATAGTAACCAATCTAAGGCCTATATACTTATTGATGTTTCCACTAAAAATATAATCATTAGTCAAGATGTTAATTTTTTTATATATTGAAATATCGTCAACAAAATACTAAATCACCCATGGGTGAAAAAATAATGGTACTACCATATAGGTAGTCAAACGTCAGCATCCAACCATATATCAATATTTTACTAAATTTATTGATATGTCAATATAAAAAGCCTCATTCAAGAGGCATCAAAAGAAACTAACAAAAAAATAAAATATCAACAGTATGACAACATCACCCATAGAGAAAATTATCCATTCAAAGTTTTAGTGATTCCAACAATAGAATTTAGATTTTTTATATTGGGTCCCAAGAAATGTGTTATCTCAGTTCCCTTCTGCTAATTCTCATCAATCACATCCTCTTGCAAGAAATATCTGTCAACTTTTTCCAAAGGAGGACTAAAATTGTTATCTCTGATAAAATTCGTTACTTCATTTGCCTCAATACTACACCCAATTACAGTTGAAATTTATATGATAAAATGAACTTAAGAACAATGACTAACAAAATTTTTTAAAAAAGGAATAAAAGCATTGAAAGTAATCAAGGGGTAGTTCCAACACTGTAAAGAGCTTGTGTAAGAGCATTATACCTACCACATTAATCATGAACACCTATAATATTATTTACACTATAATATTCAACATAAATATTTGTTGTAAAAACCCATGAAGGATAAATGTACCTCAACTAGTTTTAGAGAAATATTAGATGAAATTACTAAGAAAATTTTTCATAGGAACATTATGCATTATTGGAACCACCATAAGAGCATTATAGTCCTCTACAATAAGTAATAAAATATTGAACATTAATATTACCTAAGATCATCTTTGAAAATACATTGAGTTACAATAAAAATATTGACTCAACAAAAACATTATGAGTGTCACATCCTGATTTCTGTCTTAAGCTAAATAACTTATTTGATCTATGGATTATCATGGTTGTTAGTTGATTAACTATTGTTTGATTAAGCTTTATGTCATAAGCTAATTATGGGACAATTATGTGTTGTTTAATTTACATTATTGGTTTGCTAAGAGATAGCTATACTTTTATATTATGTACATTATGATCATGGTTGTTAATTATATAGCATTATTTTATAGATATATTATGTTTTGGGCTAATTGCCTTCATTGTTGTGAGGTGGATGGAGGGCAGATCCATCCCTCAGAGTGTGATGGAGGGATATCATCATTGGAGAGGGTTGTTTAGATGTAGACATTGGGGGATGATAGATAACTAAATCAAAAACCCATGCACACACCACAATAGTATATCATATTTTGTGATTAATTTTTTGAGTTAGACAGTTTTAGTATGCTTTGTTCTCTACTATGAATATATGTTGTGATATTTTGTGTTCTTAGATCATTTTATATGATTACATGATTTCAATAATCTTGTTGTTAAAGTTATCAGTTAATTGATTTGATAAATCTTTGCCTAACTAGTTAATGTAATTTACTACAATGTAGTACATAGTTAAATATTCATTTATCAATGCTTATTTGTATTCTTTATTAGAAATTATTGATGTATGTTATTTCATAATTGAGTCAATTTGTTAGTGACTATTTACATTTAAAATATTACTATTATTGATTTTAAATAGTAATATAAATATGTAAAGGACTTATTGAATAATAAGCTATGTGTTAAGCAATAAAGTATTGCAAGGTCTTATGTATAATATCATTGTGAAATAATTATATAAACATCATTGTGCTATCAAATTATTTGTTAAATTCTATGGTTATTATTAAAATTTAGAGGAATAACTAATAGTTTAAAATTTGAATGCATAATATTTGAGTTGGATGACTTGATAAAAATTAACAATAGTCTTTTAAATTCATATATGCTTTAACAATGCTATATAGTCATTATGTTAATTAGTCGATATTCAAAAATGTATGAAAAGATAATGATTATTGACTAGTCGAAGGTCAACCTTGATTGGAATAACATAGGATATTATGACTTGTCAATTTGTGAGGTCGATGTTTAAGTCCATGGCATCTATATTTCATAAAGGATATAAAATGATTATTTTATAAAATCATTGGAATTTTCAAGATGATTAGGGTTTATAATCACTCGTTGACTCTAGGTTAACCATCATTCTTGTAAAAATCATGATGAATTTTAGTTTTTGGCTGCATGGTGGTAGACTGTAGCTAAGTGGGGGTTTTGTTGAGCTATTTTTGCATGCATATTTTTAGTCAGTTTAGTTAGTCATGAATAAAAGAGAACATGGTGGAGAGTAAGGTAATATAAATGAATAAAAGAAAGGAGAAGGAGGACTGGGAGGCTCACCTTATTTCCTATACACATATGTGTGCCAACTGGTGCACAATCCTCAAAACTAAATTTCTTCAACATTTCCTTGCCATATTTACTTTGAGATATGAAAATTCATTTATTTGATTGAAATATTTGCAATCCTAAGAAAAATGATAATTCTCCAAGCATAGACATCTCAAATTATTTTTGCACTCTATCAAAAATTTCTTTTGTCATCTTTTCAATATTTCCTCCAAAAATGATATCATCAACATATACCACAACAATCAATTGATGCTCACCTTCTATTTTTATGTAAATATTACTATCAGCAAATCCTCTCTTGAATCCTTGATCTTGCAGGTACTTATCAAGTCTTACATACCAAGCTTTGGGAGCTTGTTTTAATCCATACAATGCTTTCTTCAATCTGCATACATGGTTACTAATATTCGAGAGAATAAATCCCTCAGGCTGCTCAATGTAGACCTCTTCTTCAAGATTCCCATTTAGGAAGGCAGATTTGACATCCATCTAAAATACTTTGAAATTTTTAAACACTGCATATGCAAGAAACATTCTAATAGCCTCTAATCTTGCCACTGGTGCAAAAATTTCTCCAAAATCTATTCCCTCAATCTGAGCATATCCTTTACATACTAATCTTGCTTTATTTTGGGTTACTTCTCCATTTTCATTCAACTTATTTCTATAAACCGATTTTGTTCCTATCACATTATGATCTTTTGGTCTAGGCACTAATTCCCAAGTATCATTCTTTTCTATTTGATTTAATTCTTCATCCATAGCCTTAACCCAATGCTCATCATGTCTAGCTTTTGAAAAAGTTCTAGGCTGAATTTTAGATAACAAAGAGAAATTAACTTGCTCAAATTCACTTACCATCATTCTTTTGGTGTGAATTCCTTCTTTTATGTCCCTGATGATGTCACTTTCATTATGATTTCTCTGAACGTATTTGGATGGAGTCTTGGTGCCCTTTTTATCCTTCTCCTTCTCCTCATCTTCATATGATTCTTCATAGCCTTCCTCTTCAATGATTTCAAGAATGTCTATTAGATCACTGATTTTTTGTGTTCCATCTTCTTCTATCCTGACACTTGCACTTTCAACAATTTTTGGTTCATTTGTTATAACATTTATAAGCTTTACTTTTACAAGAATAACCAAGAAATATACCTTCATCTACTTTGGATTCAAACTTACCAAGTTTTTCATTGGTTCTCTTTATGAAGCATTTGCTACAAAAACTCTAAAATAATCAACTATTGTTGGTTTGTCTTTCCATAGCTCATAAGGAGTCTTGTCACTATTGATTCTTAATAAATCTCTATTCTAAATATGCACTACTGTACCAACCACCTCTCTCCATTATTTATCTACTATCTTGGATTCATTTAGCATTGTTCTCACCATCTCTTGAATTGTTCTATTTTTCTGTTTAATTACTCCATTTTGTTGTGGACTTCTGGTTGCTAAATAATGTCTTTTTATTCCATGATCTTTACAAAACTCAATAAATTGATCTGACATGAATTCTCCTCCCTGATCTGATCTTAGACACTTAATCTTTAAATTAGTTTCATTTTCAACTAATGCTTTGAATGCTTTGAACTATCTAAAAGCTTCTAATTTTTTTCTTTAAAAACATTACCCAAGTCGTACGTGAAAAATCATCAATAAGAAACATGAAATATTTATCACCTTGAGTGCTTTGAGTCCTAATAGGTCCACATAGGTCAGTATGAATAAGCTCTAGCATCTGAGTGGTCGAGCACTCTTTTTTTAAACCGCCTTCTAGTCTGCTTCCCATGCTGACAAGGTCCACAAAGCGTGTTAGATGGCTTTGTAATCTTTGGAAGATTCTTGACTACTTGATTTTTTCTAATGTTGACAAGATTGTCAAAATTTATGTGCCCCATTCTCCTGTGCCATAGCCAACTTTCTTCAATCTGACTCAAACAACATATTTGACCTTTGATGTCTGATAACATATACAAGTTATTACCTATTCTCTGAGCATTTGCAACCAATACATCTGAATCTTTTCTTCTAATTTCACAACCTTCTACATAAAAATTTAGTGTGTGCCCTTGATCACACATTTGACTTACACTCAAAATATTATTCTTAAGACCTTCTACATATAAAACATTTTTAGTTTTAGTTCTACCATTGTCTAAACTTAGTGTACCTTTTCCAGCAATTATGGGAGTAGTATTGTCTCCAAATTTCACTGTGCCACCATTGATCTTCTTCAAGTTTATGAACTTGCTCTTGTCTCCTGTCATGTGCCTCAAACATTTGTTATCAATGAACCATGGCTTTTTTTCATTTCTTACATGCAAAGATGTCTGGACCTACATAGAATCTTCAGGTTGTTTCTTTTGCCATGTCTGAACCTTTTTCTTGATGAATGGAGCCTTGAAACCCTAGTCCTTTTTGACTGACTCAAACACACTTATACAATACTGAGATATGTGTCTAAATTTGTTACACTTGTAACAAATTATGGCCTCTTCATCAAAGCTTGATAGAGGAGCAAAAGAGTTGTAGCTTCTATTTGACTCTACATGACTTTCTTTTTCCTTATTTCTAAGATTGTTAGCTCTTTTTCTACATTCTAATTTTTTATGACCATATCCATTAAAATAAAAATAGTAACCATAAAAATAGGACCTATTTGTACATCTCTGACTTGATTACCTTTTGTAGCTTTGTTCCCTCCAGGCTTCTTTATTTGAGATGACCTCTGTATTCTTCACTTCTTCCCTCTTTGTTTCTCATTTTGTAAGAGCTTCAACATAGCTCTTTTTATTTTCAAAATTGATACCTGTCTTATCTAATATTTCCTTTTGGCTTTCTAATATCTTATTCAACATATTAGTGTTATTCTTAAATTTTGAATCATTGGCTGCTCTATCATTGATTATTTTATTTGTTTTATCAAGATCTGATTTTAAAGAAGCAATTTCAATAACATACCTTTCACATTCTTCTCTTACTATTTTCAACTGTGTCATTATATCTTCTTCATTCTTCTTGGCTTCTTCAAAGTGTGCTTGTAGATCTTCAATTATCTCCTTTGACTCCTTTTCATTTTTCTCAATTTGGCACTTCAATCTTTTATTTTTCTTTTCAATAGCTTTTAACTCTTCTAAGGCACAAATGAGTTCTCCTTCTAGATTCAATTTAGCTTCATCATCTTCTTCTTCTTGATCAACTATTTTTTTTCTTGCAGAGGCACCTTCATGTTTGGCCATCTTGTGCTTTCTCGATCTACCTTCAAGCAGTAAAACTTTTTCAAAAGGAACCTGCTTTGATACCAATTATTAACCATGAAATATACTGAGAGGAGGGGTGAATTAGTATATCATATATCTTATAAAAATTTCCCTTAATCAAATTCCACTTAACCAAACATTCAAAATATGTAATAAATCTGAAACAATAAACACACCACAAGATAGAGAGAGACACCATATATAACGTGGAAACCCAATGTGGGAAAGACCATGGAGAATAATCTCAAGTATATGAATGAGCATCAACTCAAATAATATTCACAAGCACCAACTTGCAGGAGCACCAACCCCTTTGCTAAGCACCAACACAACAACAATTCATGAGCACCAACCCATAAGAGCACCAACCCCTTTGTTGAGCACCAACACAGTAACAATTCATGAGTGCCAACCCACAGGAGCACCAACCCCTTTTCTAAGCACCAAAATAGAAACAACTCGTGAGCACCAACCCACAGGAGCACCAACCCCTTTGTGTATACCACACAACTATCTCTCAATGTTGCTATCTCAACAAATGATAGTTCATTACAACATCTCTTTCCTCTCTCACCTTTGCTCTTCTAAGCTAGATATAACAAATACAAATCATATTCATCTTTCACAATGATCTTCTAAGCTAGATATTACTATCTCAAATCAAAATCTATCTCACACTTTACAAATGGCTTCTCAAGCCTTTATTTATAGCTTTCCAAATGACCTTTGGCCTTCCCCCTTTATGACCCTTCAATCCTCATGGAAAATGGCACCAAACTTGTATGATCCTTCATATCCTTGCCTTTGAAAAGTCATGTGGTGACCCTTCATGAGCAAAAATGTCCTTCCCTCTTTTGTCTTTACCTTGGTGACTTTTCATATTCCTCAAAGTGTCCCTTCATGAGAAATTGTGCCCTTCCTCTTTTGTCTTCACTTGGTGACTCTTGTTCATGGGAAAATGCATCCCATTCTTCTTTTGTCTTTACCCCGTGACTATTTGACTTCTCTATGGGCCCTTCTTTTCTCTTATATGCAACCAAAAATATATTCGTTAATATTAAATAAATATTAACACACATTAGCCAAGATATATCTATTACAAACATTATTAAATGCAATGGGGCCTTTATCACCAATAATGTTAGACCTTTGACATCAATGATAATATTTCTAACATAATCTGTATTTACTTCATAAGTTTGTATAAATTAGATTATATTTATTTCTTAATTTACTAATTTCAATAAAATAGAACCAAGGTGAGGTGAAGAGAAAGTGATGCATGTTGAGCCAGCTACTTATAGTATCATGATGGTTCATGCCAGAAAGAAGTGCTACAAGAAGCCATGAAAGTGATCTAGAATTTTCAAAGCAAGCTTCACCTTGTCTAAGACCTAGATGCCAATTCAAGAGCATATCATTTTATATAGACTAATGTTGAAATATGGTAATGATCTCATTGAGATCTTATCTCTTATGTGTACTGATGGAATGATTTCATTGTTAAATAAGCTATTGATACACTATGAAAATATACCATTTGAAAAAAATATGCTCCATTTAGGTCATGCTTACAAAATAAGAACCACACAAAACACTAAGTACAACCAATAGTTTTTCCTCAATGAAACTATTTCTGGATGGTTTTTTTATGATATCATAATTGATATAGGCACAAAAGTTAACATCCTAACAAAATAAGCATGGAATAATATGGGGATCCTAGTGTTTAAACCCTCTCCTCTAGTGTTATTCATGGAAAACAAGACTCATGCCTAACCTTGGAAATCCTAAATAATGCCTCAATTGATATAACGAGTATCAAGTTTCATCCAAATTTCTAGGTGATTGAACTCACTGAGGCTAAAAAATACCTATCTTAACTTAGCCACCCATGGTTTTATGATAATAATGCAAATATATGGTTCAATAATAATTCCTTAAGCTTCAAGAATGGTAAGGAGCATGTGGTTAACCCCTTGGATGGTGATTAATTCCCATCCTATGTTTAAAGTGTGAATCTTTATGAGATCGACCACATTTACATTATCACAACATAAAGGATTGAACATCTAGCAAAATGCAAAAGGGATTTTGGCTTGAGGTAATGCACAATCCATTTAAGACACTATTAGTGTTGCATGTAATTGATGCGTGCAGGAGTCATAAGAAGCCACTAGTCGGTATTATGGCATGGTGAATACAAAACAAATATCCATGTTTGCACAAAGTATTCAATATACCAAACATAGATCCACCCCCTCAGGTAGCAAGCTCTAGGTTACATACACTAATCGAAGAGTGAAGTGTGTCATTAATATGATCAAAGGTAAAAAAAATTACACTTCCTTAGTATGAAGGATATGAGGATACTAATATGTTCCCTGATGTCATGGAAGGATGCATCCCACAAGAAAATGAGTGTGCAACCACTTTGTTGTACACCCTAATAATTATTTTTGTGTGATGGTAGGTGATACATAAGTGAAATCACCCCACATTGGCCAAGGTCAAAGAGGTTATTTGCACTAGATTTAATCACCACAACAACATTCATGTACTAGAGGCTTATGGTAGATATTTTGATCTGAGGGAACATTTTCTTGGATACGAGGAAGTTTGGACACATGGTATGCCTTGTGTCCTAGTTAATCTATGGGTACATGCTTTTTATGGAACTTTGAAAATATGGGCTCACACATGGTATTTCATAAATGATAAGCATCAATAAACTATGGATTGGAGGACATTGAGAGAGAATTTCATACACGCTTTTTATTTCTCCTTGCCAAACCTATATTTAGTTGATCCCTTGCATTATATTTTTTTTATCTTGGAGGATGATGCTATTATGGAAAAATGCATGCAAAAGCTACATAATGATAAGGGACTCACCCTTCCAAAATTATTCAAATAATGTATAGTTAATAGTGATTCAAATGAAAAATGTGGAGACCTGGATGTGATGTAATTGGGGATATTAGGCATAGAAGGGGAATGTTGTGCGTCAAGATGATGAGGTACCTCCTAATGAAAATCTAGACCACTTAAGGGAAGAAACATCTTATGGGTAGTACAAGGTGGTGGATGCAAAAAATTAAAAGCATAAATCATTCAAAGAGCCCCTTGAGATTATCAAATCCAACATTGGGACTATAAAAGAACCAAAGATTGATATTATTATTGATTACCAGATAGATGAGGCTTTGGATCATATTGTGGAACTATTGTGTGAATATAAAAATATCTTCCTGCATAGTTATTGGGAAATGATGGGCATACACTCCACTCCTAGGAAGATGAAAATCAAGCTAGTTAAGGGCACCATACCTATGAATAAATCCCATATTGTATGAATCCAATTCTATACTCCAAATTAAAAGAGAGATAGACAATATACTATCTAAAGGTGTCATTTATCATGTGGAAGAATTTAAATGGGTTATCCCAATGGTCATAACTATTAATAAGGATGGGTACATCTGGATATGTGTATATTTATAACTTCCCAATGCTTCATGTGCCATGGATCCATTACCTGCTCATTTCACTGAAGATATTATTGAAGAAGTAACCAAGCGTAAAATTTAAACATTGATAGATGGATTTTCTAGTTATCACTAGGTTCATATTGAAGATAAAGATAAACCCAATGCCACCTTTACAATTGAGTAGGGCTAAATTGCCTATAATGTCATACCTTTTGGGCTTAATTATATGTCGGTTATGTTTTCACACATATTCAATGGTAGCTTAAAATATTTTATCCATCATTTTATCTAAGTCTTCTTGATGATTAGGCTATTTATGGGTTATTCAAGGACCACCGTGATAATATACACCTAATGTTTGAATAATATCGACAACTAAAAATATATATATTAATTTAAATAAATGTATGTTTTCAACACCCTTTGAAACGTTTCTTGACCACATCATATGCAATTAAGGTCTTCTAGTTTAACAAACCAAAGTGGACATCATTTTGCAATTGGATGTACTAGTTACTTAACAAGACATGCACATTCTTTGGGCATAAAAGATATTACCATAAATTCATTTATAACTATTCCCAGATCATTGCATCTCTAAAATAACTACTACACATGGATAAACCATTATTAAGATTTATTACAATATCTAAATTAAATAATGTTGAAAAAAAGTAAAGGAATAATGTTACTTTAACAAAGTGAGCAAACCACAAATTTGAGATGAGATTTGACAAGTGTAAAAATTATCAAATAGAGAAAACCCTACAATCTATTAATAAGCCTTGCAACCAATGAATCACTCCAAGTAAAATAATATGAAGAAATTAAGAGAGAAAAATAATAGCTTTATGTGAAAAGAGTATCATAAGGATGCAAGATCAAGAATAAGATAAAGATTGTATCACTACTAAAAGGTAAGAAGAGGGAAGGAGAAAAGCTTAATAAATAGAGTTAGAGAGAATAAGGAGTTACATGTGTAAGCTTCAACATGTGTGTCAAGTATCTTTGATCCTCTTACAAGTAGGGAAGATGTGCGTCATATGTGAAAGGAGAGGAGTTACATGCAAGTAACTTCAAATCTTACAAGTAGACTACAGAGATGAGTGACACCTCAAAATTTTGTATTTATAAATATAATAAATACACACACGCATAAAAGTTAAGTTAAGTTTATAAACCTATAAAAAAAGACCCAAATTAAGGTTAATTATCCAACACTCTCCTTTAAGCTTAAATTTGGGGTTACAAAAGTGGAGAAAACTTGTTACAAATAAAGAAGGGAGTTGAAATTGCATAATACTTCTCCTTAATAGAAACTTCTTTCAAGAGGAATTACAATAGTTTAGAGAAGGAAAAAAAAATGTACTGCTAAAAGTAATAAGAATTAAAATGTGATCATCAATAATCTCCAAAAAAAAAAATTGGATAATGTGATCGATTTCAATTGAACAAAGACCAATAAGAAGGAATAATGATCCACAAAACTACAAGACAAAAAAGCTAACATCAATCTTTCAAGTTAAATAATCAATTTACCAAAAAGCTAATCTACATACATATTATAATAAAAGTAAATGTGTAACAAGATAAATGAAGCAAAGACAACTTCCATCACAAAGTACAAATTCTTACATGAGAAAAAGTTAGTCCAAGAATATTCTAAATGAAGTATGTTTCCTTTGCAACCAAAAGCAAAAAAAAGCATAAAAGATTAAGAATATCATAATGTATACAAAGAAGATATGTCACTTGAAAAAAATATTCTGTATGAATCAATAGAATAATTATCACAAGAAGATATATCAAAGTCTCTAGAATATTTATTTTCTTTAGAAATCCAGACAATTTTACCGTTAGAGGAAGGAGATTTAGTTATTTTCTAAAAATGCAATGTGTCATTATTAGATTTACCACAAAATTTATATGTGTGTAATTTCCAATATTTAGATATACAATGCTCGTATTTTTTACAATAAGCACAAGGTTTAACAATTTTAACCAGAGCATGAGCATTAAAAATAATAATCAAAAGAAGTTGTATTATAAGTCTTTCGGTGAAGAGGACAATTAGATGTCAAATTTTCATTAGAAGCATGTGAATTATTATAGCCAAGACCTTTAGAACTTGTATGTAATTTAGACAAAAGAGATTCAAGAATACAATTTTTTTATGTACCAAACATAACTCCCAAATAGCCCATATTGTGTATGATTTTTAAGACGGGTTGGTAGAAAGAGTGTCGAAAGAAACTTGAGTTGGTTTATAAATATAATGAGTTGCATCAATATTAAAGAAGTTGCTATGTGTAAAAGATGCAAATTTAACATTTAATGTGTCAATTGAAGATTTCATAGTCATCATTGTCTCAGTAAAAGAGGTTTGAAGATTAAGAGTGTCATTTTGACATGCAATTTGATGTTTAATAACACTAATTTCATCATTTTTCATATCAATTTGGTACGAAAACGTCTTAAAAACTAAAAAAATAACTAATTTGAATGCTATGAAAAAAGATTATTTAAGATCTAAACTTTAAAAACTAATAATATTAAAAAGTAACCTTGCGTGAAGCCAATTATACGTAGTGAAAAAACTTGTAAATGTAAATCTACATCAAAAAACAAAAAATCTTAACCAAAAAAATAAAATTAATTAATTGATTTAATTTAAATCAATAAATTATTTCTTTGTATATATTCCAAAAAAAAATCTAAAATTTTTCAAGTGTACTTAAAGAGTTGATATGGAAGCAACACAATTATAACTTCTTAAAAAGCCAGTCCATAATATTAGAGATGAAGTTTATGAATAATAATCTTAAAGTTGTAAACAATATAACATATTCAAACAGATAGAGTGGAATACCTTCTAAAACTAATTTCAAATTAAATATTCAATGTCACAAATTATATATACAATGCCCAGAAATAAATGCAATTTTAAATCAATGAATTATTTCTTTGTATATATTCCAAAAAAAAATCTAAAATTTTTCAAGTGTACTTAAAGAGTTGATATGGAAGCAACACAATTATAACTTCTTAAAAAGCCAGTCCATAATATTAGAGATGAAGTTTATGAATAATAATCTTAAAGTTGTAAACAATATAACATAGTCAAACAGATAGAGTGGAATACCTTCTAAAACTAATTTCAAATTAAATATTCAATGTCACAAATTATATATACAATGCCCAGAAATAAATGCAATGCCATATGTCTAGCTACCCTAATCTCAAACCAGACAACAATATATCTACTATATCCTAAAAAATGATAAAATAAATGATTAGAATGTAGTCAAAATAGAATCATAGGGATTTAATTCTAGCCCTAAAACACTCAAAAATAAAAAGAAAATAAAAAACCCACATTGAATGTATAGGTTTTCAAAACACAAAATTAACTGACCTTGAAGCTCGACTGTAGAATAAATCATGGCCGCTATAGACTAATGATCCTCCTTATTCATGGAGACAGAGAAAAATTTGTTGTCACCATTACTTTCCAGTTTAAACTCTTTACTAGGGACTTCAAATTATAAATTTCAATAGGTATATATGATTTCTTATCTTATTTGAAATTGTTTTTTTATCCTCTTCTCATGATACATGAACCAATAGCTATCTATCTGATTACTCCTTGCCATGGGCATGTGCTACTTCTTCCTTCCGCTCTTGGAATGTTTTTATGAGATAGTTTTGTGATTGAAATTGGATTCCTTTTTAGTGTGTATGTTAGAACACCACATCATTGACTGATTATCATCACTAGGATAAACCATTCTTGTTAACAATGTTTAGGAGTGATGGATCTATTGCAGAAACCCTGCAAGTAAAATGTTGTTGTTGGGTATGGGAGGAATAATACATTTATTTCATGAAAATTATGTAGGAGGAACAAAAGCTTCCATGCTCATATTCTTGGTTTTATTACAAGAATATAACAACCATATCTAGTAGGCCTCTTTTGATATGTGCTCATTTTTCTCTTTTTTTAAAAGTGCTAGAAATATGTCCCCAAATAGATATAAATGTTATCAACAAAAATAAAAACCATGGAATTTCATTAATCCTTTCTAATGGGAGAACAAAAAATATCCTTCCATTGAAGGTAATTATATGTATAACCTTAGATGGAAGTAGGAGAAACTCAACAACTATAATAAAAGGTATGACTTTGGAAGGAGAGGATTCAAGTCAAAACTCTTAGAATGAGTATTTGGGAAAATAATTGTATGATGAAACAAGGGATATGCTAGAAAAATAAATTGAAATTTTTATTTTGGTGTGATTTTTTATTTTTTCCAACTATGATGGTTAAATCTCTCATCTCCACATTGATAGGGTTATTTACATGTTTTTCCATGATTCGATCTTCAACTAGCTTAAGATAAGGCTATTTGATCACCACCTTAGTATTGTTTTCAAAAATAATTTTCATTCTATTGTGGTGTGGGTCGAGTAAGAGGAAAGCATATTGGGCATTGCAAATCTAACCACCAGTCCCTAATTGTCTTCTAGCAAAGTTCTAACTCTAATAATAGTGGGTGAGCTAAGCTAGGTCTCTGAATTTGTAACCTCTAGATAATATGTAACTTTGTGAAGCTTGAGAAGGGGTTTCATTTTATGATACCCAAAATTGATTTGGAAAATTTTGTTAAAACATTCCACTTTAGAATGATTATAAGTGTCTCATTTGATGAATTTTTAATATAATAATGATAATTTTAAGATTAATTATATGAGAGCTTTTGTCTTATAATAATAAATAAATTGTCTCAATAAAATTTTCAAAAATCTTCTTAAATATAAAATTAATAATCACTTATTTAATTATATTTATTATAATCTTTTATTTATTCTTATATGCCAATCATAAAACATTCAAAATCAGTCCTAAACAATAAAGGACTAATAAATTGTTTTAGCTAGGTGTATAAGTCATTTTGTTTACTCTAGTGAGATGCTTAAGGTTATTTTGGGGGGTTTTATAATTTAAATTACCAAATCAAGGTGTTTTAACTATTAGGAAGGTGTTTTAGGTACCACATGGGGTGTTTTAGGTACTAAATTGTCTCTTCTTGGACTACATTGTATTTTTGGACTACATTGTATTGTTTGATGGTGTTAGCTACGATTACATTTTAGCATATTGGCATCGTGTTTTGCCTAAGGATGTCAAATTTATGACTTGAATGGAAATTTGATTGGGTTATTACCTATTGAGTGGGTTATCACCTATTGATTGGGTTTAGTGACTATGTTATATGTTTTTGGATACATATTGAATCTTATAAGACTTGTGTGGTGGCATTTAGATGTGGTTTGAGTGTTCATAGGGCTGCATACAATTGGTTTTCCCCTGATTGAAGGCATATTTACTATTTTTTATTTGAATGGTGTTAAAGCTAATGTGGAGGAGGTTAAACCAAGGTGCTTCAACATTCCAATTGGCATCAAAAACTAAGATAAGATAATTTTCATTAAAATTTTGCTTTCTTTTCATTTTATCCAAATTAGAATGGAGAATATTCCCATAAGGGAATAATGAGTACATATTTTTTCTCTTAATTTATTTATTTGTAAACCAAAATTTGTGTATGTTTTTAAAATCAAAAAAAATTTGAAAAATAAATTAAATTGTGTAATATTCGATATTAATAGTGCCTTTGGTTTGCATTTATGAGTCAAGTCATCATGATCTAACTACTTGGAACATCATTCCTATAAATTATTAGGGATAAATAAGTAAAAAACTTGTTTTTTCATTCCCTTCATTACCCATTTGTGAATATCGCTAGACTTAAATCTTAAAAATGATCAAAAACACTCCAATTACATATAGTTATAATGCCCACGTACAAAGAATTTTTGTTAAGTAGGTGTTGTAGATAAAGCAAATCTTTTTCACTTACTACCTAGGTACCACTTACCATTCTTCTCTCATGTGATAAAACATCTCTTTCACATATTGTTAGGTATGTAGAAAGCAAGAGCTTCTTCCATGTACCAATGGATATATAGGAAGGGTGAGCATATAAAAAAATTTGGTATATTCGTCAGTTGGTATATAGAAAAGGAAATCTTTTTAAAGTGATAGGGAACCATTTCATCTTCTTATACAACGAATATGCATTTAATTAAAATTATTGTTGGCACAACCCTAATGAGAAAGATACCTAGTTAGAATGGTCAAGATGGGTAAAGAACACAGTTATCTTCAATGAATTTTGGCTAAACCTCTATGATAAGGATGAAAAACCCGTTGAACCTAAAGAAGCAAAAGAGATACCATATTAGAAACAAAAGAATTCAAAATTATTGACCTTGATGAGGGCCTCAGTTGATGTAGAGGTGTTTCATCACATACAGAGGTGAAACACTCCTTAGGAATAATTTCAAAAATTAAAGGGTCTATATGTTTCTCACTCAAAATTGGAGTTCATATAGTTAGAGTTGAAACTATTCAATCTTTAATTGAAAAATGGAGATGTCACAAGTTTGGATTTTGAAATCCATGCAATCAAATATGATGTTGATACAGTTGGTATAAAAATTGATGTGTATATGACCACCTTCATAAAGACTCTTCTTCCTACATACTCAATCTACTTGGAGTCTTTACAAGTAAGCAATCTATTGAAGACTCTCGCATTTGATCAATTGGTTGAGAAAATGATTGAAATAGAAAAAACCTTTGGAACAAAAATAGATTCCGTATGAGAAAGAATTTGTTATGCTAATCAAAAGGAAAATTATTCCAATAATGTAATAAATGATTGAAGCAAAGGGAAGAACAAAGGGCAAGGAATAAAATCTAGAAAATATAATAGTTAGCAGCAAAAAAAGTAGAATGACAAACAACACCTATTTTGAAAACACTGTGAAAGGAAAGTGAGTCATAAGTACCATGAATACAAAACTTCATGGGATGAAATTGAATCCTACAGAAAAAATGAGAAGAAAAAAAACTCAAAAGCAAATTCAACTCAATTTTATTACATGTGTGTTTTCCATATTTGATGAAGAAGATAATGCCTCTGAGAGTTCACCCTGCGATAATGTTTGGGTTTTAGAAATTGGTGCCACACAACGTATGAATTTTTAGAGGGACTTATTTTATGAGTTTCACAAAGAAAGTTTTATTCTATTATATTTGACTGATAAAACAAGTCTAAAACCTCAAGGTAAAGGTGTCATTCGACTCAAGTCACTAGGAATTCCCAACTTCATTCCCATAATATTATACCTTCCTTAGTTTAAAATAAAATAGTTATCTCTTTCACTAATTTGACAACAAAGCCACTCCAATATTTTAGATGATAGAGAGTTCAAGGTCATAATAAAATGTGATAATATAGTTGCTTTAACTAGATATGAGGAAGGAAAATTCCTAAAATTCAAGGTTGAGCACTTAGTGCCAAGAATTTTTTCTCATCTTGTTAAATAAGGAATGCCAACAAGTCTTCACTGGCATGACAGATTTAGGTGCACACACTATGAAAACAATCTATAATATACATAAAATGGTATTGTCTTCTTGTCAACATTGCTCAAAAACATTGAAAAGTGTGAATCTTCCATATTATCTGAACATGAAAGGGAACTGTTTAAAAATGCGGCATGTAAATTTGGTAGGAAGTTGCAGTTGGTTCAATTTGATCTATGTTCTTTGCCACTTATTTCCACTAGTGTTCATAAGTACTTTATCTTGTTCATCGATCACTATAGTATAATGACTTGGATAATTTTTTTAAGAAAAAATCAAAAGCCTTCAAAAGTTTCAAACTATGGTTGAAAATGAATCCCAATCTTGTATTACAACTCATAGTTGATAATGATGGTGAATTTAGATCAAAGGTGTTTGAAACCCACCTCATGTAGAATGAAATCAAGCATCATCTCATATTTCGTTACACTCCTCAACAAAATGGATTAGTTGAGCAGATGAATAGAATTATGATAAACATGGTTCAGGCAATGTTATAATTCAAAGAGGTAAAACTACATTTTAGGGTAAAGTCAACTCAAACATAAGTATACCTCCATAATAGGTCATCATTATCAACCTTAAAAATGAAGATTCTATATGAATGTTACTGTGCTCATCTCCCTTGAATGCGACATATTCAGATTTTTAGATCCATGTGTTATGTATTGATTCCAAAGGATAAAAGGAATAAATTGGAACACAAGAGTTGTAAATACATGCTTTTAGGATACTCATATTCTTCAAAAACATATAGGCTATTCAGATAACAACAAGAATTTTATCATCATAATAGATGTCATCTATTGTGAATCTGTAAAGGACACAATAAACATTAGTCAACAATTAAATTGACTTGAAAAATATGAAAAAAATATGTTTTCAAGGAGGTTGATATGGAGGTACCAAGGGGAACTTGTAATTGGGAAACAATTGAATCTCTATTGACTCTAGTAATTGAAAATGACACTCGCCCTATAGATGAAATTTAAACTTCATTAGAAGATGGTGCAATGTCAAAAAATGAAGGAGTTTCAAATCTAGAAAATGAGGCACCAATGATTCCAAAAGCTACATAAAAATAGATACCAAACTAAGCTAAACTGACACTTAAATATGTCAGACCTGATGAAGTTGTAAAAATAGGCACTAGAAGTGCACACATTACTACACAATAATCAAACAAGTTCCTAGATTAAATTTAAGATAAGATAGAAAAAACTTACCTTGGAATACCCTCTAGAAGAAGTAAATGTTGTTTTTAATTCTGAATTCACTTCCTTCAAACAAGTTAAAAATCTTAATGCATGGAAAACAATAAGGAAGAGTGAGTATGATGTGTTGGTGAAAAATAGAACTTGAAAATTGGTTGTTCCTCCAATTGGCTATAAACCTATTGGTTACAAGTGGGTCTTTCAAAAAAAGTACAAAACAAATGGCTCACTTGACAATCACAAAGCAAGGCTTGTCATAAAAATATTTTCCCAAAAATTAATTGACTACAATGAAACATTTGTACCAACAAAAAAATGGACTACCATTCAAAACATGATGGCTTTGGTAGCTCACAATGGATGAAAAATTCACCAAATAAATTTCAAAGTTACATTTTTAATGCATATCTCAAAGAGACAACGTATATGACTCAACCTAGAGCTTTTGCATTAAATGACTAAGAGCAAAAAGTATGCAAACTCTAAAAATTATTGTATGGTTTGAAACAAACCCCAAGAGCATGGTATGACAAACTAATTGAAGACCACCTAAACATGAACTTCATGTGTTTTGAGTTTGAATATTCAACTATTTTTTTCAAAACAATTGTATTTCTAGTGGTGTATGTGGATGATCTACTAATCATAGGAAATAATGATAAATACACTACAAAATTCAAATTAGAATTGATGAAAGGATTTGAAATGATAGATCTGGGTTAACTTCATTACTATTTGGGTATTGAAGTGATTCAAAAATCAAATTATATATTCATCACTCAACAAATATACATTAGTGAAATTTTGAACAAGTTTAGAATGATGGATTGTAAGCCTCTTAGTACACCTATGCAATAAAATATAAATTTGATATTAGAAGATACCATAAATTTAGTATATGTTATTATATATAGACAACTCATTGAAAGTCTTATCTATGTGACCATTACTAGACCATATATTTCTTTCATTATTGGTGTTATTTCTTGATTCATGCAATAACCTAGATAAACTCATTGGGTAGTAGCAAAAATATTCCTTCAATGTCTCAAAGGAACAAAGAATTTTGGGCTCAAATACTTCAGGGCAGGAGACTCCAAAATGATTGGATATTTATATTTTAACTATGTTAGTGATTTTGAAGATGGAAAATCTACTTCAAGGTTTCTAATGAATTTGGGAACAATCGTTGTTAGTTGAAAGTCAAATAAGTATTTAGTGTTGGTAACTTATTAAATATAAGTGGACTACATGGCAGTGTCAGAGGTAACTAAAGAAATTTTGTGGCTCAAAAGGGTTTTTTCATATTTTTATTGTCAACATCTCTCATAGCTGACAACGCATCCGCAATTCCAATGGAAAATAATATAATCTTTCACAACCAAATTAATCACATCAATGTCAAATTTCAATTGATGTGGCATTATGTGAAAGTTGGTAATGTAAAATTACTACATTGTCCTATTACAGAGCAACCAACAGACATCTTGAAAAAGGCATTGGGAAGAGAAATTTTAAAAACTTCAGAGGCATGATTTTTCTCTCAATAACCCCTACAGATTGAAGGTGTAATATTATTTTAATATAATAATGTTAATCATAGGATTAATTATAGGAGAGTTTTTATCTTGTGGTGATAGATATATAGTATTCATAGGAACTCAAGAGTCTTCTTGAATATGAAATTAATAGTCATATATTTGGCTATAAATATTGTAAACATAATATAAAATTAAAAAATAATAATATACAATATACTAATATTATTTAGTATATAATATAAAAATATAGTATTGTATGTATGTGTGTATATATAATATATTATAATTGTATATAATATTATATATTATATAATATAATATAATATAATATAATATATTAATTAATATAATATATCATATATAACATATTATATAAATATTATATTAGTATTATAATATTTATTTCCCTATCTATTATTAATATTATGTATATATTGTTAATTATTAATTATAAATATATAATATATATTATGGTAATATATTATAATATTTTATATTTGTTATATTATAATATTTTATATTATAATATTAGATCACAAATTATGATTTTGTAATCATGTTTCGATTATTTTCCTTTTATTTTCTTGTAATGTCCATCTACACACAACTAAACTGAGTCAATCAAACATAATCCCAATTTAAACTTGATTAATCTCATTTGGAGAATTACCCAAACTTAGGAGAGGTTGCGATGCTACCTTAGGTGGATAGATATTATTCTTATGAACAATGAAGGTTGTAGAGTCATTAGTAAATCCAAAACCTGGTGATATGAGCTTGGCAAGAATATATGTTTCTCAAGAGTTTGTATTGTGATTATCATGAGCTTATTAATATTTTAGAGTGTATTATAAGTACTCCAAATAAATTAATGAAACATGGAGATGAGGAAGATCAAAATGTATGATCAAGGATGAAAAATAATGTTGTTTTCACATGTCAATTGTTAAAATACGTTATAAACAACTACTACCATTTTATTAGGGGAAAAATAACCTTTAAGCTTTGTTGTCTAATTAAAAAAATTATATTTGAAAAAATTACAAAATAATAAGTCCAAAATTGAAGTGGTTCAAGTACTTCTGTATAGATGATAACAAATCATTCCCAACACCTAGCACCATTTCTTAAATCTTTGCACAACTTCATGCAAGTATCTAACAATATGTTACATTGGGAAGCAAACCAAAAAATAAATGGATTTTAAATCAATTATAACTTTCATATGCACTCAAAATTGGCATGAAGTCCCAAGTCTATGCTTACAATTCACTATCACTTGCTTCCTAGATGCAATTTCACTTAGCAAGATTTTTTGGAAGTAGTCAATTAATAATGTCCTCACCTTGATCATGTTTAAAACATTTATGGTATTTTGGGCTACCATGCCTACCATAGGCTCAATTTACATGTTTCTTGAAGCAGATGCCCTTTGCATTGGGCATCCCTTCCTTTCACCTATGTAGTTAGTACAACATTGATTTCATTATGAGAATTTGTTACTCCTAAGTGTAATAAAATACTTATTTGATACAAGGATTTGCTAATTCAGAATCCCAGACAAATTCCTACTTTAAGAAGAAGCTTCTTTCTCGAAACACTTTTACACAAATAATTTTAATGTATTATCATTTTGAAATTTTCAAAAACATGTCTATGTAATTCACTAATGTTATTGAGACTTATCCTATCTTGAGATAGATAAATGGTTATTGAGACTTATCCTATCTTGATAACCAAAATATTAGCATACCGTGATCCCTTGTTTGTATAATATATGTTCCTTACCAGGAACTTGAAAACCCTGTGACTGAACCATGTAGACTTCCTCCCTCCAAATCTCCATTCAAGAAGGCACTCTTGACATCTATTTGGTGCACCTGCCATCCAAACTGAGTAGCAATAACAACAATTAACCGAAAAGTTACCATCTTTGTACTAACAGGCTTTCCTCTTGTGCATAACCTTTTGAAACAAGTCTGGGTTTGTATTTGTCCAAGAAACCATTTGCTTTGCACTTTACCTTTTAAATCCATTTACAACCAATGGATTTATTTCCTGGTGATAGCTTTGTTAGCTCCCAAGTCTTGTTTTTCATCAAGGAATCATATTCCAATTGCATCGTTGATTCCCACTCTGGCTTTCCTTTGGCCTCTGAAAAAGAATTAGACTCAAATGCCTATGAAACAACAGTTGCAAGATCAAAATTGTCATGCTCACCTCCATTACCAAACTACTTCCTTGATCTCAATCTTCTTCCTTCCACACCTTAGAACTATTATGAAAACATATTTTCAAATTATCAAATATAACTACTTTCTTCTTATTATAATTTCGTTTTATTATATATCATCAAAAGTAACATTACACGAATAAAAAATGTCATTGAATGAAAATATATAATATGCATATATAGTAACTACGCATAAATAAATTGAATCAATATAATACACTTTCAAACACTACCCTTGTTATCGAAGGCAATGCAAAATACTATATAAAAAAATAATGAAAATTAAAAATAATATGGACCCTTACAACCCACAGAAATACAACTTTTTAAAAAACTAATAATATTAAAGTGTGATTCCACTTGATGGACAAAACATAAGGCTTTACTTTCTGGACATTAATAAGGATATAAATGTAATTTTGTTGCTCTACTCAATGTTAAATTATATCCTAGATTTTAGGAAGATCACAAGAAAATGTAAAGAATTATTGTTGTTGTCAGTGTCATCATCGTTATCATCGTCGTCTCAAATGATTTCTTCATATACTTTAAATTGCATTATCATTTGAAGGTAATGTTGAACGAATAATTAACATTAAAATTTTCATAATATCGACTGATCAATTTATCACCTAGTGCCCACATAATTATGCCAAAAAATTGAAAATTTTACTTCAATAAATGTCATCTAAATTAGAGACCATATGGTTTTATTTGTCATAAAATACATTCATAATTTTTTATAAATTGTAGCTTAATTTTCCCTAAGTTCCCCATTGAACTAATTCATCAATTGTTTCAATTGGGAACACTATTAGAGGAAATCAAACCCCCTTAACCTAATTATGACCACCTAAAGTGATTTAAAGTTTAATTTTTCTTAATTGAGTTCCCCATTGAACCAATTAGGTGAGATAATTAGGATAATTGAGCCTCTCAACCTAATTGTGACCACCTAATGTGATTTGGGGTTCAATTTTACCTAATTAAATCCCCCATTGAAGTATTAGTCAATTGGCTCAATGGGGGACATAATTAGGAGAAATCGAGACCCCTTAAACTAATTATAACCACCAATGTGATTTTGGGGGTCAAATTTTCCTAATTGAGCCCCCTATTGAACCAATCAGTCGATTGATTCAATGTGTGATGCAATTAGAGTCTAACTCGAACCACCTAAAGTGATTTGGGACTTAATTTTACCTAATTTGGGACTCAATTTTACCTAATTTGGGACTCAATTTTACCTAATTAAACCCCCTTTGAACCAATTAGTCGATAGATTCAATGGGGAATACAATTAAGGGAAATTGAGTCCCCTTAACCTAATCACAACCACCTATTATGTTTTGGGTCTCAATTTCATCTAATTGTCTCCCTCATTGAACCAATTAATTTATTAGTTCAATTGGGGACATAATTAGAGGAAATGGAGCCCTCTTAACCTAATTACAAGTACTCATAGTGATTTGGGGTTCAATTTGCCCTAATTGAAACCTCCATTGAACCAATTACCCAATTGGTTCAATGGGAGACACAATTAAGGGAAATCAATCCCCCTTAACTTAAATGTGACTATCTTATATGGTTTGGGGTTCAATTAGTCCTAATTGAATCTCCCATAGAACAAATTACTAGATTGGTTGAATAGGAGATGCAATTAGCAATAATTGAACCCCCTCAATCTAATTCTAATTACTTAAAGTGGTTTGGGGCTTAATTTTCCCTAGTGAGTTCCTGAGAGAACCAATTATTCAATTAGTTCAATAAAAATATAATTAAGAAAAATTGAACCCGCCAACCTAATTACAACTATCTTATTAATCAATGTGATATGTGGAAAATCCAAGATTTGAATATTGAGATTAAAAATATTTTAGATAAAAATATTAATGATATTTATACTAGTATATATTTTAATATAAATTATAATATAATAAACGTAGAAGTGGCATTGAAGACAACATTGGGGGGTCACTAGGGACGACGTTTCCAGAACATTCAAGTATTTCCCAGGAGAGGAAGATTTGAAGGGTTGTTTGCAGAGCGGGACAAAAATTCCAAGCAATCCAATGCAGTCATTGCAGAGCTGCACACACGACGTCCACAAAGCATGGAACGACACTCTCTCTGTCTTTAACTCAGAGTTTGTTCAAAGGAGAGCCATGTTGCGTCTTTAAAATGAAGCAGCAAAGGATTTGTTGGTTTGGACCCCTTTGAAACCGGGTCAATTGAATGTTTGCATTTCGCTATTTAATGTCCATTTTTCTGTGTGTGCAGGGGCAAAGTTTTGGCAAAATCCGCTGCAAAGCTACAAAGTTAATAGCCAAAAGTATGTATCTTTGATTCTTTGGTTATCCCTGAACGAGTCTCGATGCTTTTTCTTTACGAAGCTCTGTTTTGAGTAGTTTGTCGGAGATATTTCATGTCGGCGATCTCCTGATTGGAATGCTACAGATTCTTTTGTTGCAGCTGAAACTAGTCATGGCTCTGCTTCTGCCTCTGCCAGGTTTGGAAGGAATCAGCGTTGGAGGGAAGAATCTACTTTCTACTCTTTACTTCACTTCAGATCGGGCAAAACAGAGATGGTGTACAGAGGTGCACTGAATATATCTGGGAGACAGAAAGACATCACTGCATTGATGAGAGCATTGGCCATGGCAAGACCGCTGTAACGTAAACATGAGATGGTCTCTGTGACGAGATGTTACTAAAATTGAACTCTCTCTCAAGGACAAATTCATCCCTGCGAACGACATTGTCTAAAAACCATGAGAGCATGATACGAAGAGCGACGATTAACGAGAGTTAGGTCTTTAAATAGTCGGCTCTGCAACACATATAATGCAGATTCTTTCCAGACTGTTGTTAAATCTCCGCGTTGCAGACACGATGAAACCACTTTAGGTAATGATAAACTGCTCATTTAAATCATTTTAATATTTGATAAATAGAACGTAGTTTTTTCTTAAAAGTTATAATTTCTATTTGTATGGATAAAATATTTAATATTATTCATGTAACGGAAGTTTATTGGGATATATTAGCAATGTTGGTAGTGATGACATTAGCCACATAATTTTAAAGATGACCTTGTCTTTTTGGAATTCAATCATCTTTAATGTTTGTTTGATTATTGGGAAAATGTTTCATGTATGGTTAGTGAACTTTCAAAAAATTTATGGTATTTTTCATGTTTTTTAGGATGAGGGTATGGGTTATATTGTCAGCGGTCCAGAATCAGATATAGGAGCCATTCTCTTCATCGGTCACTACTTTGCTAGTCTTCTCCTCATTGTGGTGGTCTGAGTGGCTTATCTAGATTTGTAGGTGATGGCACGAGTTAGGGATCTCCTCCTCCATCTCACGATGGTGACATTAGAGGCTAGGGTTCGCCCCCCCAAGGGAAGTTTCTACCCCTGACTTTGGCAATTTCGCTTAAAAGAAATCAAGATGAGATATTAGAGGCTCAACAAAAAATTGGTTCGGAGCCCTTCCCTGTGGATGAGGATCCCCCTATTTTAGGAGGATGGGGTGATAAGCCTCAAACCATGTCGTCTCCACCACCTCCTCCGACGTCCATGTTTGTCGTAGCTACTTAATTGTTCTCTTTATTGTTATATGTCCTTTTCTCTCTCTGCTTTATTGTTAAATTGTCAATGTGATATTTTTTGTGTGGATGTGGGCATTTTTTTAAATCACTTTTTTGACTTGGCCTGAGGTGTCTTTACTCTCGATGTGATTATACTCGTGGAGTGTGACTTTTTCCCCTAATTTTTTTGTATGATTAAAGTTGTACCATATCTTGTTTGATTAATGCATAGGCACTCTTCAATCAAAAAAAAATGACATTAATATTACCCCAATATCCCCTGCCAATATCATCCCATGTCGTTGGGATGACTTAAATGTTATATTTAAAGTGTCTCTAAATCAAGGTTGTATTATGTATTTTAAAATCAGCATTAGAAATAAACTAAAGGCTCTTGTCAAACTTTAAATCTGACTTTAAGAATAAAATTTAGTTTTTGAAATTTTGTTGTTTGGTGATTTAAAAGGTGACTTAAAAGTGGTTTTAATTATTATTTAAAATCTTAAAAAATATTGTAATAATCCTACTTTTTAACGAGAGTAATTGATAAAGAGCACTGAAATTTAAAAAAAACCATGTGAACAAAAATATTATCACTATCAATATATAATCAAACACAACACTATAAAATTAGATATTACAAAATAAATTAGAGAAGAATGATCAAATCAAACACCAACATAACCCTTATTCTTTATTAAAAAAATTAAAAAAAAACACCACATAACCTTTTAATCTTTACTCAATTAAAATTGAGTTTGTATGAACCACATGTACACCACTTGGTATCATAATCCCATAAAATTCATTCATTGCACAATGATCAAAAGATAAAACCAGAAATATCATCCACTAAAGAACTATGTAAAACTTAGTCTTTAAAGACAACCACGTCACATAGATGGGCAACATGAAAACAATTTTAGTTTAAAACAAATTTTAAATAACGTTCTATGAACCATATAAATGTGGGCCCTTAGCATTCTAAAATAATGATGAAGCCTTCTTAATGGAGAAGGCTTAAGAGAATGTAAGAGGGACTCACATGTCAGGGACCTCCTTAGAGTACAATTGATTACCTTTGTATAAGCAACTAAACACGGAATTAAATCAGAAGTAATATGTAACTAGAATTCAAAAACAGTAAAGAATAGGTGATACAAGAAACAATACAATCTGTATTAACACTCTTCCAGAAGGAAATATAATGAAGAAATCTCACTCTTCCCACACCTCTTGGGTGTACAGTAATTCTCCCTCAAGAGTTCTCTCTCTCAATCAATTACAACCAACTCAACACTGAGTTGTTCCCTCCAGTGACAATCAACCCAATGGTTGATGTTGCCTAATCTCGTGCACAAACCTTCTTGATCTTGCACCCTGCAGATCTAATTGGTCTTGCTTACACCGTGTGTTGCAGATCTTCTTGATCTTGCTACCCCATAGATCTAACTGAGCTTGCACACACACACTTGCAGATCTTCTTGATCTTGCTAACTTGTAGATCAACTGACCTTGCTTACCTGTAGATCTCCCTGATCTTGCACTCTTGCAGACCTTCTAGATCTTATACTTGAGGATCTAATCCTTCTTAGTCCTTATTACAATACAGCCCCATGGGTCTCTTAAATAGATCCCAAATCAAACAATAATTAGAAACGCAGACTCAAGACTAAAATTAGTCTTTACATGCAAACTAACTGTCCGTCTAAAATTAAACCAGTTTTGGAACGCACAGATGACCGACGCTGGTCTCTGTCTATCTGGAGATGACCGATGTCGGCCGATTCATAATCGATGTCGGCAGATTCCAGTTCCCGCCTGACCGATGTCGGCAGGTTCTGACCGACGTTGGTTACTTTATAACCCAGCAACCTCCACCATTTGCATAACAGTGAAGCTTTTAGCTCCATAACTTAACATCACACCTAGTATATCTTTCGGTTCTTATTAAATAGAGAAATCTCTTGCCATCATAACCCAAACAAAATAAATTTTAAAAAAGAGCAACACTTAAACTTGAATATTATAATAATTAATAGAATGGCCTCAAATACCTTGCATATATGTTTGAGAATTCGTTCTTTAAAATATGATTTTCAATCCAACTACATAAATTTTTGCAGAGAGCATTCAATTATTTTAGATTCTTACTAATGAAATTAACAAAATTTTATAAATCATTAATATTTTTGGACTTAATGGTAAATAATTTTGACAGTTAAGATTTATATTATAATATGATATCCATTACAAGTTGTAACTATATGCCAACCACAATTTATCAAAGTTTCAAGTTTCAAAATCTAAAAGCTCGTAAATTATGTTTATATATACACAATTAAATTCCAAGAACAATTTATCAAGGTTTCAAGTTTCAAAAACTAGAAACTCGTAATATATATGAATGTGAGAAGAATATTTTCTTGATTATACAAAAGAACCAATCTAAATATTCAAGTTCATGCAATTCAAAAATCAAGAGAGGCGCAACCCTAACAATGTGTGAGAGGTCACCCAATGAGATCAAATCTCTCATTGGTTGACAACTCACATTCATGGCTCAATCACTTATGAGTTTCAAAAGTAATAATGTCGAAACCTATCACAAGGTAACCAATCATAGCTCCCATGAAATTCACCATGTCATCATAACAATGGTGATTCCAAAGGATATTTAAAGGCTATGCTCACATCATCTCGAAAGGTGCAACTAAATTTCATAGGAAAAATAAACCACATCTCAAATTAAAACATATAACAATAGATGACAAGCACACAAATCCAATATCTCAATGACCAATTGCAACATACCTCGTCCAAGAGATCCATGATAACATTATGTTCATTTAGAGATTACTAAAGCCTTGATCAATTGTTTCTAAGGACTTCGTTAACAACTGAGATCATTCATGTAATCTAAGTGAGTTCATTCTCACAATGTACAAACCGACTATCCTTAATAACAAATATCATTGCAATTATCATTGTCTTGTATTTGATGCTTTATAAATTAGCTAAAAATACCAAACATGGTAAAAGAGGTGTAACTCTCAGAAAATTATAAACATAATAAACCCCAGGGAGTTTCATAAATCAATAACAAGGTAAGTTCATCTACAACGATGATACAAATGGTATAATCATTGGTCAATAACCTTCCAAAATGGAATGGAGCTCAAAGTAAACTAAAATGTCATTACAAATTATAATGATATACCAAGTAAACCTCAATGAATGTTAGCAACATAATCCCATATCAAGGGGAGATAAACTATTCACAAAGCTAGCTAGCAAAGACAATTGTATATCAAGCAAAGGTTTGAAACTCAAAATAATAGGTTTTTAATAATTCCTTAGCACTTGAGTGCAATACACAACTATTATAGACATATTTAGGGTTTTTAATCAACAAATCTAAACAATAAACCAACTTTTATCGTGGTTCATTTAAGAGAAAGATACACATTCTATTCTTACTAAGGTGAGATTAACTTTAGGTCAAAGACCTAAATTATTACCTTAACCCAAATCAAAAGACTCGCAATTTTCCAACTAGCATTTGGATTAAGACCATGCAAAATAAAAACCATAGAAAATTAAAACAAGGGCCAAGACAAGTTCAAGGTAGATTGATATTCACTAGCAATTGCCCTGATGGTGCAAGGAATGCCAAAAGAGATGTAATTTTTAGTATAATATTGTATTATCAACTATTAGATATCCTTCATTTATTTGGCTCCTTTCCCCCACTAGGTGTCAAACCTAGGGTGCACAACTACTACTACCCTCTATCCCTTACACAAACTTGAGCTTTAATGTGCATATTTGTAGATTAGCTTACTTATAAGAAGGAGATTTAAAATGCATATTTATAGATTAACTTGTTAGGCCCTTGTCAAATGCTCAGAGAAGTTTACACCATCAAAGAGAGATTTAATCTCCACTCGGACCTGATGTTGGTTACTCAATGCTCTTTTGGCATGCTCACTCTCCCTTCTATGTTTTCCCATAGCTCTATTATCCTTGTTGATGTCCTTTCCATGCTTCTTCTTGATCAATTTAATGAAATACTCCATGATTCTCTGGTTGAAGTCCTTACCTACATAATATAATGTAAATTTAGAAGCCAAAAATGGTGATGAATAAAACTACAACACAGTGTATAGGATTAATCACCATTTATAGCCAAGACCACAAAAAGTCCATTATCAATTGTCAAGATATTGACATAAATATACCACCACCAAGATCAAAGACAGTAATATTTTTCTCGCCACCCTTCTTATCCAAACCATAAGCAATAGCTACAGCAGAGGGCTCATTAATAATACGAGTAACATTCAACCCAATAATTATAGCTACATATTTTGTTGCTTGGCGTTGTGCATCATTAAAGTAAGCTAAACCAAAGAAAAAAACATAATAAATGATAATGTCAAACAAAGGAAAACAAAGAAAACAACATAGATAAAAAAATGTATCACTTAGGCCATAGAGAACATTATTGGAATCACTATCACAATCATAGAAGTTGAAATTTTATACTAGGCAAAAGTCTATAAAAGTAAAATCTATCCTCATACAATTAATTTTTTTATTTTTTAGATATAGGGCTAAAACACTATCCAAACTAAATAGAATACCAAGTTCAAGGTTAGATATGGAAACATTTTACTAAAAGGATTAGCCAGGAGTAGGTGATCCTCGCAACCAAAGGATTATGTCTAATATCAAAGCAAACTCATGGATTTGCCAAAATAGAAATCATGACAAAGTAAATTTCACTAGCAAAATAGAGCCCTTTCCACAATTGGACCATATGTTTGTATGTTTTTATCCCCATCCCCAACATAAAATAGTAATGTTAGTACCACTTAAATTTATGACAACCACTGAGAGAACATTCTAGGTACAGTGACAACAACATCCTTTATCTTCTTTCCCAAAAAAGCCTCTATTTTCTCCTTTATTTTAGTCAAAATCATTACACTAACTTCCTCAGGGTTGAAGACCTATTCTCCATCTTGGATCTTAACCTGGATATAAGGCTTCCCATCTTTGTTTACAATATTGAATGGAACCAATTTCATATCCCATTATACCTCTTTGTCCTCAAACCTGAGAATGGTTAGAATTTGGGATTACATCAATATCACAAATATAAAGTAACAACAATTTCAGTATTAAATCAATAACACTAATCAAAATACCACCAATGATCAGATAATAATAAATTTGAGAGATCCGTGTAACTCACAAAAGTCCATGTGAATCATAAAGGGGAGTTATGCCATGTGGGTCAGATCTAGTATTGCCTCTTAGTATAACCCCATTATTTTCTCTTAATCTTTCATTTCCAAGGCATTGCTAAAATCAACATCTGGTTAAAAATAAGTGGAATTATTTATCTTAATAAACCCCATCTCTCAAAGTAACATCTTCCTCCATTCTTGAATATTGTTTCATGGTCTCATTTTTAATAGAGTATGATCCAGATTTAGAGACAGATGCCATTTCTTCCAAAATCTCAAATTTCATGACAGTGAAGAAGAAACATCATGCAAAGTTAATATTCAAGTACCCAAAGTAGTTTTGAAACTTTGTTTGTAGTCATAAACTCAAATAAAAATGTCTGAGAATACCACATGATAAATCCAAAAGCATAGTTACAGGTTCATCTATATAAAAAAGTTATTGTAATTATATACATGTTGATGAAGGCACATCTTAAAATGTACTATTGGATTTGCTTTTACTCCAGTTGCGATTGTATGCTTTCAAAAAATTAATTGTGAATATTTTTTTGATCGACTAATTTTTATTTTAAATTGTTTGGTCTCACATATATTGTTGAATTGAACGCCTCAAAAAAAAGATGCAAAATGTTTTGTCTAGTTCATGGTCAAAAGGACTGCGTTTTGAAGAGAATGCTCTCATAATGGATTGTTAAAACAAATCTTATTTACATAAAGTGAAAAAGAAATACCTGAAGGAATAACTATGCATGGGCCTGACAAAAAATTAATTTTTCTAATTTCACTTGTTTGGGAAAAGTAGTTGATAAACCTCATAAATTAAGTTCCACTGCACAAAGCAGAAAACAAATACTAGTATGGCAATTCTAACCAAATTGCAAGTGCTTTATTGTGGAGGTATTGCAATACCACATGTAATTCATACTGCATTGTAGGATAGCCACCATGTCATCATCTATGCCTATCAAGTTAATGCCCAAATGCCACATTGTAAACATATGTTGAGCTTAGAGCACAAAACTATTGAGTTGTGTATACTAACACGTATTGTAGTCTAAGGAAAGGCGAGTTGGATGTATGTTGACTACACTGATAAATGGCCTTGAAAACTGGATAGGAAATTGGGCAGCATCAACCAAAACCATGGGATGAATATTCCCCTTATTTTTTTATAATATAACACCTTTGGCATAATAAATCAAGCAATATCAATGCACTCTAGTCCATCTAAGATAAGTTTCAAACTAATCTTGTCTTTTTATTAGAGAAAATAGTTTTATAAATTGCATAGCTTTCATTTATTATTATATAATTAAAAATTTGATAAATATTAAAATTTTGAGATTAGAATATTTGGCATGATTAATAAGCTAATAATCTATGAGATATTAATCTTATAAGGTTAGTGTCAAATCAAATTAACTTTTTTAAAGACATCAAGGTTTCATAAGAGTGTCACATGATATTTTAAATTTGACAAGCATAAGAGAAAAATGTTATAAAACATTTTAGTCATTAATCATCTATTGCAAGGTCAAATCAATAACTTGGAAATCATAAATTATCCACTGAAATCAAAGATCCATATAAGTAGTCATTACAAGACAATACAACCATCGTAATGCATGAACTATCCCACATTAAAACAAGTGATAAATGCAAGAAAATACACACAAGAAACTTAATGTATGCATAAGATAAAAACAACATAATTGAAAACATTGATTTAAACACTTAAAAGAACATATATCCTTTTATATATGCCTCGACTAATAAATTAAAAAATCGTGTCATGTGTTTTCCTCTCTTAAAATTCGCCTCTACCTAATCTAAAACCTCTCTCCTCGATGATACTCTCCCTCTAAATGCATTCATAATGAGGGGGATGTCTTGCATCCACTCAGTCACCCAAAAAAATAGCTAGTCCAATTCAAATCCTTAAATAATCAATAATACCTAAATGGTTAATAAACTCATGACTATAATAAGTGACAAAAAAAATAATTGCATCTAATTGTAGACACCTAACTTTGGTACAAGTCATGTAGTTGCACTGCTTTTATCATATTTTCATGTATTTGGTTCATTTGATTACATTAGGCTCTTATTAATGTACTTTCCCTTCACATTGGTCCTTTCATAGTCTTTCATTATCATCATTTGCTAATGAACACTTTCAAATGTGTCATTTGTCTACCTTAGGATCCAACCATGTGTAATGCAATTCATTAGGTCTCTATTTTATGGTTTTTCTATCTTTACTTTTTTCATAATGGTATAATTTATTGGTTTATGAGGTCTTTGTCTACCCTTTTCCTATTGATTCCATTATACTTAAGTTTTATTTACTCAATTACAAAGGTAACACTTTACATTATATCAAATATTTTTTGCTTCATGTATCGATTTTATACAAAATGAAACATTATTGACTAAGCTCTTTCCTCAAAGTCTCAAGGATAATTCCTTGGATTGGTTATATGCCCTACCATTAGGATCCATGCTTTATTTAAATTCTTTGGTAGACAATTTCTTAACCATTTTTTGATCAACATTATCCAAAATGCCATGTTTTAACATCTTGCACATCTTAAACAAGGACCTAATGGGCTTATTACTGAGTAAAAGTGCTTAAATTCAAAACTATGTTTACAAAATGTCTCACAAATTACCTAATGATGACTTCTAAAGTATTTTTTATTGAATTTTTCTTCAAACTATCAAGGAAAAATTGATGTTTAACACATATAAATATTTCAATTAACTTTGTCATATAGTTAGGAAATATGAGATTAAGCTTATAGAGGCCAATATGCTTTAAAGACATTACTAGTGCTCCTACGTCTAATGGTGCTATATATCAAGGTAAATTAACATTAAAGACTAATTATAATGATAATCATAATGATACTAATAATTTTTAAGCTAAGATTAAGACCAAGAATGTAGTTAACACAATATATCAACCACCTAACAAGCTTGTCCTTCCTCTACAAGAGCATAGACAATTTACACGATTAGCTGAGAGTTCTCACCTAGTGTTTAAATTATCGATTGAAATAAATATGATATCTTTACCTATAAAACATGATTTTGACTCATCTTTACCCTTATGAATTATGATGTGAATGTGTATTATGATTATCATAAAGCTCTAGGTAATGCTACCAATATATGTTGTTTATTGAGACAAAAGAGTCAACATTTAATTGATAGTAATGTCATTAAAGTGAAAGGAAATAATAACACATTGAATGAATAATTTTCTCCACCAATTGAACACTTGAAATTCTTTTCCAATCCGCATATAAATCATTTTTCAAAAAATCAAGATAATGTTCACATGGTAACATCTAAACAACAACCAATAGTTTCAAATGACCTTATCTTAGATGGGTTCATAGTTTTGGTCATGGATGCACATAAAGAGGTTTCTTCTATTACTTTATATAACTATGGGATTCCAAAATATGAGTATAATAATAGACAATTAATCATACAAGCTTTCATTGATTCAAATTCTATGTTAATCAAAATCATAATGGTTAACAATGGTTCAAGTTTAAGCACATGTTTAATGTAATTTCTTGATAGTAGATGATAAACTCAAAAGGATTTCCTTGACACAACCATTGTTCATAAAGGTTATGATAGTCTTACATGGACACCTCTCAGGGGCATCACATTACCTATCATAATAGGTCCTAGGACTTTTCTAGTATGGTTTCATATATTGTCGACTAATGTGACATATGATATATTACTCATATGCGCTTGGTTTATTCAAATGAGAGGGATCCCATCAAAATTACATAAATGTTTAAATATTTTGCATGATAACAATGTAATTACTATTTGAGGCACTCTTTATGAGTCACCCATATAAAAAAACACGGTGTATTACCCAAATGCTACCTAAACAACAAATCATGCAACCTCAATTAAAAAAATCTAGAGTTCAAGTATCTACTCATCCATTCACTAAAGTAGTCTTATCACAACCTCTTAAATTTGTTCAAGATAAAGAACCTAGTAAGGTTTCAACTACATGATCCAAACAAAGTTGTTATTTTCAAGAGAATAAAATAAACACTATAGCTAATTTCCATGATAATGATTACACTACTAATGATGATGATTTAGGTTACCATGTAGGTTTCTATTATATTTCTAATGTTTATGGTGACACATTTGACCACTTAGCTTAAAGGTTCTCGAGATTCTTAGATCTTGATCATGGATAATTAGGCAGCCTATTATATATATGATGGTCATTTCAACGAGATTATCATTTATCATTGTTATCCATCTCATGTGCTTCAACAAAACAATCTAGTGTGCATAGCTTATTTTTTTATTCTTCCTCTATTTGTTGTTGTATCCCTCTAGTGCTCTCTCTCTAGCATCGTGTATGGATTATGGGTTTTTTACTATTCTTTAAATCCTTTAATTCATATTATATGTTAATTCGTTTGTTGTTTCTTGATTTTTTAATCTTGATTGAATTTTGAAGTTACTTTATTCTTCTATTTAATTTTTTTTGTTGTCATTCTTCTCATCCTTTAGTTTATATTAATTGCATTGTTTCTTTGGCCCTTGCCCCTTGATTATTGTTTCCCATTCCAAAATCCTGCATATACTTCCTAATGATGACATATATGTATTGTGGCTTTCCACCCTAATGTGTTTTAACTTTCAATGGAAGTTGTTGGCTAGTAGGGATTCTCCTCTTCTTCATTATTCTTGTTTTTCCCCTTGGCTTGTGTTTATTTGATTGATCTCTATCTTCTTTCTTATTACAGATTTTGTCTCTTTGTTTTTTATTTATCTCTTTACTTTTGTGATGTTTGGCTTGTCTCTCACTTGGTTCCATTTTTTTTTTTTAAATCCTTTATCTTTTTTTGGTTACATGGTTACACATTGTTACATATCACTACTTATCTACCTATTTTTAGACGTTTACATATCCATTATTTATGCACAATATATTCATTCTATTATCTGAGTTGGATGTAGGATATACATGTTATATATGATATTAGGTTTATAGTTGTTTTGTAACTTCATCCTGCCTACACCCAGGGGCATCCTTACAGTAAGGGCATGCCTATACCATGGGAATTTTTTAGTGGGTGACAAGTTCTATCTTTCTCAATTTCCAGTATAATATAGACCCATAGACAATTTATTATACATATCTTATTGTAGCTTATATCTTGTGTTTATTATTACATAAATTCACTATGTTACTTTACATGCTTGTTACATTACGTGTTCTCTTGTTTTCTCTATGATTGCTAGAGTTTCTTGCACGTGTGTGCTTACATTTGTGTGTGTTATTTTGAATGCATTTTATTATGTTGTCTATAAAGGATCCTAAAATTATTAATTTTATGTCACTTGTGTGTGGTTGATACTTTGTTTTACTTGTTCTAAGTGGTTACAAGATTTTGTGATTTATATCGGTAGGATATATTATGGGTGACTATATGCTCAGTGCCATGACCTATATCATGTACACTATATTGCATGCAATATATTATGATTAATGCCTACGTTGCCATGTTTTATACCATACATCTATTGGGGCATACTATTATTATGTGCTTAATTTATATATCTTATCCTTTTAGTGGCACATCACTTGTCCCTCTTTGATCATTAGAATGTGTTGCATTACTTGTCCAAATTTTAAAAATTACAATAGGGTACATTACTTGCCCCTCCCTTTTTCATTCCCTTATTGTAATGCTTCAGTTTAATCATATTAGTATTGAGTTCTTGATGATCTTTGATGATCACATCTTTCTATTATTATATACATGTGTTTACATATGTCCTTTCGAGATTATAATAACTTTTTCTTTCCATCTGTGTTGCACATGGTGTGTTTACACTTTTATTCTTAAATGAATGATATGTAGGACCAACCCTCACCTAAAAAAGGGGAATATAGTTGGCTTCTTTTATCTTTGGTTATAAATTTTAAGTGGTTACAAAATGTCACGAGGTTATAATAGAGTTATGTCAAGAGATTACAAAGAGGTACCATATGTTTGATTCTTTAGGTAGGAAGTAAAATTTTACCATGTGGTAGAGGTAGTTGAGGTTCAAGATAATTTTTAGTTTCTTTAGCTTCTTGGCTCAGGCAATTGAGGCCCAAGAAAATTTCAAACTTTTTAACAGATGGCAACATGGTTCACATACTAACCAATTTATTCGCTCATTTTGTTTACTTTATGTTGTTCATTTATTTCATTTGGTTACATTGTTATCAATTTATCAAGGCATTAATCTACTTATATGCATTCAAGTTTGAATATGTACACACTTGAGATGTTAATTTTGGAGCATTGATGAAGCATTTATGTCAATCTTAAGGAGCACATAGTTTTATTTCGGCCCCAACATCATCTTAAAATCTTTCTAGGTACATACTTGTTTATTTGCTTTGATATGTAAGCGCACACACATCAAAATGGGGCATCTTTTAGACACCTAATATTTGTACAAGTCATATAGTTGTGGTGCTTTTATCATGTTTTCATACATTTGGTTCATTTTATTTTCATTAATATCTTATTGGCACACCTTCCATTCACATTGGATCCTTCATATATTTTGTTATCATTATTTACTCACAAACACTTTTAAATTTATCATTTGTCTTCTTCGAGATCCACCCAAGTGACATGTAATTCATTTAATTCTCAATCTTAAGGGTTTTTTGTCTTAACCTATTTTTGGAACAATTTAAAAGTGGTCTTGACCTCTATCATATGGTACACAAGTTGTCAAGTGATTTGTGAGTCCTTTGTGCCACCATATCATGTTTTATTGTGCCTTGAATGTCAGTTTTCATGTTTTTTATAGGTCGACATACATGCAAATGTGTCCCAATTTGAATTAAAATATGTTTATATATACTCATGTACTCTAAGTCTTTTCATAAGTGCACATTAATTAACAAGCTAATCCCATCACACACATTGATCAAATCTTGTCAAGGAGCTCGCAAATTTTTCCCTCATTTTACTCTTTATCTATTGAAGTATTATGGTTGCATACTTGTACTAAATGAAGGATTGCATTTAGTGATTGAGTGTATAGTTTAATTTATTATTATAGGGAGAGGGGATTAAGGCCTCTCTCACTCATTGGGATGGGTCACTTACATGCATAAAACTACATAATCCCTAATTCTTATCTTGATAAGCAAAGTAACCTCCACTCTAGGGGTTGAGCCAATAACTATACATATTTATTTTTGTCTTGGTTGTATTGCCAGGTACTAAGGCTAGATTAGGGCAAACTGAACAAGAGAATATTTTGACTTCTTTGCATATTTATTTGCTAATCAAAGAGAGGTTTTTGGACATTTATTATTGATAAATAATTTCAAAATCTAGGGGTCCACACATCCATTTTAAGGCTTATTTAAATGATTTTAAGAGAGCTAATTATTGTTGGGCTATAAAAAATAGGTCACCACCTCTATCAAACCATACAAAACTAGTCATTATCTTAAATACTTGTTTGCTTTCTAAGTCTATTTTGCACTATTCTACAACTTATTTTCCAACATCATCAATCTCTATCAGAACTTAGGTAAATCATAAATCAAGTATGCATCCCTCTATCTCTTTATTTCTTCTATCAATTATCAATTTCCAAGGTACTTTTATTCAATATCAAGAATTTAGGTACTTATTTACTATTTTTGCATTTAGATCATATCTAAAATTTTCTCTTTCCTTTTACATAGCTTGTGTAGTATTTTGAACATTACATAAAACACTAACCAAATCATATTTTACTTCATCATAAATATGAATTAACAATAAATGAACAACATCATAATCACAATAATTAATATTTAGGAAACATTAATTATATTTAACCAAATCATATCATAACTATGAATTGAGAATAAAAGGATAATGTTATTATCATTATTTATTGCATAATTATTTTTTTCTATTCCATTCTTATAAACAAGGTTTTGAAGAGAACGTCTAATTTATTATCATCATCCATGAGAACAATGTCATCTTATGTAAACAAGAAGAAATGAATGCCATAATCCCCTTTGGTGGCTAAGTAACAACCCAATTGTACATTATTTTAGCATAAAATATGTGTGATTATGTCATTTATAGCTGGGCTTATTCAAGAATATACATTATTTATATGATTGAGCATTGCAAGATAATGTGTTCTTGATATTTAAAAGTGGTTATGTTGGCAATTTAGTCCTTTTTATGAGGAGCCACACAAATTGCATATTAAGTTATATGGCCCATTCTGATTAGCACTTGCAAGGCTATGAAGATGTGGTCTAAGGTTGTAAACTTGTCATTGTGTTTCAAATAATGACTAAATACCTCAGCGAGTGAGCATAAGGACCCAAATGATGGAACATATGTGTTGAATTCCTAATAAGGCTTAGATTTGTGTATTATTAATAAGACTTTGTTATGAGATAATTTTTGATCGGCCCCTTGCCATTATTATTTTCTGGTCCTCTCAGGTTGTTGTTTTAATATGTTGATGACAATGTATATTTTGTTTCACCCTTGTATGATCCCTATCAATGTTAATTCCTTACCTGATAAGCCTTAATTGATATTATGATTTTGAATGCCACTCCTTGGACTTGGCAAATTGAGTCATATTTGGTGACTTTGATCCACGTGAGCTTTGACCTAGGTGTAGTGGCATTGGGTTCTTGTTTGGTGGTCATGATTCCATAAACCCTATGTGGGTAGACTTATTTCACCATGCATTATGTTTAATTTTTTGGAATCTTAGAAATTGATTTTTTTAATATATTAAATTTAAAATTCAAATAATAAAATCATAGCAGTATTAGGTTCTATTATTTTAATTAACTAAAAGCCAAATTAGAGGAAAAGTTTGACTAAGAGTTTTTAGCTTGAGAAATAAGCTTCATTGTGGCATATAAGAAGGCCAAGCTACATGCATCCATGCCAAGTGTTGAGAGAGAGAAACTTAAAAAAATGAGGGCACTTATAGCAAAGCCATATATGCATGTTTAATCTTTCAAGGCCACCATTGAAGCCATGAAGAGGCATGTTGTGCTTGAAAAAAAAAATACTTATAATTTGTTACATGCATTCAAGGAGGAGATGAGGAGTTAAATCCACATAGGAGGAGAGGGTTTGATGGCACCATGAAAGCCAATGCACGTCAAGGAATAAAAGAAATAGGGGAACTTATTTCTTCAGTTAAGGTCTTATCCCTTTTGTTAAAAATTTATATATATTGGTTTTATTTGCAGCCATAACAAGCAAGATAATAAATGCTTGGTTTAAGGCACAAGCCCTTAGACTCATACTTTTGTATGTGTATACAAACCAGTGCTATAAATAGAGTGAAATTATTATATGCATTTGAGTTAAGGAGTTTATTCTTGCTTGGGTTTTTATGCTTTATGACTATTTAAATTTTTTAACTGGATGAAAGAGAATTCTTTGAAAAAAATCCTCAATAGAGGATAGTTGGAAATTGTTTGTTAATTTAATTTCATGAGGATGAATGTGAAATGTTCGAAAAAAATTCTCAATAAAGGATTGTTGGAAATTGTTTGTTAATTTGCTTCTGTTAGGAACTCATAATACCCCTTCTCTTTCCTTTATTAGTATATTAGTTGCTATAGATGCATATGTTGTGTAAGTCATCTTGTAAGCATTTTTTTTTTATCACACATTCATGGGAAGTAGTAGTTGCTTAGATTAGACTTAGTATATAAGTGTTGAGGCCAATAAAGGCATCCATGAATTATATTGAATTGAGCTTTCTCAAAGGAGGTTTCCCCCTCAAAGAGGCCAATAATTTTGGAATTAAACTATTGTAATTTAGTTCTGTTTATTTGAGTTAATATATTGTTGATTTTCATAGTTTATTTTGTATATTTGCGATTATCTGCTAACTTGTTTAGGAAGGATCCTCTCATCTAGTATCAAAGTGCTTTTCAGGGCAATTTTTTTCCTTCTACCCATTGTATTCTCTCACATTACCATAACAGGACCTTGTTGATTAGAAAGTGGTAACATATCCATTTTCAACCCTTTCATGCAATAATCTAGATCTACAGTTTCATTTTGGTAATAGGTCATCATCAAAGATTATGATATTTTGCTAGGCCATATTATGATTTATTTTCTATTGTAGCTTGTATTATTTATTTCAGATTAGGGTAAAAACATGTTCACATCATTATGGGAAGTGATTGGGTGAAATCCCTAGAACTCATTGTGAAGAGTACCACAGGAACCCCAAAGTAGCTAGCCCATTGAGAGGACCTGCCAACAAAATGGGCAATGGTCCCTTCTTGATTGACTAGTTCCTACCCATGAGGAAAACCAAGAGCTATTGTTTAGGGGTAAATCCATGGCCAAAAATTTTCTAGAGAGTGATACTTGTTCACATAGCATTGGTGGCTAGAGATATTTCTAAAAACCTTTAGGCAACCATTCAAACTTGGTACCCATCTTCATCCTATCAGTTTCATAAAACTATCCACAGAGTATCAAAAGACTCTCAAAAGACTTGCAGTTAGACATTTGATAGAAACTAGAAACCAAAAAATCTTCATCCTATCAATTTTAGAAAACTATCAACAGAGTATCAGAAGACTCTCAAAGGACTTACAGCCAAACATTTGACAGAAACCAAAAATTGAGTGTTTTTTTTTCATTTTTTACCATATCTCTCCATTTGTAACCCCTTTGATCCTCAAACTTTATCTAGACACTTGAAATTCCATTCTCCACATTTTCTTCTTTGAGGTCCCATATCTCGACCCCACTCCTAATTCCTACAAATCTCAATTTTCTCTTTCTTAAGGTTTTGTCATAACTTCTATTTTTATCCATTTGCCTTGAAATTTTTCCATAGAGCTCATCAACATTTTTTTCTCCTTTGTCCCTCTTTGATAAATTTTCTAGTTTTTCTATTTTCACTTCTGAAATTGCCTTCACCTTCGTCAATCATACTCACACTACAAAAAAATTAGTAAAAGAACCTTTAACCCTTTTGATTTTGCCCAAATGAAAAAATTATATACTAAACGTGTCTTAACTCTAGTTTTCCTACCCATTGTAAAAAAAATATCTTATTTTGGCAATGGTAGTAACCCAAACAGGAGCAAAAAATATGGAAAATTAAATTGTCGCCCTCAAGACCAAAATCAAAGATTTTGATGAAAAAAATCTCAACGTCAATCTTCAACATACTGCCTTGAACAATAGATGGCATCCAGAGTCCTCTTCAGACATTGAGTTTTCTTCTTATAATAATTTTCATGGGCCAAAGATTGGTTTTTTTCAATTCAATGGTGCAAATCTAACTAGATGGATCTATTGAGTATAACAATATTTTAGTCTACATAATACTTTTGATGCCAATATAGTCCTGCTTGTATCCTTTCACTTGAAACATGAATCCCTTCAATGGCATCTTTGGTATATTAAGGCTCATGATGAGCCAATATAGACTAATTTTTGCACCCTCATTTTGCAATGGTTTGGCCCTAGTGCTTTTGATGACTTCACTAGAGCACTCATTAAACCTTGCCATATAGGAACCATGAGAGAATGTCAAACAAAATTTGAAAAAATGACCAATCACACAGAGGGATTTTTTGATGAATTATTTAGGAGTTGCATTGTTAGTGGATTGAAGGATGCAATTGAATCTGAGGTCAAAATATTCTGGCCCAATACAATGATGAAAGCCCTAAGGTTGGCTAAGTTAGTAGAGGATAAGATCACAAATCAATAGTGATCCAAATCTAATTTTACTCCATTTTGAAATACAACTCCTCAATGATCTCACACAATGCTAGCCCTTCGAACCACTCCAATCAAGCATTTGATTGAAGTAGAGATGTGGGCACGTAGAGAAAAAGGACTATGTTATAATTGTGATGACAAATTGACTCAGGGACATCAATGTGTCAAGAAAAAGATCTACGTACTAGATGTAGATTCTCCACCCTAAACTAAAGTTTGAGAATATGTTTAAGATATAGTAGATGATCTGAAAAAAGCTCAGTTGATTATGGAACCTTCTTCTTAGGAATACCAACCAAATATCTCTCTCCATGTGTTAGCAGGAGTCACCACCCCATAAACCATGTGATTCAGAGATTACTTCAAGAAGATACCTACTATAATCCTCATTGATTATGGTAGCAGTCATAACTTCATTGACCTTAAAATCACCAAATGGGCTGATTATTTTACTCATCCTTACTGCAAATTTAAAGACATGATTGCCAATGGGGGCACATTACCTTGTAAAGGGAAGTGTCACAATATGCATACCTCTATTGGATATTTTAACTTACACTCTGACATGTTTACCTTACCCTTAGTGGGATGTGATGTTATTTTAGTAACCCAATGGTTATGCACACTTGGATCCATCTTATGGGATTTTGCTGAACTCTAGATACAATTTTTAGACAATGGGCAAAAACGCATATTGAAAGGCTTATACCTAGGCTTTCTCAGCATCATAAGTTCACATCACATGAAAAATCTTCCTAAGAAGAATTCACACAACGTCATTGTCCATCTCCATTCCATTCAAATATAACCATCTAGTCCCTACTACTCCTTTTGATCTACAAATTGTTTTGCATAAGTATGCATGTGTCTTTGCCAAACCCGTAGGATTACCACCTTCACAACCAAAATACCATCGTATTTAGCTCCTTCCTGGAATCCTTCCTCCTAACATTAGGCCTTCTACCCATTTCAGTAAAATACTAAGATTGAGATGCTCATTTGAGACTTATTGAAGCAAGTCATTATTCACCCTAGTACCAGCCCATATTCTTCCCTAGTTCTCCTTGTCTGGAAAAAATATGGGTCATGGCACCTCTACATTGATTTTTTAGCACTGAATCACATCACAATCAAGGATAATTTCTAAAATATTATTATTGATGAGCTTCTTTATGAGCTTCATGGTGTTCTTCAAGTTAGATCTCTACTCTTGATATCACCAGATCCAACTTCAAGAGGATGATATCCCTAAGATAGCCTTTTGCATGCATAATGGCCACTAGGAGTATTTGGTCATGCCCTTTGGCCTCACTAATGATCCTTTAACCTTTCAAGCAATGATGAATAAAATATTTTAGCCCTACCTGCATAAATTCATTCTAGTCTTCTTTGATGATATCTTCATATATAGTAAAACATGGTTTGAGCATCTCCAACATCTGGATCATGCACTACAACTTCTCTTTGATCATCTCTATGCAAAATAGTCCAAATGTGCTTTTGGTCAGGATGAAGTGGAGTATCTTGGGCATATTGTTTGAACCCAAGGGGTTTGGGTGGATCCTAAAAAAATAACAACCATGAAAAATTGGTCTCATCCTTAGATACTCAAGAGCCTCTATGGTTTTTTGGGGCTAACTGGATACTATCACAAGTTTGTCAAGGATTACAAGAAGATTACAAATCCATTGATAGCTATGTTAAAAATGGATGCTTTTATAAGGACACAAGCTGTTGAGTGTCCATTTGAAGAATTAAAACAAGCTATGTAAACTACACCCATTCTATCTATACCATATTTTACCAAAACCTTCACTATCAAGAGCGATTCTTACGGTAATGGACTTGGTGTTATTATCCTCCAAGAAGGATGCCCTATTACATTCACCAACAAAGCCCTTTCTGGCAAGAATTTAACCTTATCTACTTATGAGAAGGAAATGATGGGCATTTTGCATGCAGTATAGTAGTGGTGGCCATACATACTAGGGAATCATTTTTGCATCAAAAGTGATCAGCAAAGTCTGAAATATTTTTTGGAACAACCTGTATCCACCCCATCATAATAAAAATGGGTCAGCAAACTACTGGGTTATGACTATGAGATCACTTACAAAAAGGGTGCGGATAATATTATGGCTAATGTTCTATCTCACACATTTATGGACCAAGCTTCCCTTTTAACTATTATAATGCCTATTTAAATTGGTTTGATATTATACAGTAAGGGTATGTCAATGAATCTTCATTATCTAAAATCATTCAGCAATTGGCCTCTAACCCCTTTGTAGTATCGCATTATTCTTAGGATGGTACTTTTTGGTGATATAAGGGCCATTTGGTGCTTCCCCAAAGCACATATCTTTAGCAGACTATATTTTATGAACTCCATGCTTCTCCATCCATAGGGCACTTAGGGTTTCTCAAAACTTATGAGTGGGCACAACGTAACTTCTCTTAAAAGGGAATAAAAAAGGCAATTTAACAGATGGTAGATGAATGTGATACCTACCAATGTAAAAAAGGTGAAACAACACTCATTCTTAGGTTGCTCAAACCCTTGCCCATCCCTACCAAGATTTGGACATATATCTTTATGGATTTCATTAAGACGTTCCCTAAATTTGGAGGGAAAATAGTGATCTTGATTGTCATTGATCGACTCTCCAAATATAATCATTTTTGTGCCCTCAACTATCCCTATACCACCTCCACAATCGTCCAAATTTTCTTAGACCAAATTTTCCATCTTCATGGCATTCCTTCTTACATTGTCTTAGATTGTGATGTAACCTTCACTAGTCATTTTTGGATAGAACTATTTTGATGCATCGGCACCCAACTGAAGATGAGTTTCAGGTATCATCCACAAATGGATGGTCAGATTGAAATTGTAAACAAATACATGGAAACTTTCTTTCATTGCTTCACCTCAAAACAACAACATCAATGGGCAAAGTGATTCCCTATTGTCGAATGGTGGTATATTATCTCCTACCACACTTTAACTAAAATGAATCCATATTAAGCAGTCTATGGTCAAGCACCATTAGTGTTCCTTCTGTACACCCCCAGTAGTTCACCAGTTCAAACAATCAACATGATTCTTCGAAATGAAGATCAAATCCTCAACATCTTATGAGATAATCTTCATATGGCACAAAATAGGATGACACAATAGGTTGATCAACATTATTTTGAGTGCACTATTTAAGTAGGTTATATGGTATTTTTTACCTACAACCATACAAGCAATTATCCCTAAAACTCAAAGGGCATCATAAGCTAGCTCCTAAGTTCTATGGGCCATATAAGTTTCTCTAAAAGAATAGGTCAGTTTATTATAAGTTAGAGCTCCCACCTTCAACCTGAATTCACCCAATATTTCATGTCTCTTATCTAAAGAAAGTTCTTGGCACAAACATTAGAGTGTAAACTATTTTACTAGAACTTGATAATGAAGGATCCATCCTTCTTGAGTCAGAGGCCATATTGGACAGGTGCACATGCCAACTTCACTCGCGCTCTATCACATAGGTATTAATTTAGTAGCATAGAATGCAACCAAAGGATGCAACATGGGAACCACTATTTCATATTCAACGCCAATTCTCACAACTAAATCTTTGAGGACAAAGATTTTTCTAAGAGGGAGGGGATTTTAGGAACCCATACTACCCCTTCTCTTTATTTTGTTAGTATATTAGTTTCTATGGATGCATATGCTTTGTAATTCATACTATAAGAATTTTGTTTTATCTAACATTCATGGGAAGTAGTAGTTGCTTAGATTAGACTAAGTATATAAGTAAGTGTTGAGGCCAATGAAGGCATCGATAAATTGTATTGAATTGAGCTTGCTCAAAGAAGGTTTCCCCCTCAAAGAGGCCAACGATTCTAAAATTCAGCTATTATAATTTAGTTCTGCTTATTTGAATTAATATATTGCTGATTTTTATAATTTATTTCATGTATTTGAAATTATATGCTAACTTGTTCAGGAAAGATCCTCTCACCTGGTATCAAAGTGCTTTTTAGGGCAATTTTTTTTTTTGCTACCCACCGTATGCTCTCACCTTGCTGTAACAAGACCCTGGTGATTAGAAAGTGGTAACAGATCCATTTACAACTATTTTGTGCCACAATCCAAATCTATAATTTTATTTTAGTAGCAGGTCATCATCAAAGATCATGATCTTTTGCTAGGCCATATTGTGATTTTTTTCTATTGCAACTCATATCGTATGTTTCAAATCAAGGTAAAAACCTATCCACATAATTGTGGGAAGTGCTTGGGTGAAATCTCTAAAACTCATTGTGAGGAGTACCACAGGAACCCCAAGGTAGTTGGCTTATTAATAGGACCTACCAGTGAAATAGGAAACGGCCCCTTCCTGATAGACTAATTCCCACGTGTGAGGAAAACCAAGAGTTTTCATTTAGGGGTAAATTTATGGCAAGAATTTTTTTGGAGAGTAGTACTCATTCAGATAGCATTGGTGGCCAGAGATATTTTTAAAAAACTTTAGGCAACCATTCAAACCTAGGGTCGATCTTCATCTTATTAGTTTTAGAAAACTATCCACAGAGTATCAGAAGACTCTCAAAGGACTTGCAACTAGACATTTGATAGAAACCAGAAACTAGAAAATCTTCATCCTATCAATTTCAACAAACTATCAGTAGAGTATCAGAACACTCTTAAAGTACTTGCAATCAGACATTTGAAAGCAACCAAAAACCTAAAAAAAAAGAAAAAATATATGTTTTTTCCATGTCCCTCCATATGTAGCCCTGTTAATCCTTAAACTTTATCTGGACACCTAAAATTCCATTCTCCACATTTTCTTCCTTGAGGTCTCATATCCTGATTCCACTCCTAATTCCCACAAATCTCAATTTTCCCTTTTTTTGGGTTTTACCATAACTTCTATTTTTGTCTGTTTGCCTCAAAAAAAATTCACAGAGTTCATCTCCCTTTTTTACTCCTTTGTCCCTCTTTCATATTTTTTTTAGTTTTTCCATACAAAACTAGTCATTATCTTAAATACTTGTCTACTTTCTAAGTCTCTTTTGCACTATTTTACAACTTATTTTCCAACATCATCAATCTCTATCAGAACTTAGGTAAATCATAAATCAAGTATACATTCCTCTATCTCTTTATTTCCTCTATCAATTATCAATTTCTCAAGGTACTTTAATTCAATATCAACAATTTAGGTCCTTATTTACTATTTTTGTATTTAGATATATTTTTTTGAACATTACATAAAACACTAACCAAATCATATTTTACTTCATCATAAATATGAATTAATCATAAAATAAACAACATCATAATCACAATAATTAATAATTAAGAAAAGTTAATTATATTTAACTAGATCATATCATAACAATGAATTGAGAATAAAAGGATAATGCTATTATTGTTATTTATTGCATAATTATTACTTTTATTCCATTCTTAAAAACAAGGTTTTGAAGAGAACATCCAATTTATTATCATCATCCATGAGGATAGTGTCATCTTATGCAAACAAGAAGAAACGAATGTCATAATCTTAGTTTTGGCACCCTCCGTTGGCTAAGCACCAGCTCAGTTGTCCATTATTTTAGCATAAAATATGTGTGCTTGTCATTTATAGTTGGGCTTATTCAGGTCTATACATTACTTATATGATTGAGCATTGCAAGATAATGTGCTATTGATGTTTTAAAATGGTTAGTTTGCCAATTTAGTCATTTTTATGGGGAACCACATAAGTTACATATTAAGTTATATGGCCCATTCCAATTAGTACCTGCAAGGCTATGAAGATGTGGTCTAAGGATGTAAAGTTGTCATTGTGTTTAAAATACTGACTAAATACCTTAGCTAGTGGGCATAAGGACCCAAATGAAGGAAAATCTATGTTGAATTCCTAATAAGGCTTGGATTTATGTATTATTAATAATACTTCGTTATGAGATAAAAAAAATTCAGCACCTTGCCATTATTATGTTATGGTCCTCTCAGGTTGATATTTTGATCTGTTGATGACAATGTATATTTTATTTCACCCTTGCATGAGCCCTATCAATGTTAATTTCTTACCTGATAAGCCTTAATTGATATTGCAATTTTGAATGCCATTCATTGGATTTGGAAAATTGAGTTGTAGTCTTTGGTGACTTTGATCCATGTGAGCTTTGACTTAGGCATAGTGGTGTTGGGTTCTTGTTTGGTGGTCATGATTCCATGAACCCTACATGGATAGACTTATTTCACCATGCATTATGTTTAATTTTTTGAAATCTTGGAAATTGGTTTTTTTATATATTGTATTTAAAAGTCAAATAATAAAATCATATAAGTATTATGTTTTATTATTTTAATTAGCTAAAATCCAAATTAGGGGAAAAGTTTGACTAAGAGTTTTTAGCTTGTGAAATAAGCTTCATTGTGGCATCTAAGAAGGCCAAGCTGCATGCATCCATGCCAAGTGCTGAGAGAGAGAAATTGCAAAATTTTGTGGCACTTATAGCAAAGCCATATATGCATGTCTAATCTTTCAAGGCCACCATTGAATACATGAAGAGGCATGTTGTGCTTGCAAAAAAAATTACTTATAATTTGTTACATGCATTCAAGGAGGAGATGAGGAGTTAAAGCCACATAGGAGGAAAGGGTTTGATTGCGCCATGAAAGCCAACGCATGCCCAAGAATAAAAGAAAGAGGGGAACTTATTTCTTTAGGCAAGGTCTTATCCCTTTTATTAAAAATTTATATACGTTGGTTTTATTTGCAGCCATAGCAAGCAAGATAATAAATGTTTGGTTTAAGGCACAAGCCCTTAGACTCATACTTTTGTATGTGTATACAAAACAGTGCTATAAATAGAGAGAAATTATTGTATGCATATGAGTTAAGGAATTTATTCCTTCTTGGGTTTTTATGCTTTATGATTATTTGATTTTTATTATTGGATGAAAGAGAATTGTTTGAGAAAAATACTCAATAGAGGATGGATGGAAATTGTTTGTTAATTTGCTTCCATGAGGATGAATGTGAAATGTTTGAAAAAAAATATCAATAAAGGATGGCTGGAAATTATTTTTTAATGTGCTTCCATGAAGATGAATGTGAAATGTTTGAAAAAAAAATTCAATAGAGGATGGTTGAAAATTGTTTGTTTGAACTGTTTGACAAAATTCTTCAATAGAGGATGGCTGAAATTTGTTTGTTAATTTGCTTTCATGAGGATGAATGTGAAATGTTTAAAAAACAATCCTTAATAAAGGATGGCTGAAAATTGTTTGTTAAAGTGCTTGGAAGAGGATGTATGTAAAATGTTTGATTACATTCCTCAATAAAGGATGGTTGAAAATTGTTTTTTATATTTGCTTCCATGAGGATGAATGTGAAATGTTTGACAAATTTATTCAATAGAGGATGGTTGGAAATTATTTGTTAAATTGCTTGGAAGAAGATGTATGTGAAATGTTTGACAAAATTCCTCAATAGAGGATGGCTGAAAATTGCTAGTTAAATTGCTTTAAAGAGTAAGCTTTTGAATTAAATTAATTAGGTTGAGTATTCTTCTCTCGATGAAGATTATATATTATATATAATTCCCTTAAATTGATAAGATGTTGGTGGAAAATTTGGTTTGTTGGTTTACTTTTGGTTTGCTTAAATCTTAACTTGCGTGATATTTGTTGAGTTGTGTATTTCGATTGTGTGTTGTCTTGTTGAATACCATTGAGCAAGGTGTTAAACATTCTTATGAATATGTCAAATATGTGCAGTTGTTTGTATGTTAAGATTTGTGTCCTTCTTATTATGAATTTGTGCATTGGCTTATTGGCTTACATTATGATTATGGGGCCATGTTATCTTGTTTTAAAAATTGTTGATTGGTTGAGTCTACCCATTTTACTATTTTAGGTTGTGTTTTTATTTTAATAAAAAGATATCAGGACTATTATCCACTTTCCTTTCTTGACCCAAAAGTTTGTCAAGGATCATATTAAGTTAGAGGATGTCTTGTATTGTTTGTTCATAAAAGGAGTTTATTTTGAGCCAAAGAGGATTGTTTAGTTGTTTGAGAGAACTTACATTATAGTCAAACATTTGGTAAAATATGATCTTGTTATTTATTAAGAGGCCTATGGATGAGTTCATGTCTATGAAGTCAAATAAGCATGGCAGTTAGAAAAAAGGTTCTTTTCCTTACATGGATAAGTAATCAAGTTTAAGGGCATATTGTTTTCTTGGTAATAAATTAATATCAGTCACCATTATTAAAATAATAATTCTTATTGAGTATGCATTAGGAGTTGTTGCATTTGTCATCAATTGTTGTTGATAGTTTCTTTGGAACAAGGAAATAAAGGTTAAATATCTTCTCGAAAAATTAAAGCTATTAGTTTCAAGTATAAAATTTTACTTGCATGAATAATTATTATTACTTAAATAATTATGCAGGCAAAAATTGTTAATCCTATCATTGTACGAGTAAATAGATGTTTGTTCAAGGAAGGTTATTATTTATTGCTTTGGCATCTTAACCAAACTAATATATATGAATGTTTACAATCTAGGGTAACCTTGTCAGTATTGTGTTGAACTTCTTTTGTTGAAAATGTTAACAGGTGGTTGGAATCAAAAAAATTAGTGGTTGCACCTGATCTAAAGTGGATCTTTTCTTGGTTTCACCTGATTGTTTATTTTATTCTTTTTGGGAATTAGGTGTTTAATTCCTAAGCAAATAAAAGGTCTGAGTAAATATAAATTAGTAATTAATGTGTCTCAATTAGCCTAGTGATTTGTGTAAATAGATATGTATTTTATCTTTTCTAAAAATAGCTATAAGTGTAGAAAAATCAAACTTAGCTTATTTTGGGTCAAAATGGATGATTCAAGATCTATGAATTGATGGGCAGGGATGACAAACTATCGTAAGTAGGACCTAGAACTCTATTTCTAGATTGGACAGGAGCACCAAACTCAGGACACCCTATTACTTGGCACCGTAGTATACTTTTCAAAGTTGTTGTCCACTTCCAATGTTATTGTCATGGTGGTTTGGATTTTTTGGATTTTATCCGACAGGCCTGTAAAACTCTAAAAGTGAATTATTGAAGCCTAATTCTATGCGAAGCTCATTATGTGTCTGATTTAATCTTCAAAACCCTTAGGATCTCCTAGTAATTAAACTTGAATAACAAACTTGGGAAATAGATAATGTGTTAGTGTGTAAAGGATACACTGGACGCACTTCATACCCTATGTGTTAGCACACTACCTACATACCAATACTGCAAAGAGGGATCAAGCTAATGCAGTTCTCCCATTTTGAAGTGCTTGGTACAATTATGTGATGTATGTAACTAGATGTGAAACTGGAATGTACTTTAGATGACTAGGGACTAGTATGAGTGCTCGAATAGGCTTGACTTGATTTTGGAAGGCTGTATGTAGAGAATATGGAATAGTGCTTGAGTGTACTTGCTTGTATTCTTGCTTCTTTCTTGTGAATGAGTATCAACCCTTCTAAATGGAAATTGAATGGCCTTTTAAATGAAAATGGATGATCATGGGTTAGATGAGCTTGTATTAGGCTAATAAGAGAACATATAAGGAATCAAGAAAATTTGA